>LR753320.1:1541534-1649140 GCA_902729485.2 Mus minutoides | reverse complement strand
GTCTTCAACCCTCTAGGTGGAAGAATAACATGAACTAACTAGTTCCCCCTGCGCTCATGTCTCTAGCTGCATATATGGAAGAAGATGGCCTAGTTGGCCATCATTGGGAGGAGAGGCCCCTTGGTCATACAGACTCTATATGCCCCAGTACAGGGGAATGCCAGGGCCATTACGTGGGAGGGGGTGGGTAGGGGAGCAGAGCGGGCACGCGGGAGGGTAAGGGAATATTTCTGTATAACATGTGAAATGTAAATGAAGAAAATATCTAATAAAGAGAAAAAATGAAAAAAAAAAAGACTGCCTATGTTGAATAATTGGAACACCAAAGCCAACTCTGTTTTAAGCTGGAATATGTACTGGTTAGAAGAAACTGTTAGTATTTCTTCTAGGCTCTGCCCCACAATTACCTGGCAACAGCCAGGTATTCCTGACTCATTATAAATGGCACTGCTTTCCCCCTCTTTACTCTCTAGCTCTTATTACTCCATTTCTTTCTTCTTCCCTCTCTGTCCTTTCTTTCCCCCTCTCTGTCCATGTGTTCATGGCTGGCCTCCTCTTCTCTCTCTCTCTCTCTCTCTCTCTCTCTCTCTCTCTCTCTCTCTCTCTCTCTCTTTCTCTCTCTCTCTCCTACTCTACTACCCCCTTAACTCCTCTCCCCATTCCCATGCCCTAAATAAACTCTATTTATTTATAGTAGAGTCTATATACTCTACTATACCATCATCGTTGTGTGGCTGGTATCTCATGGGGGAGGGATGCCCCAGCATAGGCCTGCAGAAGCACCCCCTTTCCCCATACCATACAGGGCCTCCACCAAACACATTACTAGCTCCTTTTTCTTTTTTTAATAAAACAGAACAGAAGCCATTCCATAAAGTCAAAGGAGGAATGACTGACAGTTACATATTAGGGATGTCACAAATTATATAAGGTGTTTCTGATAGTGGAAAAAATGAAGACATAGGTTGTATGGAGAAGAGTCCACATGCAGACCTGACTGTAGTAGATGATAGCGGTTCGTTTCAAATGAGGTACATCAGGAGAAAGGTACTTACAGTGTGAGAATCTCCAGAGCCAAGTTAGTAAGGGGGCACTTGGTACCATGGGTAAAAGAAAAGTTAATTCATAGTAGGCTCTTATGGAGTTGGAATAATTATGATTTATTTCAACATTGCTTGTGATGGCAGTACATGATAGACTATGAAAAGGATCCTGTTTCCTGAAATTCTATTTACTTACTTACTTACTTACTTACTTCTCTACTTATTTATTTACTTTTAGAAGTTCTCAGGATGCGTACTGACAAGCCACCCATGGTTATACTTCACTTGGAGACTCAAATTTCTCATCAATTCAGCCTAAGGCTTTTGAACAACAATAATAACAATTCTCTGAAGGACATTGTATCCAAATATACCCCCCAGACAGAACACCCCAACCCTGAATATAACAGAGATAAAATGTAAAAAAACATGATAGGAACTGATTGTAGGAGCCAGAGGCAGTGGATGAGTCCAGGAAAGCAGTGTTGTCCATTCACAGCAGAGCAAATGCACAGATGAAGTCACAGTGTTTGTAACAGTGTGCACAAGAGCTGAAGAGGATCACGTTAGATGAAATCTCTGTGGAGAGAAAGTGACACAAAGTCCCACCCCTAGCTGAGGACATATTGGTGATAGATGACAACTGCAAGAAGGAAGGTCAGTTTTTAAGGATGTGGCTGCTGAGTGGCCACCCATGATTCAGTAGATGCCCTTACCCATGCACACAGTAGCAATGCAACAGAGACTCAGTGGATATAAATAAAGACTATGTGACATTGGTAGGGGATATTTGTGGGGTATAAAAGAGGAATTGGAGGGGAAGGAAACATAGGTGAATTTGTTTAAAATACTTTATATGCATATATGAAATTCTCAAAGGATGAAGTAAGATCTTTATAACATACTTCATGCTTACATGTGTAGTGCATTTGCTTTGTACACTAATTTCTTGGGGAATTCAGTAAAAATGAATGCCAACAATATTGAAACAATGTTAGCCAGTTTGGAGGAGAGATAAATGATGAAGACCAAATTCATATCTGCAGAAATAATTCAACTTGGGGAACTGACTTTTGAAATGTCAGTTTAAGGAAGGACTAAGGTTATCATTTATCAAATTGATTTGTTGATTTTTTTGACAAGTACAGGATATTATGCGTCCAACATGACATCATGTTTGGTTGGCTATGTTTCAGCTTTGGTGTTTAGAGAGGTGGCATTTGCTACTTTAGAAAGTGACCTTTTAAGAAAAGAAAGCAGATGAACCCAAATCTTAACTTACTTCTATGTTCATCAACTATTACTTACAAAGAGGACAGCGTGGTATAAGCCATTGGCTTCTCCAGCAGTGTTGCAGCCACTTATCTCCACACATTCAGAAGAGTAAAGGTGTGCCCCAGAGAGCACATTTCTAACACATTCATCTCTTCTACTCCTTTATCTTTCATCCTTCCTTCTCTCTCTCTCTCTCTCTTTCTTTCTTTCTTTCTTTCTTTCTTTCTTTCTTTCTTTCTTTCTTTCTTTCTTTCTTTCTTTCTTTCCCCTTTTCTTAAATAATGCTACTTCCCACTCTGAGAAAAGCCCAAGGCTACTCATCTTATACTGAATAACACTGACATGACTAATTTAAATACAATCTAGGACATTTGTTTGCATAGTCATCAAGAGCTGTCTTTACAGTAACATCCAAACACATTGATGGATAATAGAAAGTTACAGAAAACTCTCCTGTTTAGCTGCAAAAGGTAGACTTGTCCCATGATGCTGCAGATCCCGGGGAATCATGCAGTTTGCTAGTGGTGGTCTTACTGTTCTTTGTTGTTTTTTCCTTTCCGATGCTTCTGGGATTTCTTTTCACCAAGGCTGACCCTTCACAGAGGTCTTGGAGAAAGAAGCAGAGTAGCTGGTCCTCCCTTATCATTGTCTCTCTTGATTCTCAATAGCAAAACTTTAAAAAAAAATCACTTTGTAACTATTTGCAAAATAGTTAGATGAAATCTCTGTGGAGAGAAAGTGACACAAAGTCCCACCCCTAGCTGTAACTATATTTGCAAAATAGTTACAAAGATATATGGTCTCCCTGCATAGCTTGTATTCTGATTTCTCTCAGCTGACCTCTTACTGTACTGTGGGAAAATTCCAAAAGTTTAAACTAAGGAGGTTTACTTGGATTTGATGTGTTCCATTAAGCAACAAGGAGTTATTTGATACCATTATCATAGTGCAAGCGGTACAATGGTAGATAGGATGGAGTCCCAGGGTCACTGTGCCTACATGCTCACCTACCCCTCATAATCCCCGTTGTCATTGTAACTGCTGTGCCTTTTGAGCCATTTTATCACAGCCGATCTTACAAAGCACAGTCCTCCTTTGCACTTTAGTAACGCTGTAGCTTCAGGCTGTGCTGGGCGTGCTGATCAATAATGCCTTCCTCCCATAAGCCTGTTTCCCACAGTGGCTTGATTTACTTGTGTGGCTGAACGACATTAAACTGATTCTAGATTGAGAAAAGTTTGGCATGAACCTTGTCAGTGAATTCATGCACCTTTGATCCAGCTACTTGTGCAATATCAGAATTTATTTCCTTTTATTTTTGCAACTGTCATAAGACTACACATAGTTTTGGGGCACTATGTGATTTCTTGAAACATATACATCACTCAATGTTAATATCATAATAAGCATCCATTTCCTCAAAGATACTTTTCTTTGCAGTGAAAACATTAAAAGATACTTGTAATTTTTTAGGGGTAGGGGAATTTACAGTTCCCGTGCTTTGTGGCTATCTGCATCCTGTCTATTTACTAGAACTGTAAGATGTGCTAAAGATGTATCTTGAACGAGAGAGCTAAATCAGAGTTCTAGGGTCAAATTCTATTTATGATGACCCTATTTTTTCCATTGATACTCAATGATACTTTTCTGGTGTATTATTGATAGAAATACTACTATATTTTTAACATTTCCTAGAGCCTGTTCTAAAAATTTCTCCTTGTATTTTATTTCGCAATTTAAGATACCTGAAGCTACATATAAGGTGTTTGAATAACCTTCTAATACAGGCATTAAACACAAAGAATTAGAAAATTGCCAGAACTTACTTGTTGTCCTGTGAGGCTTAAGAGTGAATATTTCAGATCTCCATAGCAGATAATATTAACCAATCACTTCAAAAATTACATAAATGATTTATCTTTTACAAATTCACAGCTTCAATAGAAGAGTGTATTGATTTAGTACATATGATACTAATTAATCTTTTGGTAGAATAAACCTTTCATTGGACACTTGGGGATGGAATTCATGATAACATTTTATTTGCAAATTGTTCTATTTTCTTTGTTTTGAAAATCTAGACTGATATGCATATTTACCTTATTAACTTAAATTATAAATTGTGAACCATAATTATCAAAATAACTTATTCAAGCTATGTCTGCTAGTCCATGAAATTAGATATTATGAGAAATCATCTCAAAGTTATGGATTTCTAAATATCTGGACCATATTTAGACCTAGTTGCAAGGGCAACTAGTACCCCATGATGAGTATGGAAGGCAGAGTTGGTCTCATTTGTTAACTTTACTTTGGGTTAGAAATTTTATTATCACTGTTGTCTTTGGTGAGAAGTCACCTCCAAAGTCACCAAAGAAAACCACAGCACCTGGGAAGAATTTTATCTCAATTAACAATCTCCGGATTGCAGTCCACAACTCTATTTCTTGTATTCTTTTTTTTCCCTTTTTAAAAATTAGATGTTTTCTTTATTTACATTTCAAATGTTATCCCCTTCCCTAGTTTTCCCTCCAGAAAGCTCCTCCCCCCTCCCCCTTTCCCCTGCTCACCAACCCACCCACTTCCGCTTCCTGGCCCTGGTGTTCCCCTACACTGGGGCATAGAACCTTCACAAGACCAAGGGCCTCTCCTCCTGTTGATGTTTCTTGCGTCCTGAAGAGTTGTTGCCATTTGTTTTTGTTGTTGTTGTTGTTGTTGTTGTTGTTCAGCATTCTCCCGCTATAACAGCTATAACATCAAACTGCATAGGATATCAAGAGAGGAAAACAGGAAGCCACATGAACAGGAAGGCCGGGGAAATGTTTAGATTTCATGAGATTGGAACAATGTTTAAGAGAGTCCAAGTAGAACCCTGGCCTGCAGCCACAGTGCTGTTGCATATGGTCCATTCTGGGAACCACACTGTAGGGTTTGGTCAAGCATATGTGTTTCGTTTTCCCAGATTTCCAAGAAGATAATGCCGTGGAAAAGAATTGGATAGGACAGAGCCTCAGCTCATCAGCTCATCATCTTAAGTGCCTATGATGACATTTCCAGTATCCACGCTTCTCTGGATGCATAATTCATTTGTGAAAATGTTCAATAAACTTGCTAGTTCAGATTCAAATTCGCTATGTCAGTTCTTTTTTCAGCATTAAACCCATGTTATTTTTTTCCATAGAAAATTCTTCACATGAAAACCACTTCTTTAATATATATCATGTTATGCTGGAGCCTATAAGTTGTAAATTATTGTGGAGTTAGCTGATTTTACCTGTAGGGAGAGTGTTAAGGAAGGAGGATGTTGGTGATATATATATATATATATATATTGATTCTCCATTTTTTTAAAAAAATTAATTATTTATTTACTTATATCCTGCTGGACACTTCCCATGTCTCCTCTCCCCTCTCTTCAACCCATCTCTTTTCCCCTTCTCATCAGAAAAGGGGAGGACTCCCATGGATATCAACCAACTTTGGAATATAAAGTTTCAGTAGGACTAGGCATATCTTCTTCTATTGAGGCTAGACAGGGCAGCCCAGGTGTTTTAAGGTTAAGAAATGCCGAGTCTACTGCCATACCACTCGATCTTGTCTGATCTCCGAAGCTGAGCAAGGTCAGGCCTGGTTAGTAGTTGGATAGGAGGCTGCCTGGGAATACTGTGTGATGTAGGCTTTTTGGACTCCCCTCTCTCCCTTTTGCTAGGCAGTGGTGGCTCACACCTTTAATCTCAGCACTTGGGAGGCAGAGGCAGGTAGATTTCTGAGTTCAAGGAAAGCCTGATCTACAGAGTGAGTTCCAGGAACTAATACCAATGTTGACTTTTCTATTTTTGAAAAATATATTCATATGTGTGAATAGATGTGTGATTTCTTTGCTTAACAGAAAATGGTAACAAGTAAAATTGGGTGTTAATTAAAGAGAAAAAGAAAATGAACACTCCTAAGTCTTGTTTTAAAGCACAGACCAGAAACAGCAGGAAATGTGTTGTCTAAAAAATTTAGACTAAAGAAAGGAAAGATGGAAGAGTCAAGCCATGCTCCCAGCAGGCTCAGCACTTCCTTGTGATATCAGTGTACTTGAACCACTAGTAATTCTGAAGGAATGGGAGTTATTAGCAAGAGGAAATCAACCCTTCCAGGATGGACATAATAATAAAAAAATAATTATCAGCTCTCTGAAATATCTTTCATGCATGGATCTCATGGCATTTATCTAATATTACTTAATTAAAATTCATGCTACTATATTTGAAGGGAGAATTCCTATATTTTACAGATTGCAAATTACTTTTCTAGAGGCTGTCCTGACTGACCTCACTCAGCTTGTCACTCAAAGTGAGAGGAAAGACCACTGTTTGTTTCTTTCTTCTCTTTCCCTTTGTTTCTCACCAAACTAAGAAACTGAGCGATAAATCAAAACGTTTACTTTGGTCTAAATGACAAAAAATGGCCAGTGTTGGAATTAGAGGGGTGATATTCCCCTTTTTATTGAACTGTCAGACTTTGTTAAGAACTTGCATATTTTTATTTATGCTCAGCAATTCTGAAAACTACTGAGTAATAGAGAAGCATTGCATAGTTATGGGGTTCCTGGGTAAATATTAAACTTGTGTTTTTTTGTTGTTGTTGCAGTTTTCTGTATCTTGATCACTTTATAATTAACTTGGAACTCTTTTAATAATTTTTTAAACAAAAGTGCTTATGGGAAGAAAATGCCCCCCCAAGGAGAGAGATGTCCTGGATTTAAAGAAAAAGAGCTGTTTTTTTTTTTTTTAATTTTAAAAGAAGCCTTTGAAGTGTAAATTCCTCTGTGTTTGCTCAAACTATTAAGAATCAGCATCATTGTATCTAATGAGAAAAATATACTCAACGGTTACTAAGTGGCATCAGCTGGATTAACATGCAACTTCTTCCTTGTAATTTTGACCAACAACCAGGTCAACATACATAGCTACCTGTGCTTCCCATGGCTAGCTTAGTTTGTCCCAAACTCCGTACTTAGCAATGGTGTGCTCTGACTTCATCCTTCCCTGTCATCTTGTAGGAGATAGGTTCTGTTGTTCATATTGTCCAAACGTTTTCTCTATTGTTTCCTCGCTTTCCTATCCGAGAAGAGTTACTTTAACTTCATATCCTTTGGTTCCTCATCTATACAATCAGAGTGATGAAAGCTGATTTTCATGACTAAGTGGTTTCTTAGACTACATGGGGTTTCTTAGACTTTCTGATAGGCTGTAAAGCCCCTGTACATATTTATCACCTGTGATACAAATGAGAGCACTGAACTACAGTGATGTTATCTGCCCAAACCATGCCAGGCTTCAGTTTCTTTCCATTCCCAACCAAAATCTGGATTGTTGTTTTTTATTCTTTTGTATTGCTTTAACTCCAGTTGTCAGTTACACCCCCCCATCCAGTTTGAGTTTTGTAAAAATAGCAGATGGAAGTTATTACTTATATTCATTGTCCCTATTACTGTACATAACTAATAAGTTGGCTAGTTAATTTGATGTAAATCAAAAAGCAGTATGGCATTCCCTGTTTTACTATATATAATAAGTCATTACTTATAAAAAAGGCATTAATTACATGTCATGACTCTCCCCATTTCCTGATGATCAGTCTGTAAAGGAAAAGTTAATCATTTGGTAACTTAAACCACTTCTACACCATTTGCCCACACCACATACCAGAGGAATTTTCAAAATGATAATTATTAGCTAATTCTTTTCCATAGGGCACCATCTATAGTGTTCTCAAATGATTCTTGCATCCTTGTCTTGAATGGATTACTTTAGCATGTACTGATAATTCTTGATAGCAATTGCAACATCCTTTGTTTCATCTATCACATCCCTAAGTCCTGGCAAAAGGAAAGGAAGGAAGCAAAGTTGGTGAAAACATTGAAGCATCTATTATTCCCGTGCCATCAGGAGTACCATTTTCTCTAATCACTCTCATCTGCTGGCACCTGCAGCTGCATGGAACAGAACCCTAGAGTGATGTGTTTACAACTGTTTAATGGGACAAACACATTCAGAACTAATTTAGCCTCCAACTTTTAGAGACTTACCCTTTCAGATCTGATCTCCAATCTCCATTTGCCTCTTCTATGGAAGTTTCTATAGTGCTCAGGAAACTTTAGGACTTTAATATATATTAAAAACAGACCATACAAATTTAGACTTCCTGTTATAGGTAAGCCATAACATGTGTCCTTTTTGAAGTTTTGATGTTTTTAATGATATGCCTATCTTTTTGGACACTCAAAAAGGAATCTAGTAAAGACAATAATGTTAACGTAACCAATAAGTTGAAAAGGAAGCAAAATGGACAAGGGGATTAATTAATGTGTATGTATTTTCTTTGAGTGTGATAAAGCCTTTGGTAAAACTCCAATGAGCAAATCATTGTTAATACATAAGGAGACCATTCAGAAGATGACTGTGCTCTCCAGAAGAAGCCAGTAATTGATGAGTGGGAGGCCTAAAATATGTGTGGGACTGGAAATGGCTTCTCTGAGACATGAGTGGTCACTTTGTTATTGCTAGAAATAAAGATTTCACAACTGTCTCAATCATAATGCTCCTTTGAAATGACCGTTTAAAATTCTTTTCTCTTAGAAACATGTGGGTTTTCACATGTATCTCCGGCTTTTCACAAAAGTGAGTATCATGTCTTTGTGAACGTCAGGTTTCTGAGACCTGGTGTTTGAGTGGAAAACCTGGAGACTCCTAAGTTTTGCTTCTGGTTTTCTCATCACTTAGAGCTATCAAAATTTCTTTCCCAATTGTGAATATTTTGGCCTGTATTTTTTTTCCCCACAAGGCAATTGGGTTGAATTAGATTATCTTTTTTGGTTATCTCCCAAAATAGTATACAGCAACTAATTGAAGAACACCAAATTGCTATCCAACGGAATAAGGCAAAATTGTTTTCTTTGCTTTCCAGTTTGCTAAAGCCACTGTGCCAAGCTGTGTTGCTGTACATGAATAATTCTGAGTTTCTTGACTTTGTCCTCTTCCATTTCCCTGGTTAAGTCCAACTCTCATCAGGCAAGATTTGCTACATTCTGCTTTAAGAAGCAAATAACAGGTAAGGTACTAGGAAGGAAATATATTCATTATATTGACCCTAGGCAGACAAAATATCTGGAGACCAGGGTGCTATGTTCAAGGTGCTAGCTATCACTCCTGGATTACAAAGACGAGGACATAGAACTAGGACAGGAAGTGGTTACCTGGACTCACAGACATGGTCAAATTGTGTGGTTGGTCATTATCTCAGGTCTAAATCTGAAGAATCCTGCTGGCATCAGTATAGATGATTGCCTATAGAGCTTGCTATTTCTAGAATTTTAGATAGATTGGGGAGGAGTGAAGAGCTCAGGAATATAGGCTAGAAATAGACAATAGAGTTCATCAGGAAAACAATTAGATCTTCACGTCATTCACTATTGTTTTATTTCATCATTTTATTGCATTAGTTTATTTCAAAGAGATTCTCACACTCTAGCCCAGGCTTGCCTAAAAGTTACAGTATAGGCCAAGCTAATCTCATGGTGAATCTCCTACCTTAGCTTCTGTGCTGAGATCACAAGTGTGAGTTACCACTTCCAACTTCAAATCATGTAATTTTCGTAGGACATCTGGGTTGTTTCCAGTTTCTGGCTATCACAAAAAAGGCTGCTTAGAACATAGTGGAGCATCTCACAACAGAAGACTGGATATAGAAAATGTGGTTCATTTAGACAATGAAATACTACTTAGCTATTAAGTATGAGGACAGCCTGAATTTTGCAGGCAAATAGATGGAACTAGAAAATATCATCCTGAGTGAGGTAACTCAGATCCGAAAGGACATGCAACTCACTAATAAGTGGATATTAGCTACAAAATACAGAATTCCAAGGATACAATCCACAGAACTCAAGAAGACTAACAAGCTGAAGGGCACAAGTGAGGATGCCTCAGTCCCATTTGGGAGGGAGAAGAAAGCAATCACAGAGTGGGGAGGGAGGGACAGACCTGGGTGGAAAAGGTGACAGGGAGGGGAAGAGGATAACATGATCAGGTATTGGGGAGGGAGGTTGGAACAGGACTGAAGTTCCCAGGGCCAACAGAAAGAATCAAAACAGGCAACCTCAGGAGGTAGGAGGTGGGGGGCAGGGAGTGGCTCTAGAATGTACCAGAGCATGGGAGGTGAGAGACTCTCAGGGAGGGAGCGTAGATGAAATGCCCTATCATGGGGAGAGGGAACTTGTAGAGTCCACCTCCAGCAGAAAGACAGGGCATTGAGTGGAGGTATGGGGTTGCCATCCCACAGGCAAAAATTCTAACCCAGAATTGTTCCTGTCTGAAAGAACTGCAGGAACAAAAATAGAGAAGAACCTGAGGAAAAGGAGGTCCAGCGACAGGCCCAAAGTGGGATTCATCTCAAGGGGAGGTCCCAAGGCCTGAAACTTACTAAGGCTATGGAGTGCTCACAAAGGGGGCCTATCGTGACTGTGCCCGGAAAGACCCAAAAAGCAGCTGAAATAGACACAGATATTTACATCCAATCAATGGGCAAAAGCTGCTGACCCCTGTGGTTGAATTAGGGAGAAGCTGGAAGAAGCTGAGGAGGAGGGCGACCCTATAGGAAGACCAGCAGTCTCAACTAACCTGGACCCCTGGGATCTCTCAGACACTGAGGAACCAACCAGGCAGCATACACCAGCTGATATGAGGCCCCCAACACATGTACGGCAGAGGACTGCTGGATCTGGACTGAGTCAGAGAAGATGCATCTAACCTTTGGGAAACTTGAGGCCTCGGGGTGTGAGTAGGGCTAAAGGGGTGGAGGGTGTGGGGACATCCTCTTGGAGACTGGGAGGGCGAAGAGGTATGGGATGTGGAACAGTCTGGTGGATGGGGAGAGGGATAAAGTCTGGACTGTAAAAAAAAAGATTAAAGAATAATACTTTTTTAAAAAAGAATAACTCCTGTTTCAGTGCTTTGCAACTTAAAAGAATCTGTCTCTGTTATTCTAAAGTACATATTTATTATTCAAGATACAGATCAATGTATTCTATTTTAAACTCTAACATTTGTATTTTATTCAATGGAACATGAATGTTTCATAAGCTCAAATGTGATTTTTTGTGGGATGTTTTGGAAACTCTCTTGTTTTCCTGATATTATATATATGTATATATATATATATATATATATATATATATATATATATATATATATACACACACACACATATATATATATATATATATATATATATATATATATATATATATATATGTGTGTGTGTGTGTGTGTGTGTGTGTGTGTGTAAATTTGGTACTGCAATAGCTAATCTATAGTGCAAACATAAAGTTCTTCACAATTATATCCACTCAAATTCTGCTTTCCTTCATTGATATTTTTATATATCTGATTCCCACTTACAATCAGTGATGTTACATTCAGTTTTCTCCCCCTTATAGTTTCCTGCTTTGAAATGATTCTCTGACCTGCAATAGCTTTGTAAAGAAAATTTATTGATCACAACCACCATTCATTTTTCAATAAATAGGAGGCATGAGATTGTCATGAGAATTCAGTGTCCATTTCCATTTGGGACTTCCTGTCTAACTTTATTTCATGAAAATGCTCTAACAAAATGACAGACAATAGTATGTGAGTGAGAAATGGGAGAAATGTTAGTTTTTTTATCTTTAGTAGTACATATCTGAAATTGTGAGGTACGCAAGCCTCAGCCCGTGAACACAAGTAGAAGCTGGTGAAATCCCTTAATCCCTGATTCTCTCTTCCCATCCCTTTTCCTTCCCCTCCCCCCTCCCCCTCCCCTCTCCCTCCCTCCCTTCCTTCCCCTCCCCTTCACCTCCCCCCCCCCCAATGCTCTGCTTTAAAGCATGGACCAATACACTCTGATTACTGCCCTACAGAGAAAACTCTCAATAAGCATTATTAAAAAATATAAAGATATATTATATCTTTATATTTTTTATAAAGACCAGCTTAATCCAAGAACTAAAAGCTAAGTACAAAGGGTTCAAATAAAATATTCCATTACTTGCTTTCATGATGTATTTTATAGTAATTTATAGAAGTATCTATTATCAGTTCTTTGAATTCTCTGGGATGGTGCAAAACTTTGGGCTTACACCGAAACGACAGAGAAAAACTTTAAAGCCACTGAAGTTACATTCAATATCAAAGAATCTGATTTAATTTTCCTGGAGTTCTGCCTGAGTAACTTAGTTGTTTCTATTTCACTTTTTCCTGATAAATAATGTTTATTCAGGTTGAGAATGAATATTAAAATGTTACAATACCATATTGGTCCTGAATAAATAAACTCAAAACTGTAACACTATGAACAACATATAAGTAACAGCATTCAGAGAACACACTATAGATAAGTAAGTTCTCAGGAAATGTATGATCTTGGTGGTACATGTATTGGAATTATCACCATAATCATTATAAAATGGAGTTTATTGTGTCTCCTTTCATAATATTGGCTCTTAAGTTAAAGAAATACAAAGTTATAGTTTTGCATGTTTTAGTGACTGTTACAAAGCATTAATTACTGTCAACCATATAATAAAACATATATTTTCTTATAATAAATGTGGGTGGAAAAGACCAAAGAATCACTGAAGTCCCCTACCAATAAATTTATGTAAAAAGAGTCAGACAAGCACCTCTCAAACCCAAAATGTCAAGCTTGTAAAAATAGTATTCTTGGGAGTTACATTTGATCATTTGTTAAATATGGGGATATAAAATGTGGAAATCCACATGCAATGCTTCAAATCCCTAAGCTGGTTTAAAAGGTCAAGGAAAGCCTAAAAGGACCTGACATTTTACCTTTAAGAGTCTGACTTTTGGACTTAAGACTTAACATCATTTCAGCCTGAATGACCCGAAGGATAAATACAAAGCTGGTTTCAGTTGAACTATTTAGAAAGCAGGGGATCTTCTAATTTGTAAGATGGCATTCAGAGAGCTTTTTCCATTAAGAACTCAATCGACTGAAAAATGATTTCCTTGGGTATTCCACAATCTTCAGTACTTGTGTAAATTCTACGCAGGAGGTGGGCAATGTGTGAAGTTCGATATACAAAACGCAATCGTACAAAGGAAGAAAACTAACTCATGTGACACCGGCAGCTGGTGGTCACCTGTAAGCAATGCACACTGCCTTGGCTTATCAAGTTCTCCTGCAGGTAAATACCACTCACATAGCAGATAGCCATTACACTTTCATTTCTTGAAGCAAGTTCAGTACCTTTGTCAGGTGATCATTATGATAAATGAATATTTATTGGGCACCAACTGGGTAGGTGTTACAAATAGACTAGAAAATAATTATGCAACAAATGTCTTGCTATAAATTATACTTCATGTATATTTACAATATTTTTGTAGAACCAAGTGACTGCATCTAACTTTGCAGGGTTTGCATAAAAATGTCCCTGCATAAAAGGAATGCAGCATTATAATTACAGTTCTAGAATTACTTTTGCATATTTTGTACATAAGTACATATGTGTCTATGTAAAACACTAAACCTAGGCTAAAACTAACTGAGGCATGTTCTGATTCTTGTATATTTATTAAAATGAAATCTATTTTTTGCCTTACTGATAAGATCATTGACATTGTTTTGCTACATTAAAATTTGGAGAGATTGATCAAGCTACAATTATGAATCATCTATCAGAATGTTACCCTAATAACATAAAAATAAAGTTCTTCTGAAGAGATGAAATTATCCTTGCCTATTATGTAATTAAATGAATGCTTCCATAAGATGTTTTCAAAGAATATTTAAATATAAGTCAGGGCGATGGACATATTTCTCTAACTGAGAGATACTCTAGGCTAGATTCTAAGACTTATGGTAGACTTCTTTGTTCTACCTTGGCAATCACACTTTAAAAAGTTTCTGGGGCATTAAGGATCTCAAGTAGCTTGCTCAGGAATTGGGTAAAGTTTCAGAATTCTCATGATTTGTAAGCATCTGTTTTTAGTATCTACTTGATATTTGCTGAGACTATATTACATTCATACCCATACAATAGTCTCTGGCAGATGTGGACATAAATACTTATCCTGATCTTAATGTAACTTTCTAGACACAAGAGTTCATTTCAACATTATTTTTATAAATCTAAATGTTATCGATCATATAGAACTTTATAAAAAAAAAAACCCTACTTACAGGTATCTATACTCTGTCAAGTACAAAAAAACACTACCTACTAATTTTTAGAAAACACAAGGTACAGAGGTTTGTGCCTGCCAATGTGAGGTGGTCCCTAACTGTAACATTTAAATGTTACTTTTTCATCTACATGATACAACAGAGGTAAGAATGAACCTGTAGTTGATCCAATTCAAAGTTATCCATGTCTAGCTTATGAATGAATGAGACTCAGACTATGGTTATTTTATTTGGCTTTGGCACTTACTAACCTACTTTTCTAACTGCTGGCCTGGCTACTTCCCCAGTGGTGCACCCCAGATACTTGCTGTTGCTCAGGCCATATGCTCATGGTCCATTTCCTATCATGGCAGCTTCCTTCTCTCCTGTGTCCTCTTTCTTCTTCCATTCTCTCTGCAACCCAACAAACAGCTAACTCAAAGCCCACCTACCTCAAATCCCTCCAGTATTTGGCTGTAGCCATTTTCATGTAAACCATAGGTTTACACTAAGTAACAAGTTTTGCACAACAAAAGCTGGTAAACAGGAGAATTCATGTAGGAAACTAGTTCTTCAGGTACAGAATTTCACAGTACAAGGTATAACAACAGACCAAATCTCAACATGAAGCAGGGTTATACCTTTTCTAAACCTCAGAGGGACAACTATAAATGGTATCATGGTATCATGGAATTCCTTAGTCCCTCATTCAAGGGGAAATTGGAATTGGTTTTCATGATGAAGAAAACACACAGGCTGGTGCCCAGATGGGAAAATGCCATCCTTCTCGCTCTTCTTGGTAGAGAGTAGGATTAGATTTCAGATACTGGGAGCAGAGGATGAGTAAGAAGTAGATACAGGTATTGTGATCTCACCTCATGTAAGGCTCTGAAGATGTATTCCATAGTGTTAAAGGGGGGCACAAGTTGGTAAATATATTCCAAGAAAGGAATTGGACCAGAGCAAATCAAATTCTATTTTTAAAAACAATTATGTCAAAATCCATCACTTGGTGTAACAAAAATAAGGTTATTTTAATAGAACATTATCACAGGATCAATGTCTCTCACCTGAAAAAAATAACAGTTTCTCCTCCACTTCGACAGTTATTTTTGATAAATGCTTCTGCTTCACCTCAGCATAATTTCTCAGCCAGGTATTATTATGCTGTGACAACCTTCTATTCCATTGTCATTGTGTCAGGTTATTGAAAAGGATAATAAGTAGATATATTTGCCTTTAGAATGTTAAGAAATAAGTGGCATTCCTATTCCTTATTTATAGACAGTACTTCTTAATTTCAAAGAGTGGTTCTGTGATAATTAGATTTTTATATTGGTAAAAATAATCGGAGCATATGGTAATAGTACAGTTTTAATTTTCAGAATTATTTCCTTCTATAAATACAAAAATTTAGCAATCATCACTAAAATGACTGTATTTATTAAAATAGGAAAACGTCTCATTAGTCCCTTGAATATCTGATCCATTATTTTCTAATTAAATAATATGGAAAAATGTTTGGAGTTTTTCTCACACTTGAATGGACAGTCAGCTTTGCTCTCTGGCCTGTAGTTTCCTTGTAATGTGGTTCTCCTTTTCTGAAGCAGTCTCAACAAAGACCAGAACAAGTCAGCATAGAACTCGGGGGAAACTCTTTGATGTTTATACGCAAAGCCGTTGAAGTCCAGTAGCTGCTGGGAGATGTGACAACCGTCGATTCATAATTAGTGTTGTAGGCATTTTCTGTTATTTTGTTGACACAAACAAAAGGTGGACAGCTGGGAGCTGTGTAGTCACCACCACTCAACAAAGAAACAAGGAAAAACTTTATGGCTACTAGATTTATAAGCATTGTAAGTCTTTCAACAATAAATTCTAATGTATGGATGTATAAATTCAACTCCTTTATCATTTTCTAGAAATTGAATTTGGGGAGGGTAATCTAGCAATACATGATATCGGTAAGATAAATTTACCATCAAATAATCTAGAGATTAAAATAAATTAACTTGATTTTTCTTTTTACTTTATAGTAGTAGACACTAAAATGATGAATAAAGAACAAGTTGAAGAGGGATAACAAAAGTGATATTACTTAGTTAATTTTTAAAGCATGCAAAAATTATGCCATGTATTATTTATAGATACATTTATTTTTAAAATAGCCTGCAATGGTGCGTACCTGGAGTGATGCATCCTAATTTCAGGAAAGGGGGTTAGTTCTCAAGAGGAAAGCAATAATGCGATCAACAGAGATAAAGGAATGCCAGCATCAGTGTAATGTTGACTCCTTAAGGAAAAGAACAAGTACTGCCACAGAAGGGAAGCCGAGTTGTAATTCTTTTACCTAAGTGTGTGGATGCTCAAGTCACTGACTGAATTTACCTTTATGTTTTACAATATGTTTGATAATAGAAAATATTAGTGAAATAATTGCATCTTTTCCTATGTGTCACCCTGAGCATTCTCTACAATGAAGTATGTCCCTTTATTCTCTACAATGAAGCATGTCCCTTTATTGAGCTCTTTTATTAAGCAGAGATAATGGAACACTTCACTTCTTCAGGCATTTTAGGTATTAAGACCTAGTAAAATGCTTTCAGTGCCTTATAATCTAGTTAATGCTTTATATCTAAACCCTCAACTATTCTTTCACATGCTTCCTGCACCCAGTAGCAGTTGTTTCTTTGATTAGCAAATACACTATTGTCTCTCAAGAATGACACTGTAACCTTTCAGCATCTCGGTGAATTTGATTTGTTTTAGGATTCTGCTGGTGACTGACAGATACACTAATTGGGCCAATTAGTAATTTTAGCTGCAGAGTTCTGAATCAGTGGTTTCTAAGCTTCTGAAAGATATATATATATATATATATATATATATATATATATATATATATATATACCTGTATGTGTACATGTACATATATGTAGATGTGAATATATATAATGCATTTATGTATGTATATGTGTATATGATGTATATGTATACCTACATATGTCATGCATATATGATATACATTTAGAGACAGGAAGGAAGAGGAAGAATCAAAGAACGTGTGCAATTTGTAAAAGACTAGATACTAGATAACATACATTTTTTAAATCATGTTATCACCTACCATAATTGTCATTTGATCTGATTTCGCTATAAAAATCTAGAAATTTGGTCCTTTAAAGCAAATTAACATGGAATCTAAAAATATTTTATCTTCAAATATGCATGAATTATGTTTTGATAAAATTAACCCTTTCCTTCCCCTCTAGTTCCTCCTCTGTCTTCATACTGTTTTGTCCTCCCAACATTATGTACTCTCTTTAGATTATTATTTTTATGGGTTGGTTTTTTTTTTTTTTTTTTTTGCTTTTTTTTTAACATTTGATTTTCAATCTAGTAAAAGTCTTATAGGCCAGTATAGGCTGGATCTTGTTTGTAACTTGGTTTGCCTACCAGGTTTCCATGGTGTCCATGTTAAACCATATAGGATTAAGAAAGTCACTAATGAGCTGGCTAGATGGATTAGTGAGTGAAGGCCCCTTCCACCAAGGCTGGCAATCTCAGTTTGATCCCAGGGACCTCCAGGGTGGAGAGAAACAACTCCCACAAGTTGATTTCCCCAGGTATTCTGTGAACACATGAATGTCTGTTTCTATACATATACATGTGCACACACTGATACACAATAAAAATACATGAAATAGTTTAAAATGCATACATGAAGAAATCCATGAAGGTAGTCAACAAGCAAGTTGTGCAGCCCACTGACACCTGTGGGTCTTTATGTAAAATTGTTTCTTACCTGATGTTTATGTATTCTCATCAGCTTTGAGAAAGGCCAGGTACATCCTGGTCACTATCAGTTCACAGTGAATTGTGATTTGTGTAACTTTTTATCTGCCTTTCTTTGGCCCCATAACCTCTTCTGTCTTTGGTGACTCTTTATCATAAATCACAACCATGTTTCCTAAGATAGGAAAGCCTCTAAAGGCTGCTGCTATAAAGATTCTCAGGCTCCAGATCTGAGCCAGTTACATCCCTAGAATAGCTTCATCTGAGCATAGAAGAACTTCCTCTTCTAACCATTATGGCTGACAGTCTTGACATGAATCTTCTTCATGCTTATCAGTAAGAGAAGATGATCTTAGGATGGACAGTTATTTCAAACAGCATGTTCTTCATTCAAAAATCCACACCAATGTCTATAAAACACTTAGAATTTATAAAAGATGTTTGATGTCTAGGCACTTACAAATTATCTTTTTATAATCAGTGACAACGATGATAAAAAGCAGAGGGGAAGTGAGAACAAGTGATTTATTGTAAATTTAGGGATTTTGTTTTAGCCCACTGTCATCATAGAGTTGTTGCTAGAATAGAGGAACCAGAATAAGCTCAGAAACGCCACCAACAACCAAGCATGATGACCCAACATTGACTTGTACATGTTTAAAATAATCACACACAGTTCCCTTAAAAACCAGAACCTTCTCAAGACCACTTTCTCATCCTCTCATAATGACATTCTGTGGTGGCTCCTTAAACTCTTCTGTGAGAACCTCTTACCCACTTCTCTTGCACATGCTGCCCTGCTTCCCACTTTCATCAATTTCATATGCAATATCCTTTTTGTTGTTGTTGTTGTTGTTGTTTTGAGGCAGGGTTTCTCTGTATAGCTCTGGCTGTCCTGGAACTCACTTTGTAGACCAGGCTGGCCTCGAGCTCAGAAATCCGCCTGCCTCTGCCTCCCGAGTGCTGGGATTAAAGGCATGGGCTCATATGCAATATCTTAACCAAAATTTTTAACCTTTAAACTATTTTCTATTTTGTCTCTGATTCTCCCTCTCTTCTTCTCTCTTCCCCCTTTTTACCCTCTCTCTTCGTCTTTATCTTTCTTTCTCCCTGTCCTTCTTCTCTCTTCCTTTCTCCCTCCCCATCTGTTCCTCTCCACCTCTCTCACTTTTTATCTCCCTTCCCTGTCTTCTCTCCCTCTTTCTCTCCCACCCTATCTCTCTCCTCTCCCTTTTTCCATGACTGATTCAGCAATTCAGAGCATGTGAGTCATCAAGCCTGAAAATTTGAAGTTTTCCTTAGGGGAGAGAAAATGGGGACATTAAATAGCACAAGGCAGAATGGCAAAAATAAGGAGGTAGAAAGTCTGACAACTGGAGAAATTTTAATTCAGAAATATGGTTACTCTTGCAAAAGATCACATCTAAAGACCTAGTTAACCATAGTTCAACATATGAAAATCCATCAATGTAATCCACTATATAAACAAATTAAAAAAATAATCCACATGATCATCCCATTAGATGCTGAGATAGCATTTGACAAAATCCAATACCCCTTCATAATAAAAGTCTTGGAAAGATCAGGAATTCACAGCCCATTCCTAAATATAATAAAAGTAATGTAGAGCAAACCAGTAGCCAACATCAAACTAAATGGAGAGAAACTTTAAGCAATTCCACTAAAATCAGGGACTAGACAAGACTGCCCTTTCTTTCCCTACCTATTCAATATAGTTCTTGAGGTCCTAGCCAGAGCAATTAGACAACAAAAGGAGATCAAACACATACATATTGGAAAGGAAGAAGGCAAAATATCACTATTTGCAGATGATATTATTGTATACATGAGTGACCCCATACATTTCACCAGAGAACTTCTAAACCTGATAAACAACTTCAGTGAATTAGCCTGATATAAAGTTAACTCAAAGAAATCAGTGGCCTTTCTCTGCACAAAGGATAAAGAGGCTGAGAAAGAAATTAGGGAAACAACATCTTTCACAATAGTCCCAAATAATATAAAATACCTTAGTGTGACTCTAACTAAGGAAGTGAAAGATCTGTATAATAAGAACTTCAAGTGTCTGAAGAAAGAAATCAAAGAAGATCTCAGAAGATGGAAAGATCTCCCATGCTCATGGATTGGCAGGATTAATATAGTAAAAATGGTTATCTTGCCGAAAGTAGTCTATAAGTTCAATGTAATCCTCATCAAAATTCCAACTCAATTCTTCACAGAGTTATTTGCAATTTCAGAGAAAGGGCAATTTGCAAATTCATCTGCAATAACAAAAATCTAGAATAGCAAAAATATTCTCAACAATAAAAGAACCTCTGGTGGCATCACCATCCCTGACCTCAAGCTGTACTACATAGAGAGCAATTGTGATAAAACTACATGATACTGGTACAGTGACAGAGAGATAGATCAATGGGATAGAATTGAATACCGAGAAATGAACCCACACACATATATGGTCACTTAATCTTTGACAAAGGGGCTAAACCCATCCAGTGGAAAACAGCATTTTCAACACATGGTGCTGGCTCAACTGGCAGTTAACATGTAGAAGAATGTGAATTGATCCATTCTTATCTCCTTGTACAAAGCTCAAGTCTAAGTGAATCAATGACCTCCACATAAAATCAGAGACACTGAAACTTATAGAGGAGAAAGTGGGGAAGAGCCTTGAACATATGGGCACAGGGGAAAAATTCCTGAACAGTACAGCAATGGCTTGTATTATAAGATCAAGAATTAACAAATGGGACCTCATAAAACTGCAAAGCTTCTGTAAGGCAAAGGACACTGTCAATAAGACAAAAAGGCAGCCAACAGATTGGGAAAATATCTTTACCAATCCTAAATCTGATAGAGGGTAATATCCAATATATACAAAGAACTCAAAAGTTAGGATCCAGAAAACCAAATAACCCTATTAAAATTGGGGTGCAAAGCTAAACAAAGAATTCTCAGCTGAGGAACACCGAATGGCTGAGAAGCATCTAAAAAAATGTTCAACATCCTTAGTTATCAGGGAAATGCAAATCAAATCAACCCTGAGATTCCACCTCACACCATTCATAATGGCTAAGATAAAAAAACTCAGGTGTCAGCAGATGCTGGGAGGATGTGGAGGAAAATGAATACTCCTCTATTGCTGATGGGATTTCAAGCTGGTACAACCATTTTGGAAATCAGCTTGGTTGTTCCTCAGAAAATTGGACATAGTACCACCAGAGGATCCAGCAATAGCACTCCTGGGCATATACCCAGAAGATGTTCCAACAGGTAATAAGGACATGTGCTCCACTATGTTCATAGCAGCCTTATTTTAAAAGCCAGAAGCTGGAATGAACCCAGATGTTCCTCAACAGAGGAATGGATACAGAAAATATGGTACATTTACACAATGGAGTACTACGCAGCTGTTAAAAACAATGAATTATGGAACTGTTAGACAAATGGATAGATCTGGAGGATATCATTTTGAGTGAGGTAACCCAATCACAAAAGAACTCACTTGATATGCACTCACTGATAAGTGGATATTATCCCAGAATCTCAGAACACCTAAGATAAAAATTTCAAAACACATGAAACTCCAGAAGAAGTAAGACCAAAGTATGGATACTTCGGTCCTTCTTAGAAGAGGGAACAAAATACCCATGGAAGTAGTTACAGAGACAAAGTGTGAAGCAGAGACTGAAGGAATGACCATCCAGAGACTGTCCCTCCTGGGGATCCATCCCATAAACAATGACCAAAACCATACACTATTGTGGATGCCAACAAGTGGTTGCTGACAGGAGCCTGATATAGCTGTATCCTGAGAGACAAATTCAGAAGTGGATGCTCACAGCCATCCATTGGACAAAGCATAGGATCCCCAATGAAGGAGCTCGAGAAAGGACCCAAGGAGCTGGAGGGGTTAGCAGCCCCATAGGAGGAACAACAATATAAACTAATCAGTATCTCCAGAGCTCCCTGGGACTAAACCACCAACCAAAGAAAACACATGGTGAGACTCATGGCTCTAGCTGCATACGTAGCAGAGGATGGCCTAGGCAGCCATCAATGGCAGGAGAGGCCCTTGCTCCTGTGAAGGTTATATGCCCCAGTATAGGGGATAGCCAGGGCCAGAAAGAGGGAGTGGGTGGATTGGTGAGCAAGGGGAGGGGGAAAAGGATATGGGGTTTTTGTAGGGGAAACTAGGAAAGGGGGTAACATTTGAAATGTAAATAAAGAAATATCTAATAAAAACATAAGAGTATTCTAGACAAGTACAGCATTTGGAAAGAATAGCAGACCACACATACTGGACAAGAACTGGTTTCCATTTTATTTATTCACAAGTCTTTCAGAGCAGCATAGGTTGCCAAAAAAATATTATTCCAGTATTTCCATTTATATGAGGATGTGATGCGGCCAGGTAATTCCTGAGGTCCCTTCAAATACTACCAATGTTTAATAAGGGGGGCCCTAATAATAATTTACCTCCTACATTTATTAAGACAAAGATGTAAGAAATGGTAAACATTTAAAGCTAGTCATAGAAGTGCAAGTAAAACAAACAATATAAAAAGCAAAAGTGGCCACATTCCAAAATTCTTTGTCTAGAAAAAGGACAGTATCCTAGGCTGTAAAATGACCTTCCAACTGTCTGTTTCTGGTAGATGTAGGAGGGTGGGTTGTGTAGGGCTCACCCTCCAGATGCACTGCATTTTAAAGCACTTATTTGCAGGAACTTTTTTGAAGTTCTGCTGGTACTACTTTACTCATTGACTCATGTTTAGATTTCGGAAACAAACGATCTGAAAGTCACTCTGAAAGAAAATTCCTTCCCCCACAACATAGTCCATAAACCGAGCTGCAACCCTTGCATTTTTCACCATCTGGCCCACAGTGTGAGATGATATTAGTAGCATGTCAGGGAGTTTTCTCCTCCTCCTTTTAAGAGAGAGAGAGAGAGAGAGAGAGAGAGAGAGAGAGAGAGAGAGAGAGAGAGAAGAGAGAGAGAGAGAAGAGAGACATAGAGAGAGGGAGGGGGAAAAGAGAGAGAAAGAAAAAAATAATCCCAATCTATAACATGAAGAGTAGTAAATGAAACATCTGCCTTCCTGAATGAGTAGATGAACTTTGCAGGCTGCAAGCTGCTGGTGTTTGTCAAATATATGTTTACATTGCTGACTGCTGTGAATTTTCAAGATGGTGACATGAAATCGACTTACTAAAATATCTTATTCAATTTTTTTAAACACATGCTTCTTTCTTTTTATTTTTTTGTCATTTCCTCCTTTAATGTCCTTGTTCCTGATGAAAGGCTTTGCCAAGAGAGAGAGCAAGATGTTGTTGAGAGTTCCACGAAGCTGTGTTTGAGCAAAGGAAAATGATCTAATAAAGTCTGCTGAGAGCTGGCAAGGGGCTCTTGATGCAGTCCTAAAGGCTAACAGATACCAGCACAAGTCAGACTTCAGACATGGGGTGAGGCTACCCATGTTGTCAAGGAAAGTTCCTTCTGCTAGATGGATGATTTTAAGCCTTACTGAACTAAGACTTACAGAATCAATAGAGACTAGTAGGATAGCATTTCTTATAAATAATACAATCACTTCAGACAAAACAGCACACAAACTTATAAGGGACTTCAGAGTGACTAAGAGGATCTTAATCCATCTGTAAACAGGTTTTTCTTATGAACTCCACTAACAACACACATGCACAAAGAATTTGTTTTTAATTTGTACAATTTAGTACAGAGACATCTTTGTTATGTTTCTCCTTTCTACCATAAAGTCTAGATAAAGATCTCAAAGCAAATATTAACATCATGAATAGAGATGTAACTAGTATTTATTCTTCTCTCTACTCTTGAATTAGGAGGATGACCTAACAGCAATTGCCAGTAAAATTCACTATAGAATATAGTTTCTTTTTTTTATTTTATTTTATTTTATTTTATTTTATTTTATTTTATTTTATTTTATTTATTATATGTAAGTACACTGTAGCTGTCTTCAGACACTCCAGAAGAGGGCGCCAGATCTCATTACGGATGGTTGTGAGCCACCATGTGGATGCTGGGATTTGAACTTATCACCTTCGGAAGAGCAGTCGGGTGCTCTTACCCGCTGAGCCATCTCACCAGCCCTCTTTTTATTTTTAAGGTTTATTTATTATTATATCTAAGTACACTGTAGCTGTCTTCAGATACACCAGAAGAGGGAATATGAACTCATTACAGATGGTTGTGAGCCACCATGTTGTTGCTGAAATTTTGAACTCAGGTCCTTTGGAAGAACAGTCAGTGCTCTTAACTCCTGAGCCATCTCTCCAGCTCCAGAATATAGTTTCTTGTGAGACACATTCTAAGGATGCCATGTTATATTATATTGCCATGGGTCTAATATCTACTCTGTTAAGTTCTTCCCTCTGTGCTTCCTTTCATACACATGTTAAGTTTCAGTCTTATTCATGATATAGGCAAATAAAAGAGAAACTTTATATACAGAGTAATATGTTGAGCAATGGGGAGAATTATAAAGGAATTGTAGTATACAAAAAAGCAGAACTTAATCTCAATTTTGATATCAAAGCAGGTCTTCAAGAAATAACAACATTAAACAAGGACCCAAAAGACAAATGTGTTACCCAGTCAAAGTAGAGGAGGAGAAGGGTAAAGGTTTTAGGGAATGATATAATTCAAAGGACAAAGTAAAGAACAAGAATCACTAGGAGAACCAAACATAACTCAGAGTGACTGCACAGCCAGGCATAAAAGTAGAAAAATTACAAGGAATATGTTTAGCCAGCTACTCAGTAAAAAAACAAGTTCATCTAAAATTTTGGTCTTTCAAAGGCAATTAAAAGACATGGAAAATAAGTAACATGCAAGTAACATACAAGTAAATGTTCAACTGTCCAGCTATCACTGGTAGATCTATTGGGATAGTAGGTTGGGAAATCAGTGCTAAGATGTAGTAGTAGAGAGAATAAGTACTTCAGGGACAGAAACAGGGATAAGTGGGAATCGACATTAGAATGGCTGCAGTAGGAGGGTTGGGCACAGTACTGTATTTAGGACACTGCTAGAATATGCAGTCTCAGTCACCCCTTCTCCCATTATCATTGTTCCCAATCACTTCTTGACACTCTTGAAAAACATGTCAGACAGTCATTGAAGTTAGACCATGTTACTATATAAACCAAGTTGGTATCATAGTCAGGCCAATCCCTAGTTCCACAACTCCTGGGTCTTTCTTTCCTTTAAAGCTGTTCTTCAGGTCTAACCCACGGTCCACTATGGCTTTGGTCATTAAAAGCTTATCTTTCCCTCCAGAACAATGCATAATGTATTTTCTCTGATAGTTAATTATTTCTCACACGCTTCTGAGGCCTCCTGTAGAGGTCTCTTCTGTGTCGCACCCCAGCCCAGCAGCCTGCACAGAGTAAATTTTAATGAATGTTTGTTTGTTAGGTCATTTTTAAATTAAAGTCTCATTTTATAGGAAGCACAACATAGAATAAGCCTTGGAGAAACTGGGGTTCTTAATCACGTGAACCTATTCTCTTCAACAGAAGGAAAAGAATGCCTGGTTACCTGGAATGTCAAAGTCAAAAGTGTTCAGTCAACTCAGTGATTCTTTGCTATTCTTTCAGGAGCCAGCCTCCACCCAGATTCTCACAATATCTTTAGAATCATTTTAGGGCCCAATTCTACAGTAAATAGAACACATCTCTGTAAAAGAGGCCCCATGTTCGTTACATCCACCACCAATAGAATTTATTTTTCCTCTAGGCCCACCCTGAGCTCTATTTATTAGCTAATAGAATTCATTTTTATTGTAACAGTCCCGGGTCATGAATCTAAGGATGTTTAAACATCTAAAAGAGTAAATCAGGAGGGTGGAGCTTGGAGTAGGTGACCCAGTGTTCTCAAAGATGGCACTGTCTCCATTCTGTCAGAG
Source organism: Mus minutoides (assembly GCA_902729485.2). Taxonomy (NCBI): domain Eukaryota; kingdom Metazoa; phylum Chordata; class Mammalia; order Rodentia; family Muridae; genus Mus; species Mus minutoides. The sequence goes on along the minus strand of LR753320.1, from coordinate 1,622,841 downwards.
TGTCATTCTTTACCTTTCCTGGATCATGCTTGCCTGTAGGGGTGTGTGTGTATGTGTGTGTGTGTGTGTGTGTGTGTGTGTGTATACAATGCCAGTTGCAGTGAAGATGCCAATTTTTAATTTTTGTTTTTGTTTTTCCACTTTGAATCCTGGAAAATACTGCAATTTAGCTGTTTGAAGTTGTGATGTTGACAAGTATACCAGAAAGTTCCCCAGGTATGAGAAAGTTGGGCTGTGAGAGACAGGAGGTCCTGTAAGATTCCCACTTGCACTTCAGCTCAAGCATGCATTTCTTAACTTACATATTTATTTCTTTGAAAGAAAAAAAATGGTCAGAGTGTCATCTGAACCTAAATTGAAGCTACCTTTCTCACTGAGTGATAGAAATATTGCAGTCTGAACAGGATAAAGTTGAAGCATCATGTATGACTGTGGCAGAAAATTCAGAATTTGAGCCCAGCAATGTTGCTTGCCAACTGTCTTAGTCTCTCTGGGATGCTGTAACAAAGTGTCACAACTTGTGTGGCTTACAGATCCAGTGCTTCCAGCTCTGCAGGGTGAGAGGGAACAGAAAGAGTGACTGGCAGTGCTGCAGGGAACTGCTTTCTGATTGGTGGAGGGCATCTCCTTGTGCTTTCAAATGGCAGGAGGGTGAGACTTCCCTCCTCCTCATTCTTTGTAATGGTGCTCTCCCAGGAGGCTTCACCTGTATGACTAGTCATCTCCCAAATTCCCTCCCTGCAAAAAGGTTCACCTTAGAGGGTAGATGCCAGCATTTGAATTTTTGCTGTAAACAAACCTTCAGATCATAGCCTTCAGACAAGTAACCCATGGAAAACATATAAAATAAAACAAAACCCTCTTGGGCCTCAGATTCCTAATACATGATGAAATTATGAAAGGATTTTTCGAAGCAATTACATATCACTGTGGCTGGTATATGATTAAGAAAATTATGTCATGTTTGTGAGTTTTTATTAAATAAGTATATGTTATATACTCATTGCAAAAGTAACAGTAACTGATAAGTTAAATGAAATATATAACAATCTCTGCGTGGCAGCAAATGCCTTTTAACCACTTGTAATGACTTGGGTGGTAAGATATAAAGACAGAACCTCTAGACTCCATACCAGAAAGATCAATGCTAGTATTCTCTCTTAACAAAAACTTGTGTTTGGTATTAGGTAAATAGCTTTATAACATCAACTAAAACTAGTAACCCACAGTTAAGAAGTCAGGGAGGGCTTCTACTTATGTTTAATTTACATTTTATGTCATTGCAAACAATTAGTTCTATGCTGCAAATTCTTCCTGCAGAACTGCAGTGTTTGCTTAAGGATTCCTGAAAATGAATTAAAATTCCTTGGAGAACTTAGATTTCAGAAAAGCAATATTGAAAGATTTAGAAACTTCAAATCCATACTCTTTCTTCTGGACTTACAGTTTCTGTTCATTTTAATAAAGGATGTCTAATTTTTTTTCTTGCAACAGTGAATTGGTTTTGTCACTCTGGCAGAACCCTTCAGCAGTTTCATCAAGGAACATTCATTTAGCATCATCTTTCAAGGCTTAGAGATGCTTCAAATATCATATTGAAAAGGGAATGTATTTAAAGAAATGACTTTGATATTTTGAATGTAATCTATATATAACATTTCATCCTCCCAAGGAGAGAAAAATGTCTACAAATTTATTGAGTTTATATACATTAGTAATAAAATTGGTATAATTAAGCTTTAATCATGTAATTAAGTTTTAATTGGTATAATTAAGTCATTTTTACACAAATTTGAAAACCCTTGTATGAGGCACCAAAATGTTTTTTAATAGTGTTGTTTTGAAAGAATTTATTGAGGGTAATATTTGACATCTAAAATGTATTAGTCTCACTAGACATTTAAAATGAAAAGCAAAAATGAATGACTATTTTTTCTATAATGCATGTGTTTCCCTTGATCATTAATTATTTAAATGTCCAGATAAATTCAGGGCTTGTGTCAATGTTGCATTCAAGTATATCCAACAAGCTGAGTCAGGTAATATGCTCTCATATTGCTCAAAATTGACTATGACAAACATATGTTTGTGTTTCTAATGGCAAATTTTACTTGTTTATCAAATGTTAAAATGTCAAGGTATGTCTTAATGGCAAAACACCCAACAGAAGCAGCCTCTGGCGAGAAAGATTTATTTTGGCCCATGGTTTCAGAGGTCCCAGTCCATATGGGAGGGAATGCTCATCTGAGTTTAAGGTGGCTGGAGTTTCTTTCCTACAGTGGGCCAAGGATCAGTAGATGCCTAGGCTCTGGACCAAGGACTAGGAGATGCCCATGCTGCAGACAGGTCTATAGCTTCCAATATGATCTTAGTGCTCTATTCTGTCTAGGCCCACCTCTAAAGGTAAACCAATCCAATCCCCTAAAACCTGTTCAACAAGTGATCAAACCATGAGCTTGTGAGGGACATTCCAGATTCAAATAATAACTTAAAAACGTACAATTTTAACATATCAACAACACTGAAATAAATGTAGAAAATAAATAAAAATACTAACAATTCTTAAGCCTCATAAATACTCAGTCAGAACCATGCATATAACCACAGACTGTATTAGCCACTGGGATTATCTCCTGAGAAAACAGAACATGATCCTGTCTCCTAGAATCCAATATTCTAGTGTCAACAAGAGAAAAGTGATAATATAAACATTACCTGTAATAAGCAGAGGAAGGGAAAATAAATAAATAAGTGGCAAATTTCACTTTATAAAACAGAAATTAATTCCAAGTGAATTAAACAATTAAACTTTGTAAAGAATTTTAAGAGAATATATAAAAACTACACGTGAACATTGCTTTGATCTTTGAATATGTATGATATATATATATATATATATATATATATATATATATATATATATATAAGAAAAATTAAAATTCTAAAATAAAATGATCAGCACATTATGCTTTGTACACATTAGTAACCGGTCCACTAAAATTGATGAAGTAAAACCTCAGCTGGCGACATCACTCTTCTGAAAATACTCAGAATTGAAATATAAAAAACCACATTGACAGAAAAGATTTAGTGAATGTATAAATAACTACTAGTATAACAAATTAATACCTACTTTATTAACCGTGTAATGAAGTTAACTTTCTCTTAACCAATATGAAAAGTTAAATAACTTTAGATCCAGAAAAATACTTAAAAGTGAACACTCGCTGGGCGTGGTGGCGCGCGCCTTTAATCCCAGCAATCGGCAGGCAGAGTCAGGTGGATTTCTGAGTTCAAGACCAGCCTGGTCTACAAAGTGAGTTCCAGGACAGCCAGGGCTATATGGAGAAACCCTGTCTCGGAAAAAAAAAAAAAGTGAACACTCTTCCAGGGACATGGTAAGATTAGGAGTTTTACTTAAGACAGCAGTAAGAGTCAGGAGCCTTTGCGGTGGTCCAGAAGGTAAGGACACTTGCAGCCAAGCCTGATGATGAGCATTTGACACCTAAGACCTGAAAATGAAAGGATAACTGGCTCCCCATAAGTTGTTACTAGACTTCTACATGTACAGCATGGCTTGCATCCATGTATACACAGACAGAGTGGGGAGCAGAGGAAGGGACAGAGAAATGTAGTTTTTAAAACATTTAAAGATGTAATTAGTAAGGAGTCAGTATCTTTCACTTTATGAAAAAAGTTACTGGGGCTGGAGAGATGGCTCAGTGGGTAAGAGCACCTGTTCATCCACCATCAGGCTGATGATGTCAAATCTTCAGAACTCACACAAAAAGCTGGTTTTAGCCATCAACGTGCCTGTGTTCACTGGCCATTAGCCTACTGCAAGACTAGTCAGAGACCCTGTGTCAAGAGAAAAAGGCAAAGACAGACACAGCGGACACCCTTTGTACTTCTTTGGCCTCTGCACATGCCAACACCCATGTACTCACACACAGTCATGGATACACACCACATCACACTTCCAGGCATGCATACACACACAAAGTTATCTGTGAAGGTTGTGGAAGGGCCTCATTTTTATTTTCTTACTAAGACTACTGAAATAGTGACACCAAGACTCACCATGGTGCTATTGGAAGAAAGCTGATAAAAATTCAGACACATTATTGCCGAGTTAGAATGTTCTTAGTGATATTAATTATCTTACTCCATTTTAACTAATATCTTTATTTATTGTTTGAAAATTCCATGCAAGTATACATTGCTTCTTGTTCTTATCCATCAACTTCCAGCCCATCCAGCTACCCTTGGTATCACCAACTCACTTTCTTCTGAAGGTCATTTCATTTAAAAATTGTAATCATTATTTCTATCATTATTAATAGCCCACTGAGTCCAATTAGAGCTGACTACATGAGGATGAGTGTGAGTTACCAACTGGGGCTTGGACAACCTACCCGCAGCCATATTCCTAGGAAAAGGAACTCGAGCTGCTGTCAACTGCCAACTGGTCTTCAGCTAGGTTGTGACTTTGGATTCCCACCTTCTCCCAGCAACTGGCTGGCTCCTGTGAAACTAAGCTCATTCAGGGTCATTCTAACACAGACATTAAAGAGACCTGTTAGAATTCAGCTTTCTTCTCTCCCTTAAAATTTAGAAAATTCTGGAAAGGTCTACAAGCAATTTTGCTTGGTTTTGAGTTGAAGACACACAGAGAAATCTGCCTTTAGGTGGAATTGAAAAGGAGAGGGAAGAGATGGAGAGAGGATTACTAGGATAAACCATTTATTTCAATTTTAAATGCTTTATTTGAATTCTTATTTAATCTCATAATGTAGCAGCAGCATTGGTATTTTATCAGATTATTTTCTGATTAGGATTTAATTTAAACAGGGCAGCTACACTGAATTCTTAATTTGTTTTCTCTGGGTTAAAATGTTGCAAAGAGCCCTCTGCCAATTGTTTGTCTTCCTTCTTCACATTGAAGAAAAAAAAAATGTTTTGCTTTAAGATTAACAAAGATTTATCTGGTAACTAAACAAAAGACAATCCAAATGTACCCAAGAACAAATATAACTTTGAAATCAAGTATTGGTTTGTGTAGAGCTTAAATATGGAAAGCCATAAATAAAAGTTTCAGTCTAATACACAACCTACAAAACAAAACAAAAGCAAAACAAACAAACACCCATAGCACAACAGGAGTTAAAGCAATAAACTCAGGTTTGAATCAGAAATAATGCAGCTGAGAAAAGAGAAAGACATTAGCATGGAACCAGGCTCATTTCTGAATAAAGCATGAAGCTGTGGGAATACAGGGTCGTCCCGTAGAATGGGGACCAGTGGAGATGAAATTACTGCGAGGGACACTAAAGGAAGGGCAATTCTATCTAAAGTAAATGCAGAGGATTCTTGCTGAAGGTAGGTGGGAACATCACATAGACTCTGGGAGGTGCTCACAGATGAACAATCGAAAGAGCTATGATGGATGGTGGAACATGGGGAATACGGGGATTTGAAGCAGGTAGGTCTAGGAAGGGGGTCAGGAGCCTCAGACAACCTTCCTCAATCACACAGTGTGCCAAAGTCTGTGTTTGTACAATGGAACTTCTCTAGGTTAGTGCTACAGGCTATGCTTGTGCCCTAAACAGGATCTCTCTGCTCAGAACAAAGTTGGCTCTTTGCAACCCATCCTTGGTCTGAAGTTTCAGAGAAGGTAAATGATACCATAGCTAGGACACTACTTCTGTACCTTTCTTCCTGTAACTAGTGGAACAGCTGAAATTACTCACACGGTTGCCTTACTTAGGAGAAACACCAAGTTCCTGGACCCCTGTTCTACTCAATCAGGGGAAGTCAGCAATGGCGAACAGCGTGGCAGCTAAGGCATTGTTTGTAGAGACAATGGTTAGAGACGTCCTTCACAGTTGTCTACCAATCGCTGCACATATTCTCTGGGTCACTCACATTTCTCATCCAGGGTTCATATTATCCAATAGCTCCCAGCAGCAACTTCTAATGTTCAGAGGAAATGCCTATTCTTCCAGGGCATGGGTTTCTTTCTACTTATTCTCAGTACCAGAAATAATCAGTGCCTAGGAACACTGTAAGAGCTACTGAATGAGTGGGTAAAGTCATGTGTAAAGTCAAAACAACAAATCAACCAACCAGACCCCCCCCCCCAGATCCCAGGGACTAAACTACCAACCAAAGAGTACACATGGAGAGACCCATGGCTCCAGCTGATATGTAGCAGAGGGTGATCTTGTCAGGCATCAATGGGAGGGGAAGCCCTTATTTCTGTAGAGACTTAATGCCCCTGTGTAGGGGAATGCTAGGGTGGTGAGGCAGGAGATGAGGTGGGTGGGTGGGGGAGCACCCTCATAGAAGCCGGGGAGAGGGGATGGGATAGGGGCCTCCTGGAGCAGAAACTGAGAAAGGGGATAACATTTGAAATGTAAATAAATAAAATATCCAATTTTTAAAAAAGAAAAAAAGAAGCTTACTAAACATTATAATTTAATATATTTTATATCCCGTTTTAAAAAAATGCTTGTCTCACAGAATGTCAGGAGCAGTTACCAGGGATGGAAGTTAGCTGGCAAAAGAGAAAGAAAAACTGACCAATGGGTAGTAAATAGTTAGGTAAATATACATTCTAAGGGTGGAATGACCCCAGTCAAAAAAACACGAAGAAAGGATTTTGAATGTTTTTTTAATCATAAATATGATTTGAAGAAATATGTTTAACTTGATTTAAATATAACACAGTTAGACATACCCTGAGATGGAGCACATCAACCTTCATAGTGGGTTTTGGTTTTGGTCTTGCTTTTGTTTTGCATCAGTTAGAGTTAATTTAAAAACTTCTCTGACTGAAGCACCTTGTTAGGGATTTGCTGAGACACAGGGATCAGGCTTCTCTCTTTACCATGAGGGAGAAACGGGTGGATGGATAAACGGATAAATGGGAGAGAAAAATCAATCTTCCTTATTGTCGTTAAAAAATTCCAACTTGATTTTTAAATAGTTTTAACTACACATTGCATTATTACTGTTGATTTGTTTTAGGAAGTCAATAAAAAATAATAGACCTCAGATAACTATAGAAATGTACATGACTTTTAAAATACCTTGTCTTTGGTTCATTTTAATAGCAAAATGATGGAGTAGTTTATATTTCATAATTGGTTATTTTTAAGTATAATCTACAGAATGGTAGAAAAATCAGACCAGAATCATAAACTTTTGAGGAAGTATGTTCAGTTTTACGAGCCCCTCTGACAACTATTAGTCTATTCAGATCACTGGTGTGAGATAAGGTCTGTGCTCTCCATGTCACTGAAAGCTTAATGTCTCTCTTGCAGATGTGCACGCAGAGTCCATGGCAAATATTTCACTTAAGCTCACAGTTTTCTTAGCAGGCTCCATTTAAGTTGTTCCTCATTTAAGAGTTTATCTAAAAGATACATTCTGAGAAGCCTCTTCCTCGTGCAGGAATTTTTCTGTCCTGTTTACATAGGTATCACGGAGTGATGTTCTTGATACAGATTGGTTCAGTTGGAAAGAGCTTTGCCAAAGAAAGCAGACAGGCAGCTGTTTGTACAGTGCATAATTTTTTTTTTGTTAAATATGGCTGCACCTGTGTAAACATATACTTTATTTCCAAGAAGTTCCCTGCAGCTGCAGAGATTTTCAGACCTAGTCCAAGTAGTTATTTTTATTAAACCACATAATGCATTTAATAGCTTTTGGTCAGTTGTCAAATTTCAAAAATTATATGAGAAGGCTCATTTATTTTAATACAAACCTTTTATTGTATTTTTCTACAATCTTAATATGAGGTTGAATTTACTTCCTGTTTATGCTTCATAGTGCCTTAATTATACAAGTTAGATTTAATTTTAGCCAAAATGGTGTCATGAACAGAATACTGACACAAAAAAGTAGAGTTCCTTCTTCCTTTCTCCTTCCTTCCTTCCTTCTTTCCTTCCTTCCTTCCTTCCTTCCTTCCTTCCTTCCTTCCTTCCTTCCTTCCTTCCTTCCTTCTTTCTTTCCTTCCTTTCTTCCTTCCCTCCTTCCTTCCTTTCTTCCTCCTTCCTCCCCCTTCCTTCCTTCCTCCTCCCCCTTCCTTCCTTCCTTCCTTCCTTCCTTCCTTCCTTCCTTCCTTCCTTCCTTCCTTCCTTCCTCCCTCCCTTCCCTCATTTTCTTTCTTTCTCCCCAAAACAAAGTCAAGAAATGTAGTACTTGTACACATACTGATCCATACCTATTATTACTATGGGAAAACTGACAATAGCAGGCTGGCTACATAGTACTGCTACACTCCACAGAAATTCTGTAATTCTCTACTTGTACACTGCCCCCCCCCCCCATCTTATTAAGGTGTAATTGACAAATACAACTTACATAATTTTAGTATGTGAAATGTATTTTATACATATATACCATTTAAATGTGTTTGCCACAATACCATATCCATCACTTTAGGTAGTGGCTGTTTGTGTATATGATTCAATGTGTAATAAAGGTCTTTTTTTCATTTTAAGGAATGAAAAATATTCAATTGTATATTGTGCTTTGTTTCCATCACCATGCTGACCTTGATGGACAATTAGATTTATCCCATTTGAGGAAACACTATATGACTACACTGATATGCTTTTCCATAAACAGTATGCAGGGGCTTCTTCATCTGCACATTCTGATTGTCAGTTCTTATCATTTCTTAGCTATAGCCATTCTTATAGTTGTGAAGTGATGACTTCATAGCCTGTCTTTCTCTTCTTCTCCCTTTCCTCTCTCTCCATCTCTTCTTCTCACTGTTTTTCTTCCTTGCTATATAGCCCTAACTGACATAGAGATAACTTGTAGACCATGATGGATTTGTGACACTCTCCTTGCCCCAGAGTCACCTCCCACATGTGAGAATTATAGGCTTGTACCATCATCTCTGCATCTTAACTTCCCAGGCTCTATGAATATAATGTTGGGCATATACATTTCAGTTGTTAATGCTCTTAAAAGAAACATCTACTTAAGTCAATTGTATATATTTCAATTAGATTATTTATATTTTTGTATTAGGGTGTATTTGTACATGTGGGCACGAGTGCATAATGTGGACAAAAGTCTACAGAGGTGTCTTTCTCAATCATTCTCCATTTTATTTTTTTGTGAATTGTCTTTTGTTGAACATGGAATTTGATAATTTTGCAAGCTTGGACATCCACAAAGCCCCACGAACCTCCCAGTCACTACCTCCTCAGATATTACAGACAACATGGCACCTATCTTTTTATGTGAGTGCCCAGAATTTGAACTCAAGTCCCCATGCTTATGTAGCAAGCACTGTATATGGAGCCACTACGCCTTCCTTCATTTATATTTTTGTTATTGTGTTGAACACCTTTGTGAAAAGCTTTCTAAAACATCTGGCTTACAAATGCTTTCCTTCATAATATAGTGCATTATTTCTTTTACCCATTTCTTTTAGTCTCACTCATTGGTTTTGTTTTGTTCCCAATGGCTTTTCATTTCCTAACTTCTTGTTATTTTCATATTTGGATAATCAATATCACCGATTCTAGTCTTTGGAGAATGGCTTAGAAGATAAAAATTCTTTTTGATCTTTTACATCATTTCTATAGATTCACCATGTCCCCCCCCCTTTTTGAGTTGAAGGATGCCATGATTTCTTTTCTGTTGCTTAATTAAGATATCCTGATAAAAGCAACTTAAGGAAAGAAAGGTTCATTTGATCTCACAGTTTCATGTAGTCAGCCAGAGTGAGAGAGAAATCAAAATAGCAGGAACTGAAGAGAACTTGTCATATTACATACAAAACCAAGAACATAGAACAATGAGCATACACACATCCCAGCCTGTAAATTGTTTTCTCTACTCTTATACAGTTTAAGATCCTCTGCCTACAGACTGGTACCACCAACAGTTGACTCTACATGTGAATTAATGAAATCAAGGTAATCCCCAATGACAAGCCCAGAGACTCATCTCCCATATGATTCTAACAAAAGTCAAGTTGACAATTAGCAGTATCTATAACAGGGTTGTGAATCTTTTCCTTATCTTGTGCTGTCCCCTAGTCTCAGATATTTTCCCTGGGGTACTGCTTTGTAGTGTTCAAAGTTAAATATCTTTTTTTTTTTTACGTCAAGCAGTGCCAACTCTGAGTCATGCATCTGTTCATGCATAGTCCCCTGAGATGCAGGTTCAATATTTTCAGGGATGCTCATAAGATACCAGTTGAAGGTGATAAGGAAGATATAGTGGGCTGGAAGCCCATATGCAATAATTGCTGCATGTCCTATGGTTGAATATGTCCCAGAAGACTAATAAAATGCCTCATGATGTAATTAGTAAGGTGGCAAGTAGACATCACAGTCTTATGTCAACTCTCCTGTCCCAGTCTCTATCAGACTCCAACGCTTTCACCATTATCAGCTCATTTTGCATTATTTGACCATGGATCCCTTCAGTATGTTTAGTGTGTTACAGGAAGGTTGCCCCTTAGGGAACTGTGGAAACTGTACACTCACTACTCTCTTAACTTTCTTCGTGGAAGAAATATCAGGACCACGTGGTCTCTACTGGCTTTGAGCTATTCTGCCTTTTGGTAGAGGTGACATGGGGCAAATAAAACTGTTCCTTTAAATACATCTATTCATGGAAATGTTTTCTCTGGGACTGCTCGGGATCCTAAAACTTACTTTTGCCTATGGTGATTGTCAGAGTTGATGTTTCCTTGGAGGAGGAAAGGTGAGGTGTAGAAATACCTACTCAGCTGTTCTGCTGACACATAACCTTCATATGTTCCATCTGTCCACACCCGTTTAAACTTTCCATCATCTTCTTCAAAAATTATGTTTTTGGATCTGTAGATAAGTCAGTAGAATGCTAAAGAAGTACATCCAATCAAACAAAAGAATGTCCCTAAAATACTCTTTGTTTTTGTTGTTTCTTTGAAGTCAGATGCTTTTATAGACTTCAATTAAATAACGAATCATTAGCAGGTCAGATGTAGACACAAATACATAATTTAGTTGTTTTTTACTGACATAGAAATGATTGAGATTGAATACAATGGAAAATGATTATTCTCCACTGTGTTTATATTTGCTTGTTTAGGGAAGTATAGCAAACTTGTCATGCACTTATAATTACTTAAAATAGTACAAAGTTAGTAAATTAATAGCAATGAATAGTATTTTAAATTAGTAAGCAAATATTTATGAAACTAATAGCAATTATTAATAGGTACAACCACATTGGGAATCAATACTATCTATGACAAGTTTTAAGAGCATTTTTTTTTTCAGAATAAGAATCTGAGAACTGCTGTTTTTCTACTTGAAAGAAACAGGAATATCTGAAGAGAAATAATATTAACTTTTATCTTTTAAAGATTTATGTTAATCTTCTATGTATGGAGGTTTTGCCTGTGAATATGTTTACCATGTGTGTAGTGCCTGTGGAGACCAGAAGAGGGCATTGTTTCATATGGATATGGAGTTACAGGTAGTTGTGGGCCTCCATCAAAGTGCTGGGAACTGAATCTGAGTCCTCTGTAGATGCCGTAGGTACATTTAACCACTGACCACCTCTTTTACAAATAAACGTATAGGAGCTAAGAACATATGCTAAGAGATGAATCAAGTAATAAATGATGTTATCATTTATATACCTCAAATCTCATTTTCATAATAGATTTTCCTTTTGTAAAACTGCATGGCTAAGATTACATGCTACTTTCATTGAGGCTTAATTAAGCAGTAATCCTGGCCAACTGTGTCTCTGATATAGACATTAATCTTTATATTACCAAGAGTGTTAAAAAGAATATCTAATACAAATTAGCCTCTGCTTATCCTAACATTTTATTCAGCTTACCATTTATGGAGTTTAACTGTGTTAAACCAAAGTTCAGTTAGTGAATTACTCTATCAAGACTGGAGAGGGATATTTATTGACTCTCAAAATAACAGAAAATCTTTGGCATAAAATCTCTATGTTTATGTGATCTTTACATTATTTTTAATGTTTTAACACAGCTTTTATATTCACTTCTATATCCCACTGTTAGCATGATCAACAACCTTGTTCTTAGGCACAGAGTATAACAAGGAAATTCCTGAGAGGATAATACATGGTCATTCATAAATGATTACAGATGAAAATGTGTTCTTGGCTGTTGGGATAGGGAGATCAGCACTGGCTCTGAAGTGTGCATTTCTCTGTTTGTTGGCTTTATGGGAAGCTCAAATTCAGATTTCCCAATAGGAACACTGTCTCCGCCTGTGTGGGGGTCACGTAAAACCTTTCTATGCTGAGAGCATGCTCCATATGTCTAAGTGTGATACTCAACATCTTGTGTGGTGATGCTCACATCATTTCCCACGTTAGCCTTTTCCACATTGATTACAGTTCACATGGACTCATACAAGCAGCTTTTCAATATTCCCTCGGTGATTATGCTCCCTTTTAATTTCCAGATGTTCTTACATTTCTTCAATGTCTTCTGTTAGTTGTCATTTCTATAAACTTATATCTGCAAAACAGAGTGGGGCTATCCAGAATGGGCTGAATATCTTCCAGGAAAGGATTGAGAATCGTTCTCAAAATACAATTCTTAGTTCTGTATTATTTAAATTTACTTTTCTTCATCTCTAAAATTTTATTTTAATGTGAAATGGTTTACTATTCTCAAATACATGTGGATATCTTATAAGTACATATTTATATGCTGTGAGTGTATCTAAATTACTCAGTTTCAGTGGCATATACATTAAAATATTTTAATTATTTGATTATATTTCCTGTGCTTCCTTTAAAATATCATCTTGTGTTTTTTTGCAGTCTTCTCAAACCTCAATTATATTCTTTCTATACACTGGAATCTTTGATACACTAGACACGAAACACTTTATTGTTTCTAAGTGTTTTATTCAATGTTAAGCATTTTGATAAATATTTCACATTTAAAATGGCTGGAAGCAAACTTGGTTGAAATTTAAGTGAAAATGATCAGAAATGTACAAGCCTAGAAGTCAAGGGTTCTTTCCCACCAGTGTTAATACTGATAACTTTGGTGTGATTTTTTCCATGTAGCCAATAACTATTTTTTTTTTTGGCCCTAGAAATTGCTTGGATTTTTTTTCTGCCACTCACCTTAAACATAAAGAACCAATCACAAATGGCCATACATCCAGTGTGCATTTTTCTTGGCTTTGAAAGTCTTTGGACTACAGGTAAAAGTGGCCTAAAATTTGTATTCTTCTAAAAGAAATTTAAATCTCTAGCACCATTCATGTTATCATAGATTTACTAAGCATATATGACAGAGTGAAGTGTAACTTCAAAGGAGATATGATACAATTTCTGCTTTATTTAATGTAGGAAATGTTAAGCAAGGCATTAAAGAATTACTAGAGATTGTAAAGCAATCTTGGTATTACTGAGTAGCAGGTCTATAAGTTATAATGTAGCCCTAATCCTTATCTGTCACATTTGTTAAACAGGCTGGAATTATTATTATTTAGATAATATATGTCATTTGGAATTTACTTTTTTGTTTTTTGTATTGCTCAGTTATATAGTTTTCCTCTCTCCTACATGTTTTGAGGTTATAATGCATTTATATTCTATTGTAGACGAAGCTGCATAAGAAAATTGTACTGTATAGTAATTTTCAAAGAATGAACATAAAACACAAAATAATCATAATTATTGCAAAATAAACCTAGAATGCTTAGCATAATTTTGTTGTAAACAAATAGGTTTTATTACAATTAAGCTTTAAAACATTTGAGAATGCACTCTCCCCCAATGGCTGTCATTAATCCCTTTGCCCCAATATTATGTAGGAAGAAAACCAATACCCAAGTGGTGTGGAGGTGTGTGTGCTCTGCCCAAATATTACTTGTAGCCTGCCATATCACAGCTTCTTCAAGACCAGGCTCTAAATTAGTAATAGGGAATAATAATAATCTCACTGTTTGTATAGTACAATTGTTGTCAATGGATTCTCCATCATTTTAAAAATAAAGTTATTGGACATTCAGTTTATAGTAAAAATGTAGTTTCATTTTATTTATGATTTTACAATTATAAAGGTATGTCCCTGAGCTCATATTTTGGAATTTTTAAATGAGTCCTTATATCAAATTTATTGCTCTATGGATGTTTCAGCCACTTGATTTTGAGTATATAAACCAGAACCTTTTCATGCATAGAATCATGTAGCTAAACATCCAAATACATTGCCCACCCATGCATGGTGATTAATTTTTTATTGAACAAAGCCTTAAAATATAAAGCATTAGTTGATTATGTGTAACCAAATGATGTTAGATGTCCACAGGCAATTATCATAAAATATTAATGCAATTTTATCTCACGAAAAAAGATAAAAATATACAGCCACATGCTTTTTGATTAGTTCCTTCATTTTTTTTTGCACATTAAAAATGTATATCAGAGCTTCAAACTCAATTGCTTCAAATATGAAGTTACTTTATTTTTGAGAAACTCTAAGTTTGCTCAAGTGCATTTGAGATAGTAGGAGGCGCACAAAGTTCCTATGGTTACGCTTGCTGAAAGCTAAGGCCAACTCATGTTCCTTTCTTTAATAATACATTTAGAATCCTTATTAGAAAATGTGCTACAGTGTAGCACTCAGAGATAAACTATGCTGCAGCCGTCTCTTGAAAAGAAGATAGAAATAAGTTGCTTAATAAAGTCTAAATCATTCCTTAGGTTAGCTAATAGAAGCACCCGTGGTTATAAAATTAATCAGTCCCCGCTATTACAGCAAATTGGTGGAGATTGTATTGACACATCTTCATCTGCATGTCTCATCAGAGGTGTCCGTGCCATTTAGCTATGAAACCCTGGAGGCTTCCTCTGCACAGAATCTTATAACACTTCAATTAAGGGACACCAAGCTGCCAGGCAGACAGCAGCACATTTATTTCTTGATGACTCCTTAAGTTGTGCCACAGGCCTATCATTAAGAGAATATTTTTCACAGCAGGTTGCAAAGATCCTCGTGCCATTAAAAGGAATTGAAAAAGCATCAATTTGTTGTTCCCACCTAACACAGATATTTTTCATTGCTGGAACAGCCATTAAAAACAATCTGTTTTATTGCATTCTGAAAAGATCACATGAAGTACACATAATGATTTATTTTAAGGATGACATTAGGATTAAAACCACTGTGAAAATGTAGTCTTTGGAATAAATATTTAGGAAAACAAAGTTTAAAATACGCTTTTCTTTTTTACACCAAATTACAAGGAGACATCTATTGATACCTTGAATGACTTTGAAGGTGACGTGAAAGAATAGCTTTTTGAAAAGGATGAGGGCCATTGGAAGACATGTCTCAGAAAAATGCAGGCCTTGAAACTGCCAATGGAAATTCTTTGAAAATTAGTAACATAGGACTGAGTTCTCAGGGACCTAATGGCTCAAGTGCTTCTTGGGGGAACTGTATGGGATCTTTTGGAGGGCAGAGTTCAATGTCATTAATACATTGTAAAATTCTGACTTAAGAACTAATTTTCAGTCAGTAGGGTAGCAGAAAGCACTCAACTCTAGTCATTTGGTTGTACCAAGGCAGCTAGAAACTTTAGTACCCATAAGCCATTGTGGGAGACATTCCAATTTCCTTTGAAGCTTTGCTCAATACCATACTTGGTCATGATTGAAGAAAATGAGGAAAGACATACTATGGTGTCTTCTTTCTCTTCTTGTTTATGAAACTTGAGATGCTTTTAGCAGCGTTTTTAAAGGAGAATAAAGGAATAGTTCATCATTTTAGTCAGAGTTAGCCAGAATTTTTAGGTTATTTTCTAAACAAAAGCAATTACAAAGTAGAAACATCTTAATAAAGACACATTTTATTCTTTGTATTTTAAAATGTTCACAGCCCTCAGGTTGTATCAAAAAGAGTGCCTATAATGGTATTAGTCTGAGACTTGCCAGCTGTTGGAGGTGAAAGTCAGGAGAACAGGGACAATAAGAACTCAGTGAATCCTGTGGTGTGCCACTTCAGCCTGTCATCCTCCTTAGGTTAGTGGGTCAGTGGCTGACAGTGCTCTGCAAGCTGTCTTAAGCAGGAGTCATTCCTTATGACCTTATGACCCAGGTCATTCCTTTCTCCCAGAAAGAGTCCACACTCAGAAACTGGTCCATGGAATGGGAGCCACATTGGCCCTGTTCTCTTGCTGCTGCAGGAAACCTCTGAAAGACCCTCTCAGCTGTGGTTAAGCCCTTTTGCGATGAATGACACACAATACAAAGCTTCCCTTCATCCAGAACGACTCCTATCACCGTAATCTGATGTTGACCTATTCAGCATAGCAACACACCAAAATAAACTTCCTACGTGTACTTCTCCATGTCAAGTCCAGTCTCAATGAATAGGCTTGAAATCATGACACCTCCCTAAGGTGGAAGGCTTGATTTGTTATTTCTGAAAGGGATAATAGAGACTTATGCTGCCATGGAAAGACTTGTACCAAAAAGAAAGGTAAACCCAAGGAAAATCCTTTGTTGGATGTATGTTCTCATCATAAATAGAATTTCCCTTTGCTTCCTGAACATGTCTGGATTGTGGTTGGGTAAGATCCTGGGGTTTGAAAAGAATTTTTTTGAGAGCTGGATAGTATGTGGAGAAGTACATGTAGGATTGTGCATGGAACTGCTCACCTTACCATAATTACAACTGAGATCACAGGCAGGGTTAGGAGATGTGACCCTGGACAGAGAAGCATTATAACAGGGAGTTACCTAACTAAAGGTCTGGATTATTGGTTTTGAGAGAGCTGTGATGGATTTAATCAGGACTGATTTAGCGTGTACTGTGCAACTAAACATGTGATCAAGCTTATGTTCATGGAATGGATCTATTCTCTCCATAGAGGTTTCCCTTCTTCCACTCTCTTCCATCTTTTTGTCTTGTTAACTCTTTTAGAAATAATGGAACATTATTAACTTGGCAATTTAAACTCTCGGATCCTCAATTTTCTCCTGGGTAATGAGGGGATAAGAATTTATTTCACAGGATCATTTTTCCATCATTTTCATTAATTCATTCACTCATTAAACAAATATCTTTTGATCCTTCTGTCAGCAAACCTTCTATGTTGTTCCCCACTGTACTAAAAAGGGGGCTATGAATTTAATGGAGAGTAAAAAGAAATTTAAAAATTAAAAAATCTAATAAAAAAGAATTGTGAACCCTTTATATAATAAACCAGGTGACGGACAAGCCATTAAATACATAACAATGCGACACAAAATGTTTCTTCAGTGACAGAGAGGAGAAAGACAATTTCTACCCTTCACAGGGGTTTATATGAGGACCAGTGTGTCTGTAAAGGCTTTAAGGATGTGCTGATCTTATGGAATGATCATTTGAGAAGTCACTGGCAGTTGAGAGATCCTACTGCAATAAAATCCCAACTGCACCTGAGGCTAGGCAGTAGAATCACACATCAAGACCTAGTTGGACAACTTAGTGAGGTCTTGTTTCAAAATAGAAAAGGGGAGTGTGGGGGCTAGCCATATATGTGATACAGCCAGTATCAAGCCTTAGTTCATTCTTTAAGACCCTAGTACTATGAGTAAAAGAAGAACAGACAGGAGAAGGAAGGAAGAGGGGAGCTATAATGTATTCTTAAATAAAGGGGAAATGGGTAGAAAACAATAGTGAAGGAGAGAAGGCAGAGAAAGGAGAGCCAGAACCAGAGCATATAGAGATGCTCAGATCATGTACATCACTAGAGCTAAGGAACAAAAGAAGTCAGCCAACAGATATTCCCAAAGGTAAGGGATCTAATGTCCGATTACTCATATGTGATTTAATGAGCTTGGTATTCTGGAAAGGTAAATGGGGTCAGAATTTTGTGGGAAAGCATTGACTTCAAGAAACAGTGCCCAAGTGCTGAGCTTCCTCCGTATCTGCATGGAGCTGGTGGAATTGGGGGACATTTTTTTTTTTTTACCTCTTGTCTCCTGTGTGTCTTCCTCCTCTTCTTTCACTCCCTTTCTCCCTCTATCCTATTAAGTGTTAGCATGTCTTAAGGAAACCATTAAGCGACAAAAATCACAGTATTCATAAATGAGACCATCAAAAAGAGTTTGTTTTGCTCCTAGAAAATTTGTGCTGTCTAGATAGACAAAGGGAGTTCCCAAGCTGTTCTGCTAGGTTTTATGGGGCAACAGAAAGGAATCCTTGTGCTCATGGAGTTGTTGGAGGAGAAGGAAGAGAGATTGAAAGTCACTTGACAGATAAAATTATATATATAAAGACAGGTCAAGGGTGTTGTGTGACCCAGAAGTGTGAGTTACAGTTGGAATGACAATGATTTCTGAAAGGGAAGTTTGAATACCAGGGTATCACTCTAAGAAATGAATATATTCACTTTAAAATTGTATAATAGAGTCCTTTCTTTATAGAAAAAGGAAAAGATGAAAAAAAAAACACTATGACTGTGATAATATTGGTATATAAAATACCTAGACAAGTATGTACATACAGCAAACTTTAAGTAGCATACAATTATTACAACCCCAAAATATTATGAAAATATTTCTTTGAAATGTTTTTAAGCAAAACATGTTAATGAAGATACAGATTAGAAGAAATAAAACAGAAATAAGGAAATTTTTAGATATAATATATAGAATTAGCACCCCAATTTTTCATAAAAACAAAGAACACATTTACTTCTGGCTATTGTATCTGAACTTATTGAAAACTGTCTCACTACAGTTTTTTTCTTTTGGATTTATTGACATACTAATTAGGAAATGTGTTATGTGTGTATTTTGGCCACTTTGATGTATGTTCCCCAGACCACCATACTCTGGGACAAGGCTGTTATCCACTAATTCCCTGGGGCTCCCTTTGAAGTTGGCATCTGTCCACAATCTTATCCACACATAAGCACTGACAGACTTTCTTTGGCTCTGAATTAGTTTGAATTTTCTAGAAATGTGTATGAATAGAATAATACAACAAAATTCTGGCTCTTTCCACTCAGTGTAATCATCTTGTGATTCATAATTTTGTTTCATGTATCATTACATAGTTTTATGTTTTGTTAGATTGTATTATATGATATGAGTACATCACAAATTGTTCCATTCACCTATTAATGAACATGCAGGTCATTTCCACAGTCTATCTATTACCAACAATGCTCTTATCACTATCAATATACAAGCTAAATATAAATACATACTTCAAATTATCTGGTAAACACTTTGGCATGGAATGACCAGATGGCATAGCAAGTTTATAATTATCATTACATAAATTTCCAAAATGTTTCCCCAAATGATTATACCGTGTTACATTTCATCCATTGTTTTAGATAAACATCTCACACAATAGCCTTGTCAAAGATAAAATCTACATGCAATAAGAGTGTTCCTGCAAGGAAACCAAGGTTTAGGGATATCAAATAAACTGCTGTGTCCATAGAAAAGTAGAAGATCTAGGTAGGACCTGAGTGTGTGTATTGTTGAGTTAGAGGACCTTGTCAGAAGGCTCCTGGGAAAGCTCTTCGGGGTGGATGGCTGTGCTGCCTCTCACTCTGAATCTATATGATTCTTCTTTATGGATTTGCTGACTTTTTCTTGACTTGGATAAATGAATATAATGGGAAATTATTTTAGTTCAGAAGATAGCTCATTGGTTGTACAAGGTCAAGGCAAAGATTTCTAAGCTTGACTGGATTTCAAATCATGACGCGGTATTGATTGGTGAAGAGATATTCAAGACCCTGTGATAAACTAACAGTCTCCTTAATTTAAGAGAGTAGCTCTAATTCAGATGAAGTGCTACTTAAATTTGTAACCATATCCTCAATTTCATTGGTTTAATGGTTTTTTTTTTTTACTTTCACTGTTGATTTTGTTTCAAGGAACAGATAAAGATTCAAGGACTGGCAGGAGGAAAAACAGCTGGAGAAGGGAGAGGATAAGGCACCTGGTGGAGGTTAATGGATTAAAGTGCTCTCTCTTTGTTTCCATTTTTAATAAGATAAACACATTATGTAAAATTTAAAATGTGAGAACTGTACATAGATGTGGAGACACAGCCTGCAAGAGGCACTTGTGGTTTTTGATGCTACTTTTGGCACCGTTTCTTCTAACTACTGACCGACCGGCACTTTGGTTTCTATTATGATTGTTTCCAAGGCTTGCAGTAGCCTGAGACGGGGCAGAAACCATGTTTAAATCGCTGCACCTGTCTTAGCATAGCATTTCAGCACCACAGCCACAGCAAACCTAAGACCATTTGCTCTCCAGAGAAGAACTGATAGGCACGATAGTAGACACTGTTTAGGTGTTAGTATGTAGGGCTGCAAGTAGTCACCACCAAGGTCACCATTTCTCATTCTTTTTATCAACAGCAGCTGCCATAGTCTCCTAAGGAATTCACAAATGAAAACACTATTAAAAGCTTTTTAAAAAGACTAATAGTGTAAGACCAGTCCCTGAAATACTTCGGTGATAGTAGTGACAAATTATTATCCATTGTTTATTTTAAAGTAAAATTTCATAGTGCATCTTATATTTTCACCTGGCTAATGCTCCCTCCTCTTCCCCTATAATATTCCTCATCGCTGTAGTAGCAAATTGTAATATCAAAGCTTACAGAAGTAGGACAGTGCATTTAAAGTGAGCCACCAGAGATGGACAAACTGCAGAGAGTTCTTTCAAACAAGGTTACAGTGTACTCCATTTACAGAAGCATAGCTCCAGTATTTAGAGTAGTTACTGTAACGGTTGCCCCAAATAGTCATGCTGCAGCAACTATCTTTGGGAGGAAAAGACTTAAGTAATTAGAAAGGACAACACTCAACATAATGAATATACTAATAGTTCACAACCAATGTTCTTGTTCTGATGCTGTATTTTAGCTGCTGTAAGGGTACTGTAATAGCCCTACCACAACACAGCATAATAACCGGTGTTGCAGTAGGAATAATTATTATTAAATATTCATTGCTTAGAAATAAACCAAGTAGAAGATATGCAGCCTGTCTGTTGTTTTAAAATGTGAATGGCTAAGTATATGTTTTGAGGTTTAAAATATTTTCTTTATTTATTTTTGAGATTTTTGTTTAGCTCACTCTTAATTGTCATATAGTTATACTATTTCTGATATACAGGGTAATAATTCAGGTCATATCTAAAAATGTGGTTTGATCAAATTAGGATAATTATAAATTCTCTCACCTTAAACATTTATCATGTCTTTGTGTTGGGAAGCTTCCAAAGACTTAATGTACACTTTAGAGTTGTTTCCAACACAAACTACAGTGACATTTCAAATTTCTAATCATAGCTGAAAACATTTGTGAAATTATTATGAATAGATTAATATAAACATAAAGATATTTGAATAAAGGATAATGGAGGTATGCTCACTGTATAAAATAAATATAGTGGGAAATAGGCTTGAATATATCAGTTTTCCAAAATCTATTGTAAAATGCAGTGCAGTACCAGTAGAATTGCAAGAAGTGTGTGGGCACACATGTAAATGAATTTGTAAATGTAATAAAAAACTCACATGACTGAGATCAGTCAATGCCTTTTTTTCTGTTTTATTCAATTACACTTTGCATTTCAAGAAAATCAGGACTCACTTTCTTTTAAAATATCACTGTTCACTCTAATTGTAACCTACCCACTTGGTGTTCAAAAGTCCAAGTTTTTCATAAATGTAAAAATAATTTTATAGTTTTCAAATTCAAATAAGCTCCACATATTTTAATAGATAGAAAGTCTAATTTTTCCACCAACTATTTTTCCTGTAATTTACTGAAGAAATTAAGTTATCTCTCTAATAGCGTTTCTCATGGCCCAGAATTATTAATTGCATGTAATACTGTTTTCCAATTTCTCTGCCTTTTGATTTTTTTACATTAGTAATTTAAATAGAAGCTGCCAAGACTAAGTTAATTTTTCTAGACTCTTCCATTTAGAGGCACACAATGTCTCATCTTTCTTTGATAGCCATAAGTGTACAGTCTATAGTCAATGCATAATATGGATAGCAAAATAGCAGTAACTATAATAATGTAATAGGAATATTTCATCATTAGTGGAATGATGTCTAAAAAGCAATATTTTTTTCATTTGCTATTTAATCATCTGCCATGCAGTTTATCTAGAATGGCAATGTGCCATTATGTTCACTAACATAAATGTGACAAATATAAACTCCTCCTGGATATGAAGACTTAGCTTGAAACCTAGTAACTAATGTAGTAGATATAAAATAAGGGTCATCACAGTAACTATGCATCAAAATTAAATGATAATAGAAACATTTAGTGTAATGGTGATGAATGTAATTAGTTAAAATGAAGAGACATCTTTTCTTCCTTGTGATTCTCTGATCTTTCTGTATTTCATACATTTGGAGTATCCTCTTCAATATTTGGATTTTTTAAAAGTTGAGTGTTAAACGTTTACAATTTGGTGTTTTTATATTATTTTCAAATCATTCATTCCATTTCATATTGTAGCTGAGTAATAGTCCAATGGGCTAGGTGCATTAATGATAAAAGGCAGAGGGGTCAGTTTCTATGACTAGGGAGTGAGACTTCTCATGAATACAGTATAAGAAGGTATCTGTACATAGGGATACTGCAGAGATATCTGTGCTGTCAGACTACGAAATAAAATGGGTGCTAAAACCACTACTTATTCATTGGAAAACACACAAAAATAGTGGAATATTATTTTACTACATTAAAAACAATCCACGTTTAATTCCCAGCACACATAAGGCAACTCACAACTGTCTCTAACTCCAGTCCCAGAGAGTTCATTGCAATCTTCTGGCATCTATGGACACAAGGCACATATGTGGGATACAGATATGCATGTTGGTAAAACACACATACAGATAACAATAAAATAAAATTTAAAAGCAACATGTTAAAACCGATATAAAGACAATTATATGCACAATGCCTAAAAGAACTCTCCTTACTAAAAAGAAGTGCTTACTGTGCTTTTTCCAAACTTTGTTACAAAAATTTTGTAAGTTACTTGCTTTAAAAACAGGATCCTTGTCATTAATATTGTTCTCTAAATATTCAGTAATTTTTTTTTGTTTACTGAGCACCTATGTTGTGTCAAGCATTGTTATAGGCACTGAAATTCTAGTCATGAAAGTATTTAGTTTTAATAGTACTCATATAAGAGCAAAAGAAATCACATACAATATAGTGTGTCTGGTTTTCTGAGGGGCTATCATTTAAAGGATCTAGAATTGAGTGGTGGAGCAGCATATTTTAGGTAGACTGCCCAAAAAGGCATTTGGATGGGAACAAAACTAGCATAAGACCTGAGGTGAGGAAAGAGTCAGCAATGCAGTTAGCAAAAGATAATTCTGTGCATTTGTTATTAATGTACTCACCATAGATCAGCACTCTGTCAGTTTAAACTCTAAAATGAAGGGCAACATGCAGCGCTGGAAAAAAATAGATATTTTAAAAATTCACACTCTGGCAAGAGCACATTTCAAAGAAGAAGAAGGAGAGGAGGAGGGGGGCGAGGAGGAGGGAGAGAAAAAGGGAGGAGGAGAAGGAGAAGGAGAAGGAGAAGGAGAAAAGAAGAAGAAGAAGAAGAAGAAGAAGAAGAAGAAGAAGAAGAAGAAGAAGAAGAAGAAGAAGAAGATGATGATGATGATGATATAGGCTTTAGTAATTGTTCACAATCTTCAATCTTCTCTACCTCTGGATTGCCAATTCCTTTGGCTTTGAGTCACAGCAAAGTAGAGATCCCTTACAGATATACGCAATTTTTATTCCCATCATATCTTTTTTAAAGTATAATTTAAAAGATCTGATATTTTAATTAGTGTGTGAGTCACCTTTATTTGTTTTTAATGAAGAGTGTTTATTTTGAATATATAGCACAATAACTGATCTTTGAACACCTTTCCCCTGAAATCCCTTTCTTCTCTAGATAAAACCTTAATGAATATTAGGTCTGGCTAAGTATTAGCAGAAAGTATATAGATTCTACCAAAAATCCCAAACTGTGAATAGCGTATTTGAATGTTTGTGAGGACATTTAAGTTATAATGACTACTTTAAGGGATGGCTTCTATAATTTTTCAGGTGTCCCAAACACACTCTCCAACAACTGTGCCTATTTCTGTGTTCTGTCATCAGAAACTATTGCACAAACTCACTGCATGGCCCCTGCCATGCTACCTACATGTATAAGTTGTTTTGAGCCACTCTGTGTTTCTGAGTTTCTAAAGGCCAGCAGATGATTAAAACTGAACACCTCTTATCCACCGAAGTATATGATGTGAGCACATTAAAAGAAAGGACAATGAAGCCCTAATTTATAAAAAATATGTCAAAATGGCTAAACAAATTGTATAGAATGACTATTTAAGACATCTTAATTGCAAAGAGTATGTCAAAAATCACCAGGAATCACCAGGCTACTTACCCTTTATCTTCTGGATATCCAGTCACTTTTTAATTTACCATGCCATTCTCTATCCAATAAGGATTTGTTAAACATCTGATCTTGTAATGATCTGTTATCAAAGAAAATTTTCAAAGAATAAACATTGTAGATAATGTAGAAACCTAAACTACTGTGATATAATTTGATGGTTACAGTGTTAATTGTGTAAATCCTTGGTTTAGGGAAGTGGTGAGGAAGGTGTAAAACCATTTGAACTTGAGCAAGACACACACACACACACACACAGAGAGAGAGAGAGAGAGAGAGAGAGAGAGAGAGAGATTCAGCAAAAGCATCCAGAGAGCATTTTCCTTTGCGTTTCAACGAGAATTCTAGTGTTATTAAATTAGAGCTCTAAGCTCAGAATATGAATTGTTCACAAGCATCACATAGATGATCATGCATTTCCTTTAATTCCATCATTAATTATAGCAAAGCAGTTGGAGTCACCACCTCTTCTGGCCATTCCCAGAAATGCTCACCTCCTCCTCTCTCCTAGCCAGTGGGTTTTCCAGGAATAAGCAATGACATAATCTGAACTACGTAACAATAGTATCAAAGCGTTAGGCCATTCCTGGAAATACTACATTCAGAGATTGAATGTTCAGAACCTGAACTGAGCAAATATTTCACTTCATATGCTTGAGATGCCCCCCCCCCCAAGTTATCTTTCAAAGCAGAGACATCATTTCTGTAGGGAACATTCTCAGACTTCCAGAAAGAAGAAATACTCAACTGGTTTATAAGATGCTGTTGATTTCTGCAGCAATTTCCTTCCAAAGAGTAGATGAGCATCAATAAAAGCTCATTCATGCTGAACTTTTGGTAATCGACTCACAAGGAACTTCAATGTAATTTGTTTTTACATAAGGCAGGGTCATAAAATGCATGATTTTTTTCTTAGCCAGTTCATACTTGGAAGATTTATCATTAAGAGGTTTTATTCAAGGCCAGACACTTAAAAAAAAATCTGAGCATTTCTTTCCCACTGCAGCAGAATCTTCCTGGTAAAGAACTGAAGTGCTTCAAATACCCTAGTAAATTATATTTTCTCATTTGGAACATTGTAATAGATTTCTCTACAGAGTGATTTATCATACAACAATTAGGAACCCAAGGGAATTAGATGACCATTTTAAATTTTATCAGCTTGTTTCAATAAACTGTTAATGTGACCCTAATGTTTGGGAAGCACTTTGATATAATCAGATTTCGGTTGTTCAATCTACTGACATTAATGGCTACCTCATTAATCATGGCATTCTCGCTGAGACCTTGGAAGCTGAGCTAAGTTCAGTGCACCAATTCTTACGATAATAAAAACAGGCAATTTTCGGCAGGGAAATATTTGTACTTTAACTACAAAATGGGTTTTGTTATTCCATAGGCACTAGCAGAGGTGACTGAAGCTCACAAAACAACGATTAAGATGCCCTTAGACACAATTCCCAAAGTAGACATTTAAGTCAAGCTCTCCTTTGATCATTACTTAGTGGTGATTTTTATTATTTAAAAGTATAGATCTATATGACAAGATCTAAAGTAGGCCAAATGATGAATACATAATAAATGTCTGTCTCCCAAGCCCTGGTTGAATCTGATCTTTGTGCAAATCCTGCAAAGTGGCCTTCTCTTCAGACACTCACAGTAACCCTCAGCACTCTGTCTGGAAGGAAGCACAGAAATTCAATTTGTAAGTTTTTGTAAAATTGTGTGTAAATGTAGAGGTTGATTTTAGGACTTCTGATTTTTTTTTCTTTCATTTTGATGACAGACACCCCCTTCCAAACTTTTAAATGTCGACAGAGCTGAGAGATGCAGTAAATATTGTTTTTATAGAAATTTCACTAAGTTTCCCACAAGGATTACTGGCAAAGAACGACTGTCAAATATATGTCATGACAGCTCCTAAAGTTATGGTTTTATTTTATTAATGTTTCTTGTTAAATTTATTAGAACAGGTACCTATTGGAAGAAGTTTATAAAGCCTAGTGTGCTTAGCTGAAAGGAAACAAAACTCAGAAGTCTTCAAGTCAGCCTGAAATGCTCTGTGCTTTAAAACAATTATTTGCAGGTTCAAGGAACTCTCATCATTCAATGTGTGGTTTGTTTTCTGGATTGATACTATTTTCAAAGATTAAACTGTAGGAAATGAAGCCATAAAATGGAGTGTAAAAGTCATAAACATAGAAACAAGGCTTTTTCCCCCAGAATAACATTTTTAAAATGTAATATGCCCTAACTGCCAATCACATCTTAGTCTACATTTATTTATGATATATTATCTGAGTGCACATTCCAGGCAGAGAATTTTATCAGAACTTTGCGTCAATTGCAAATTCTCCAGCGCAAAGAACTTCTCATATTGGCATATTATATGATGGTGCTGATTGATCTATTCGGTCATTAATATCTGTTGAGTAGTTTCTGCTTATGAATGTTGTATATTCTAGAATTAGTATTATGAAAATGATGATAAGCTAATTTAATAAACTTTGATTGAAAATAAATTATATGTATTTTACTTCATGTTTGGTACTCTATGACCATATGTTTGTTGAATGAGTAAATGTGTCCATAGGCTAACAAATTATGCAGAATATGAAAATATAGGCAAGTGTAGTCCTCCATTGAAGACCCTGCTGTTTCAGGACAAACTATTTGTAGAGGAAAATTTCTTTTAGGAAAGCAAAAATGACGCTTGGGTTGCCTTACAACCTGATAAGAAGCATAGCTAGCTGGATTCATTGTGTGTCAAGTTGCAACTGTTAACCACCCTCTAAAAATGTTGCTCTTCCTATTTGGAAACTATGGAGATCATGGAAAAACACTATATATGTAGGTCTTCTTCAAGGAGGAACTCAATTGACTGATAGACCCAGCTACTGTCCCTGACAGCACATAGCCACTGGTTGTCCAGGGCCACTCTTTCCCCAAGGGGCTTCTAGTACAGGTATTGTCCAGATGTTACAAGAGTCAGGATGCCTCTGAAGGGCAGTTTGGGCTGAGGGTTTCTACTGAACCCACCAGAGCATTCTTAGACGGATGTTGGAGAGTAATACTCTTCCTACATAGCTACCTTCCTCCTTCTTTCAGATACATAGATTTGTCCTAGGATCTGAAGGCTGTTTTTCCAAGCTTCCTCCCCTTTTTTCCTCCCCAAGTTTCCTTCTTGTAGATTTTAACTGTGACCTTTACATCTTAGACGTCTGCAAGACATAAAGCTTTGTTTACTGGTCCCCACTAGCTCAGATATGTCTTAGTAAATCGGTCCCTATCTAAAAGGGAATTCATAGCTCTCAAAATGATACATTTCTAGTTGTGACTTTCTCTGAAAACACATACAATAAAAGTATCTTCAAGTTCATGTATGTTTGGTTTCTGTGGGCATGGGATATGTTCAATGGAAGCAACTCACGACTGTGACACAACAGTGCTGACATCTATTAGACAAGCTTTAATTTTGTTGTTTGGCTTCGACTTAGAGATTGGCGATAAGCAGGTATGCCTTAGAACTATGTACCCATTTGATGGCTCTAGATTCTACCTTAGATTATATAATATAAACCATAGAGATAAAGTTTTATATATTTTGATTATTAGCTCTCTGCCAGGTGTAGGGTTAGTGAAGATCTTTTTCCAAACTGTAGGTTGCTGCTTTGTCCTATTGACAATGTCCTTTGCCTTACAGAAGCTTCTCAGTTTCATGAGGTTCTACTTAACAATTGTTGATCTTAGAATCAGAGCCATTGATGTTCTTTCTGTTCAGGAAATTGTCTCCTGTACTAATGCATTCAGCAAAATTGCTGGATATAAAATTAACTGAACAAAATTAGTAACTCTCCATCATATAAATGATAAACAGTCACATAAAGAATTTATGGAAACAACACCCTTCACAATAACCACAAATAATATAAAATATCTTGGTGTGACTCTAACCAAGCAAGTGAAAGATCTGTATGGCAAGAACTTCAAGTCCCTGAAAAAAGAAATTGAAACTTGATTTTTGACAAAGAAGGCAATATCCTACAAAGGAAAAAAGTGCTGGTTTAACAGAATGTTTGCATGTAGAAGAATGCTAATTAATTTATATTAATCCCTTTGCACAGAACTCGAGTCCAAGTAGATCTAGAACCTCAACACAAAACTGTATACACTAAATCTAATAGAAGAGAAAAGGGGAAATAGCCTTGACTGCATTGTTACAGGACCGTCAAACACCTTCACCTTATATTTGGCTAATTTCTACTACATTACTCTTCTCTGATTATCCTTTTATTTATTAGTACAGTGATCTCCAAATCATTTCTTTGATCATGAATTCTCCCCTGTAAAGCAAATAATATCTACAAACAGAAAATTTTCATATTTAAGGATATAGATATTAAACCATTCTACCTCTCTTTCCTACAGGGACTTTTAGACTTTTACCTTAAAGTTTAAAAGCTGCCATTCAGATTAATGCATTCTTTTGGATCTCAGACTAAATTTATACCCCCACATGCTGTAGGAAGGTATTTACGGACCTTACTCCATATGGTGTCTTTTTTCAACTGTGACAGAACCTTCTATGAATGACAGTAGACATTACATATCTGAAGCTGCCACCAAACTTCTTCTAGGGAGACAATTGCCTTTGTTTAACAAAATACTTTGATAAGTCTTTTATAGAGTAGCATCTGAGACTCTCAAGTCATGGGCTTTGACATCACATTTGAAAGTGACAAGTAACCTCCTCTGCCAAAGAAATGTATCAAACTAGAGAGTTTGACAAGTATGTAGGAGAAAGTTGGGAGAAAGAAGAGGCAGACAAGAGTCAAGCAACAGAGATGGGTTGAAGCCTGAATTATTTTTGTAAAAGCCAAAATGAATGATATTTACCAGTACAATTTCAATCACTTGGTATAATTACACAGGGCTTTCATTAGGGAGTGTCATCTATATGCTGCAGATACTTTATTTTGTTGAATTATTTTCAAAAACTTTGTATAATTACACAGGGCTCCCATTTAGGGAGTGTAATCTATATGCTACAGATACTTCAGTTTATTGAATTACTTTCATTTTTTTAATCCCCTAGGATCAGATATGTTCTTACTTTATTAATAAAGAAAATAAGATTAAGACATCCCATCTATGTATTTATACTTAGAAATCCATATTAATTGGCATGTTTCTAATTAATATATGCAAGTAAGTACAGGACTATGTTAGGTGAAAGGAGGTATCATTTCAGCTTCAGGAACTATGTTTCTCTGCTCTGTGCTTGTGTAGGAAGATTCGGTGTTGTGTGTGTGTGTGTGTGTGTGTGTGTGTGTGTTACAAAAGGAAATAGGTTCTAATAAATCAAACTCTTTCAATAAGGCCACTGCTGAAGAAGTCAGAAATCTTGGCTTTTCTACTTCTCCATGTCTTATAATAGGCTCAAAGTGGGTGGAGAACCAAGGAGAACTGTACACCTTCCCATGTGTCATTGTTACTTTAGGCACCTTTCATAGCTACTCACAGGACTTGGAACAGTGCTTTGAATTTCAAATGTCTTCTTCTGTGCTTGATGTGCCTAATTATGTCAGCACCAGCTGGAAGGAGATATTGACAAGACAGTTCAACACGGCTATGTTCCCTACATAATTCAAATTCAGTGGCAGTCTTCCACCTCCGTCTCCCCCTTCCACCTTCATCAGCATGAAGTCGAGCAAACGTAGTTCTCCATATTAAGTGCACACAGAAAAGAAAAAGCACACAGGCAAGCTCTGCTATGTTTCCCATTCCTCAGTATCAAAGGTCACTAGTATCAAAAGTATCATCAAAATTAAAGTCTGTAATAGCCACAGGAAGTGCAAGTTATGGTAGATGTCAAATGATGTTTTGATAGCTTATTAACTTGGCCTTCTGATAGCAAATTTTGATTGTTTTTTTCTCCTTCCTAGAATGAAACAGTGAGCCATTCTATCTTTCATTGTCATCTTTGGGGCATAATGGCCTTCTAAGTCTAACAGTGGCTTTAAAAGTTTTATTTCCGGGAAGCAGTTAGTTGCTATCTTAGAATAGCAATCTTAGTTCTTTAAACCAAGGTTATATAGGTTTTATGTATTTTCCATGGGTGACTTAGCACATATTTATAGGATGTCCACTAAACTCCTGATCCTGGGGATACAAGGCACAGGAGACACAGATTTATTCCTCTAGAATACCCTAATACTGAAGGACACTGACAAGCACATAAATAGGTTGAGAGGTATACTATGACAACAAAAAGAGAGGCAGGAATTTCTATAATACAATGGTATCAGCTTGGAGAGCAACCTATTCTTACACCGGGCATTCAGCTTTTCTTTTGACCTTTTTAAATTTGAAAATAAAATTTACCCACAAACACACATAAACACACACATGGACATACACACAAACATACCCAGATGCACATATACAACATCACATGCATATGTCAAACAAAAGCATCGCTATATAGTCTAGCATATGGATACATAGTTATCTAGAGGATATATAGATATAGTATATCATTTGAGTAGATAGTAAAAGATTAGCAAAATATACAGGTGAAACTGCTTTATATGATTTTTCCATAATCTATACATTTAAGAGTGAGGAGATATATCTCTTTTCTTATCTATAAATCTGTAAGTCAGAGCACATTGTTTTGTTTGCATGTTTAGCTATTCTATAGCCTTTAATTTTTATAATGTAAATAAATGAAACAATGAGTTTGCTTTTAAGATATATCTATTATAAAAAGAACAATGTGGAGTCAAGTATAAAATGACCAATGGTCTTCATTCCACGTAAGTCCTTAAAATGTAGACTGCTTCTGAACATATACTCAGATATGTCCAAAGATTGGGCACAGGAAACAAGTAACAAAGAAAGAGATCTTATACAGAATACCAAGGATTTCCCAGTACTAAAGCTGTGATTTTTCTCATCATTGAATATAGGTCCAACAATACAGTACTTATGTGAGATACTCAGTTTAAGCCCCACACTTAAACAATTTTGTGTTATTTTTGATTAAAGGTTCATCTGAGAGCCAGGAGTGGTGGCGATGCCTTTAATCCCAGCACTTGGGAGGCAGAGGCAGGCAGATTTCTGAGTTCAAGGCCAGCCTGGTCTACAAAGTGAATTCCAGGTCAGCCAGAGCTATACAGAGAAATCCTGTCTTGAAACAAAACAAAACAAAACAAAACAAAACAAAACAAAACAAAACAAAACAAGAAAAAAAAGATTCATATAAGTGACCAG
Source organism: Mus minutoides (assembly GCA_902729485.2). Lineage (NCBI taxonomy): Eukaryota > Metazoa > Chordata > Mammalia > Rodentia > Muridae > Mus > Mus minutoides. The sequence continues at coordinate 1,591,074 of LR753320.1, read as the reverse complement.
GAAAATGAGCTATTTTCAACAAGACTAGGGAAGCATGGATGTCAAGCACTGTGGTTGGTAGGATGCAGCCTTTGTCAGTTCACACACTACCACATTTCACTTCATTGCTGTCTTCCTCAGCTGCCAGTGGACCCTTCCTCCTCAGCCTCCATGTCTAGCTGGAGGCTTTGTTTGTATGTTGTCACTTCTGTTTCCAACCAAGACTAAACCACCACTGAATGTGTACCTATTCATTCTCATCCAGGGGTTCTTTGATTAGATCAAGATGACACCATTGCTAGAGACAGGGAATTACTGTGCTATCTAAGAAGTCTTCTGTTATCCTGAAGTGAAGTGCCCACCCAATTAAATTCCAGGGATAAAGATAGTGGGTCATTTATTGGATATGACTATCCATGGTTGAAACACAGCTGTCTGGTGTCCTTTTGCATGAGACTTAATGAGTTACTAACATGTGCTTCTAATCCTTGTTCAGTGTGTGAGAGGCAATGTCTGTCATTTTCTGAGCCAGTACTCTTTGGTCAAGAAAAAGGCATTTTTCTCAAAATACTTCTATTTTTCTAAGCAGCAGGTATAAAAAACGAATTTAATAGCAAATACATTATCTTCTGAACAAACTCAAATAAAAATACCAAATAATATATACCAATGTATAATATTGCTTATGAAATAAAAACAAGGCTCAAGTCTCTAGAAATATCCATGGTGAAGCTCTATCAAAATGGACTGAAAGAATAATCACTTGCTTTTCTGACTTAATTTAGACAAAGTTAAAAGGCGTCTACTCAAATCAATTGTTTAGTTTTCCCTTTGTTTGTTGTTACCAATGTGTTTAGCATTAACATACTCAAAAATTTGACTGGACATAACATATATATGCAAAAATCCCTGGGGACTGGACCACCAACCAAAGAATACACATGGAGCAACCCATGATGCTGGCCACATGTGGCAGAAGATGGCCTTGTTGGACATCAGTAGGAGGATAGGCCCTTGGGGCCTGAGGGTGTTTGGGGTATGCCAGGGCAGGAGGACAGGAGTGGGTGAGTGGGGGAGCCACCTCATAGAGGCAGGGGTACGGGAGATGGGATAGGGAGTTCTGAGAGACCTGGAAAGGGGAAAACATTTGAAATGTAAATAAAAGAAAATATCCAATAAAAAATATTAACCCATTTGCCAGCATTTGTCTACTTACCATGTGCAAAATATTCTCCTATGTTAACTAATGTATTCACTTAGTGAGGCTGTGATGCTAGACTTCAAATGTAGGGCCTCTAGTATGCTAGAAATGGTTTCCACCAGTGAGCTATACCACCAACACAGGTTAACTTACCCCGTGCCATAAACCAATAACTAGCTGCTATTAATTAGGTTCATTTATAAATGAGGAAACTGCTGTAGAAAGGTTAAAATATTTAGATCAATATCTTCTTTATCAAGTGTTGAGGCCAGGACTTTGTTACAACCTGACTGTATTCAGAACCTCTCTGCATCACAGGGTCACACTGCATTTGAGAAAGCAATGCTTAAAGGGACAGGTCACCTTGACTTTGAGGGATGTTTTGCTTATCTGTGTGAGCTTACTGAGGGATAGGTGTGGTTTTTTTTTTTTTTTTTTGGCGCTTCAGTATCTCAGTGATCAGAAATTCAGCAAGTAGAAAAGAAGCTAATTAAAAGCAGAAAACACTTAGGGAAGTTAATCCTGAAGACTGATTTAGAGGAAGATAGGTTTGCTCTCCCAATGTGTTTCCTGTCTTTGTTATTTCCTGGCTATAAATTGTCTTTGTTTTTAGAAACATCATCTCTTATGCACATCAACACATCTGTCCCATCTGGTCTTAGTACTGTTTAACTCTATGTTCCACAAATTAGTATAAGACAGCTGAATTATGTTATTAATAATCATTAAATAATTAATTAAATTAACATATCTATTTCATAACTTCATGAATTTACAGAAGTGAGGATCTTAAAATATACTTTCTAAGCAATTTTAAACATATAATGATTAATATTATCACAATTATGCATTTATGTTGTATATGCATGTTCACAAATATGTGTTGGTACACATACTCATGTGTGCCTATTCTCACAGAGGCGCCAGACTGTCATCAGGAATCTTACTTTATTGTACCCTACCTTACTCATTTTGAGGCAGGGTATCTAAACTCCAATGCAAGTTTAACAATATAGGCATTCAAGTTGGCCAGCATACTCTGAGGATCCTTATCTCTGCCTGTGAGCATTGCAGGTACTAGTGGGCTGTCATGAGTGCCAGGCATTTACATGGGTGCTGGGAGTTCTAAACTCCAATTTTATGTTGCCTAGCAATTGCTTTCTTCACTGAGTTTTCTCTATAGCTCTAAGACAGAAACTACTGGCTATAACTCTCACAATCTGCAGTAGATCTTTAAAACTTAGTCATTCCAAGATGAAAGATCATGCTTTCTGTTCAACATTTCTCTGTTTCTTTTTTCTCCATCCCACTGCCCATATCCTGGTAACCACCATTCTACTCTATAGGAATGTGACTTTTTAAGATTTTATAAATATATTAAATAAATAAATATGTATTATATATAAATGAATGTATGTACTTATTTATATTGATAGATGATACATGATAGATCTAAGATAGTTAGATGATAGATAAATAGATGAGAGATAGATGAGAGATAATAGATAGGTAGTAGTGTTTGTCATTTTGTGTCTGTCTTATCTCATTTAGCAAATAGTCCTTCAGAGTCACCCATGTTAGAAATGATAGTTCCCTTTTAAAACACTGAATAGTATTCCAGTGTACATGTAAACCACACTTGCTTTACTCATAAGATATAAGATTATGGGGTAATAAATATGCTTGAGTACCTACTGTGTGCCAGCTCTATTTTTGGTGCTTGGGATATCTTGTCAACCTTTTAGAGGCGAATTAATGGCTTCCCACTCCACCTGTTTCCTCCTAATGGAAGTAAGTTCCATTAACAGAGCAAGGCAGAGCCCCCAGCATCTTGGCTTTATTTTGAGAGCAAGTTGTTTTTTGTTGGGGAGAAGCACCTGGATATTCAGCTCTTGTGCTCCTCCTAGTCTTCAGAAATCCATTCCCTGGAAATGTAGGCATTGCTCCCCAACAACACAATATTCAGTGGACAGGAAGCAGCCTTGACCCTGCACAGATGGCCTGTGTGAGCCCAGAGCTGTGGGGACCCAGTGTCCTTTCAATAGCCAGAAGCCTGTTTTGCCATACTTCTGTCGCACAGCTCAACTTAGATCTGATCATAATCGTGGGCAGACTGTGATATCCTGTCGCATATTTTTAATTTGATGGCTTGTTAAACTGAATTCTGAGTCCCTGTGGGGTCTTGCCCTGCACTTCAAATCCTGTTTCGAAAAGAAAGGTTCCTGGACTGTGTATTTCTTCACATTTATGATTAAGCATAAAGCAGCGTTGGCTAATATGTCATTTAAAGATTATATAAATGTACCACATATTTATTATTCTGTAGCCAATTTACACTGAAGTTTTTATTAAATTGTGTTTATACTAGTTTGTAAACAGCAAGTTTATCTTTAAATACTGTATGATATTAGCCAGCGGAATGTGTTAAAGGTTTTATAGTTCCTCTTTTGATGGAATCTTTGTGTCTTAGTCTTTTTTGGCTTAGGGCACTTAATCTCCTGGCAAAACCCTGCCCAGTTCTGGGCTTTTTGCATGTGTTACTTCTGCAAGGCACACTCTCTTTGCCAACATATTTATGTTCTATCCACAGTCTCAGTACCCAAGGCTGGCCTCATTCCAGTATTTAGGTTACAGCCTAGCCATTCTCCCTTTGTCCCACCTTCTCTGATCATCATTGTAGAGATCCTTTCCCACATGCCTGAGAAGACTGATAGTCCAAAAAGCGGACAGACCAAAATTAAAAAGACTTGAAAAAGTTCTACACAGATGCAATATTTGATACATCCAACTGGTAAAGCTTTTGCACAAGATTTCAACACAATTAAAGTTCAAAGCAGACATATGGTTGATAGATTAGTTTTGTGCATCTAATAGTCCCCTTTCTACTTGCTACAGTGAATAATTTCTGATTAGAATAGTAAGTGGTTACTGACTTAAAACTCCTTATGAAATCAATACGGGAGGACATATATATCTTCTTTTGAATTAGCAAGTCGGCATTCATTTTAAAATTCAGGGGCACTGTTTTACAAAATATACTTTGTTTATTGTAATAACTAATCTAGTTTAAATTATTTATGAAGAGCTCTGATACTATATTTTATAATTATACAAGTTGAGTCTGTGCTGAGATTCTTGTCTGACAAATTATTGCTCACAAGTAGTGAGGAGCATCAGTCCTATGTGAGGGCTTTAAAAATTAGCAAAGGAATTAACAAACGGAAGCCCACAATCACAATGCTAAGTTCAATCCTGAAAAAAAAATACACATAATCTATTATACCCCAATTTTTTGCTTTATTTCCTTATTATACACTGAGAAAAATATGAGGAAATTTTATTTCTAATATACAAGGTGTTTTGTGGGTAATAGTCACAGAGTTACTGAGACTAAGATGTGAAAATGTCTCCTGCTTTGTGAAATGTCCAGGCCACATAATGTTTCCAGTAGGGAAATTCTGAAACCTTCATAAAACATTCATATCACTTGGAGAGGGAAAATAAAGGCAAAGAAAAACCTCCTTTAATAAAACATTTGCCCCTATTACATTATAATGCTTTAGAATTTTATTTATTCAGTATCACATGCAATGTATTTGAAGGAAATGTGCACTTTACACCGAACGAGAGCATGCCAGGATTATTATTTTGTAAAGAAAGAGTTTTCCACACAATAAGGTGAACAGTTTGATAGAAACGTGTCTGATTCTCCTCTTTTCAGAGTGTATTTGTATGCTTTTAGTAGTTTGGACTTAAGGTTTCTTTCTTTTTTTTTTAACCAATAAGAAGCAGAAGAAGCTTATGTTTATATAATATTTTATCTAAGGGCCTATTATGATTAAAAATATGAAATAAAGAATATAATGACTTTTTGAAAAACATTCTTGCTGCATAGCCACAAAGAAAGTTTACTTGCTAATAGTTACTATGATTATATTATCACAGAACTTGATTGGAATTAAAGACATGTTAGAATTATAAAGCGATTTTAGTACATTTAAAAGTCTCTAAGTAAATTATAATGTTTTAAGTCACCAAAGAATAAAAATATGCATTCACAAATGAATGTATAATTTCACAAATTCTAACAAAATATTACTTCTAACTTGTTTTTCCAAAAGATTGTTGGCATTCTGATCATCTTAAAAGGTGCAACAGTATGCAGTAAATGTTTACATATCTTTAGTAAAATATGCCACCATTCTAAAGGAAATGTGAAAATGTTGAACATCTATGTTCTTCTCTACAAGTAAATAACACATTATATGGCTACATTATGACCAGATTATATCTATTAGTTACTGCTGTGCACCATGTAAATCTCTAGATTCCCCTGGGAAATGAGAAAATCACTTCAGACTTCAATAACTAACAATCAGTTATTGCTCTGGGCAATAATAAAGCTGAATGCAATTACCTAAAGTGAAGTTAGCAGTGTAACAAATGAAATACAGAGGGTTTTTTTTTCTCTCTCTCTCTTAAAATAAATGTAGCATCTCCTCACCCCATGTTACTATGTATTGTGATAGGTCTCTCAAACAGCTCATTATTAGAATAGCCTATTTGGGGTTTGAAATATATGTGATTACTATTTCTAAAGTTACTTTTTATGGTATCATTGTCTTGGTATTTAGAAACATCAGCAATAACAAATAGTAACAACAGTAAATAAAATATCATACTAGTAAGACCCACAAGCTGTGAAATATAAAATATTTGCTTGAAAGATTTACATGATGGAGTTATATTGAAAAAAATTATTCTCCTTAATGATCATGATAGGTTTTTGCTAGTGTTTATTCATATAGCAAAAAGGCCTGCATAAAAACAATGATACAATAACCATTCAGAGTTAGTTAGGATAGGCTTACCTGTATCCATTACTTTGTGTTGTTGAAATATTTGCTGGAATGAATCCTGAAGAGGAGTTAATAAACAAGAAATGCTAATTCACAGCTTTGCTCTTGGAATTTCTTTTTGGTGACATTATTTACTTACCTAAAACTGCTTTCTAATTCTTTATTTACATATATTTTCTATTTGTTACAACAGAATGCAATTTCCCTGAAATGGATTTCCCAGTAGAAAGTTAATCCTGCTGTTTCTTGGTTTGTTTAACCATTTTCTATAAATGCAGTCATATTTTAGCATTACCACTCCCCACAAAAGTGGCTTTTCTGAAAATTAGGATGTTAGCATCTATTTGATGGTGAAATGGCCTTTCCTTAGCTCTGTATTCAACTAGCTCTGCCAAAATATTTTTCATGTTCTTTATTCTTTTCTGTTTATAATAAACTCTTGGAAGTTGGAAGCTAACATCTGCTTTCTGAAGCCATCCTCTCTCTTCCTCTGCAGAGGCACATCCTGATTTATTACTGTCCACTTGTTTATTAAAGTTAGGCTGCTAGCAATTATTATTGTTCAAGAAAATGGATTATTTCATAGAAAAAAGCATGTAGGAAAACTGCATGAATAATATTACTCAGGGTTGTGTAAAATTCGCATCTACAAACACTGTGAGTGTCTGCTTCCCTACAGAGTTTTATACTGTAGTTTTATTGTATATTGAGTGGTTGTAGGGAGCTCCTTTTTTACAGACCACACTGTTGGGAAATAAAATTCATGCACCAGTGATAAATAAAATAATAAAATCATTATTGGGTTTTCTTCCTTGCTTGATTTTTTGTTTTATTTATTTCATTCTAATTGGTCTTTCGTCTTTCCCACCTCCCTTTCTGCCCTTCCTTCAGTTTGTGATTATTGACAACACACTATGTCATAATTATTATGTTATGTGATAATTCCCACTTTTTAGGATAAGAAAAAGAGACATATACACTGATCATGATTATGTTTATTTGTTGTTTTGTTTGTAATTCTGGCATTAAACTCAGGGCCTTATGTATGCTGGTCATTATTTTATCACCGGACTACATCATCAGACCAGACAATTATTTTTTACATTGAGTGAGAGGATCAAGCCAAATATTTAAAACATTCCTTATTAAAGTCTCATTAAATGTTTTTCTGTTTATTGCGATCTTTGAGAATGGACTATTATGGATAGTGTATATTATTCTTCTCTCTAAACTCCACAGAGAGCTCAAACTCACTTAATAATTAAGTCTGAAAACTCTATGCCAGAGAACACTGTGAATATTTAGCCAAGTTACTTTGGTTACTCACTATTGTGTAAAATGTAATATATCTTACATTCTCCTTCACAGCACACACACACACACACACACACACACACACACACACACACACACACCGAGGACATTGGTGGCTTTCAGACTTCATGTGCATCTGAATTGTTCAGAATGTCTAGGGAAGCACAGAATACTGAGTTCACATGTTTATATTTCTCTAATTCAACAGATTCAGGGAAAAATGTAGCAATTGCATTTTTAACATGTTCTCAGATGCCATCATCTTTGGATTAAAGACCCATGCAGTAAGAACTACAGCATTCAGAAACATGTTGTAGCCTTCTCTTTGAGGGACGGGGTTGATAAATCAAATCTACTGGCACATGCTATTAACATTAAGTTCAACATGAAGCTAGTTCTTCTGTGTCAAATGGTGATCTGTTACTGCTGTCCTGCTCTTGTCTTTGTATAAGTCTCCAAGTATTTGAAAAGTCTGGGGTATATCTGAATATTGTATTAAAATTGAAGTTATAACAATAGAAGGGAGTAGTAACCCAGCCCCCCCTTTTTTTAGTCATTTGTTTAGTTGAATTTTTCTTAGGCATCAGAGTGTGACAGGCTATGTATGGCACTAGATATTAATAAATATACTATATAATTCACATATCTTGCTGTGCTGGCACCTACCTTTGCCTTCTCCCGTTGATATACTGATGAGACCAGCACACTTAAAAATTGTTGGACACCTGATCCTTAACTCAGACAATTCCTATGCCTTTTGCTAGGTTTAAGATATTGTCTAGTACAAGGAAAAAACTGGAAGGTAGTTATGTTTAATATGAAAAGCAAAACTGGAGAGGAAAAACTGTTGCCCATTAAATAGTCTTCGATTCAAGAGTTACAAAAGGATAATTGATCCATTCAATTGTGAGGCCTGTGTTCCTCCATATTGTGATGCTTATTCTAATTTTTCTCTCTTTGGCTTTTGCTGTTCCCCCATTTCCTTTCTTGCCTTGTCATTCAGTACTAGATATTCTTCATGACCTCTCTATATTCTTTGTCCAGTTTATGAATAAATGGTTCCTCCTTCCGACTCTGGACCATCTGCATCTGTCATTCCATGTCAGCACCCCCCCCCCCATTCACCTTTGACAGGAGAAGGCGAATGAATTAGGACAGGAGTTTGGATTTAGGCAGGGTTCTGACACCATACCTGCTTACTAGCTGCACTGCTAGAATCACATTTTCCAGCTTGGTTATTCCTCAGTTTGTCTACCTATAAAGCAAGAGCCATTCTCACTTTCCAGTTATGTGCTGATAGTTGTGTGGAAAGACAACCATGAACCAAAACACAGTGTTTTGGCACAGAGTTAATGCTTGACCAATTATGTCCTTTTTCTTCTTCCCAACAAATTTTAAGTTTTTAACATGTTTATTATTTATTTATTTGGGTTCCTTTTGCGATGGCCCCAAAGATGATGTTGAGAAATTTACAAAATATTTTCCAGAAATATGACCTGTGAAACCATGGTGATTGCCTAATCAATGCTGTTTCTTAAGTCCCTGGGCTGCTTTTTAGTACAGGAATGTGAAGTCCTATGTTTCAGAGTGTGCTTGTGTTGAGAACATCACTGCTGTGGTACAGACCAAGAGAAATGGACTCAGTGGAATGAATCTGATTCTGAGGTCTTAAGACAGAGGAAAATGTCCTGCCAGGAGCTGAATGAGACATTCTTCATCTTAGTCACTGATGAAGAATAGCATTTCCTGGTCATGGGGAGAACAAAGGAAAAGAAAGGAAAGGGGAGGGGAGGGAAGGGAAGGGGAGGGAGGGGAAGGAAAGGGAAGGGGAGGGAGGGGAAGGGGAGGGAAGGGAAGGGAAGGGAAGGGAAGGATGGGAGGGGCCGTGAGAGGGATTAGGATGTGCTTGTAATACCCAGTAGAGTGTTTTGCTTTATTGAATTTAGAACTGAATACATTGCTGGACAGACAGCAAAAGCAGGTGCTTAAGAGCTTAAGACCTTCAAAAGGATTCCACAGTACAGACAAAGCTCCAAAAACATTGGCAAAACCAAGACAGGCCTGCTGGGCGCGTGTATGAAGTGATGCTGCCTTGCCCCACTTCTTTCTGTGAGTCTCAGAGCACACACAGGTGTGATAACACTGTACCTCAACATTAGTGAAGATGATAGAAATAAAAACTATTGTTCTGAAGAAGAATCTTGGCATCCAGATTCTTGGTGGGCCTGCTCCTACCATCTTCTTTTTGTTGATATCTTTTGAGTTCTTTCATGTTTTCTCTCTCTAGATCCAGTTTTAAGGAGCTTGAAGACCCGCATCCTTAACTGTCATGATTGCAGATATTAAATTGTGAAATTTCCTTATTTACTTTAAAATCAATATATATGTAGGAGGACTGAGTCAGCATGTTCTGACTAGTATCCCATAATGACCTACGCATGCCTAGCTGGTGCTTCTGCATTCACTAACCCCACAACCTGCCTGACACCCAGACCCAAAAGAGAAGGTGAGCTTGCGAGTGGGCAGGCAATCTGCTGGTGATAGCTGTGGGGGCCTAGCCTTTATGGGCATGAGTGGAGGGTATAATGGCATTCTCCACTATCACAATAAATGAGTCTGCTTCTGCTTCTCATCAGGCTCCCAGAATCAGTGTCATTGATTCTGTGCCTTCTTACCCTATACCCCAATCAACCATCTTGGTGGCAGAAGGCTAGAGCAACATATATAAATAATAAAGAGAATGCAGTTCTATATAAAATGGTAAATTCATACATGTGTAAATACATGAAGAACTTTGTGAAATATGTGTAACATGTTCTATTTATTCTTTATACTCTTGGTAAATATAGATTCATTAATTGTAATTGGATACAAGGAGAATATGACCAATTTTAAAGATGCAATATGCTATAGAGTATACATTATAATGTCAGAATAATAAAATTGCAAAATATTTCTATACTAACTATAATCCCTTATTCATTATAATTAGTGGTCCTAAGGCATTTATGAAAATAAAACTATAATTACAATCTAATAGGTAAAATGTCACATTGAACATGATGTCCTAAACAAAACTGAAAGTTCTACTAGGAGGAAATATTATAGAATTAAAATATTTTAAAAATATTGATAACATGATATAAAAATAAAGTATCATTAATCTGAATTTAATAAGGTAGTAGGACATTAAATAAGAATGTAATAATAAATTCTAAATTGGACATATATTCTTTGGAGAGAAAAATTAGCTACATACCTTCATGAAAGCCAAAATACTTGTGATTTGAATATGAACATGGAAATAATCAAAGATATGAAAACAATAAAAATTATAATTAAAAAAGTTATAACTCTTGGTATGAAACTGAATGTTAGCACAATTAGGGGCCTTTATTAGTGTCAGCCCAAGAAGTATAACACATGAGTAGATCATAAGAGAAATCTGAAATCATAATATCAAATAGCTCTCCTCAGAGCTGGATGCTGCTCCCCAGTATAGCCGCTTTCCAACAAGGAATGAGCCACCCAGCAAGACACAACCTTGAGGGTTAAGAAGGTATGGTGTATGATTTCTCTAATTCCAATAAAATGCAGGTGCTAGTGTTAATCTGAGCTGCTTTGATGTCTGCCTGTTTCTATACATAAAACCATAGAACTCCTTATATATAAATGACTATCTCTTTTGAAAAAGATCTAATCTTAATGCTATCTAAAGAACTGGCAAGGAAAGAGTTAAAACATTATTAAAGTACTAAATTTTGATTATGTTAAGATAAATGTATAATTGGATAACATGTACTGACTTAACTTACAAAATGAAACTAATGAAATATGAGTTAAATTGATTTAATAGAAACAGCAGTCATGCTTCTGTGAGACAAAGGACATAGTCAATAAAACATATCCACAACCTACAGGTTGGGAAAAAAAACTTCACTAACCTCACATCTGATAGAGGGCTAATATCCAAAATATATAAAGCACTCAAGAAGTTAATCACCAAAAAACCAAACAACCTAATCAAAAAATGGGGTATAGAACTAAACCAAGAATTCACAACTGAGGAATCTCGAATAGATGAGAAGTACCTAAAGAAATGTGCAAAGTCCTTAGCAATCAGAATGGCTAAGATCAAAACCTCAGGTGGCAACACATGTTGGAGAGGATGTGGAGAAAGAGGAACACTCCTCCATTGCTGGTGGGATTGCAAATTAGTGCAACCACTGTAGAAATAAATCTGAAGTTTTCTCAGAAAATTGGAAATAGATCTACCTGAAGACCCAGCTATAGCACTCTTGGGAATATACCCAAAAGATGCCCCACTATGCCACAGGGGCACATGTTACACTATGTTCATAGCAGCCTTATTTGTGATAGTCAGAAGCTGGAAACAACCTAGATGTTCCATACAGAAGAATGGATACAGAAAATGTGGTTCATTTACACAATGGAGTACTACTAAGCTATTAAGAACAAAAACATCCTGAGTTTTGCAGGCAAATGGATGGAACCTAGAAAATATTGCCCTGAGTGAGGTAACTCAGACCCAAAATTACATGCATGGTAGGTACTCACTAGAAAATGGATATTAGCGAAAAGAAAAGAAAAGAAAAGAAAAGAATAGAAAAGAAAAGAAAAGAAAAGAAAACTAACAAACAGATAAACAAAACAGTACAGAATACCCAAGGTACAGTCCATAGAACTCAAAAGAAAAGCTCAACAAGCTGAAGTGTCCAAGTGAGGACAACTCAGTCCTACTTGGGAGAGAGAAGAAAGCAATCACAAGCCAGGAGAGAGGGAGGGACTTGGGAGGAAAAGTGGACAGGGTGGGGGGTAGGGTGTGTGTGTGTGTGGGGGAGGGAAACCTGATCTGGTATTGGGTGAGGGAAAATGACTGAAGCCCTGAGAGCCATCCAAAGGAATGTAAACAGGCAACTTCAGGAAATAGTAGGTAGGGGGGATCCTCCAGAATGCACCAGAGACCTGGGAAGTGAGAGGCACCCAGCACTCAAAGAGACCTTAGATGAAATGCCCAAGATTAGGGAGAGGGAACTTATAGAACCTACTTCCAGCAGGAAGATAGGACATCAAATGAGGGATGGGGTTGCCATCCCATAGTCACATCTCTGACCCATAATTGTTCCTGTCTGAAAGAATTACAAGGATGGAAATAGAGAGGATCCTGAGGAAAAGAAGGTCCAGCGACAGGCCCAAAGTGGGATCATGCTCAAGGGGAGGTCCCAAGACCTGACACTATTACTGAGGCTACGGAGAGCTCACAAAAGGGATCTATCATGACTGCCTTCCAATATACCCAATAAGCAGCTGAAAGAGTCAGATGCAGATATTTGCAACCAACCAATATACAGAAGCTTCTGACCCCTGTTGTTGAATTAGGGAAGGCTGAAAGAAGCTTAGAAGGGTGATCCTGTAGGAAGACCATCAGTCTCAATTAATCTGGACCCCAGAGATCTCAAACACTGGACCACCAAACAGACAGCATATACCAGCTGATATGAGGCCACCAACACACATACAGTAGAGGACTTCCAGGTCTGTGTTCATTCATAGATGATGCACCTAACCCTTAAGAGACTGGAGGCCTCAGGGAGTTTAGATGGGGTGGGCATGGGAGCATCCACGTTGAGACAGGGTGGGGGTGGGGAGGAGGTATGGGATGTGGAGCAGACGGAGGGTGGATGGGCATGTGGGAATGGAATACGGTGTATAAAAAAGTAAATTAAAAATAAAATGAAATTAAAAAAAATAAAGGTGAGAGTCCAATTTTTAAAATTAGGAACAAAACAGGAATCATTCTGTGACTTTTATAATCAGCTCACTTGCAAGAATGGCCAAGACTTTCCATATTTTATTTCTAGTATTCACACTTAAAATACAAAAAAAATCCCCCATATTTTATTTTATTGTTTATTTATTTATTTACTTATTTAGTTTCTTTTTGACATCATAGTCTCCAGATGTGAATATTATGAGGTAAGAGAGTTTTCTATGTTTGTTCTTTGCTACATCCTGTAGGATTTGACTAACTTTTGGAGAAAGAATTAGCTAGGCCAAATACACAGATAAGTAAAGTAATTTATTGTATGCAACTTTTGAAGTAATATTCAATGCAACATGATTAGGGTTGGAAGAGACAAAGTTACTTGATGATTATTACAAATACCAAGGAAGCCTAAGAGTTTTAACTGGAAATACACAAACTACTCAAATTAATGAATATTTGCTAAAGAGTTGAACATTTTTTCCCAGGACTTTTGAGTTGAAAGGAATACAGTATCTCCACAGTTCATTGGTTCATGAGTCTTTGTTCCCAAGATCCTCGGCGTTCTGCTCTGTCCTATTTTGCTTTCTGTTGGTGTGATAAATCAACTTTAGAGGAAGAGTTTTGTTGGCTTATACCTTAGAGACCATCATCGAGAGCAGCCAAGGCACTAAACCTAGCTATACCACTCCTGAGTATATACCCAAAGATGATCTAACATATAACAAGGACATATGTTCCACTATGTTCATAGCAGCCTTATTTATAATCGCCAGAAGCTGGAAAGAACTCAGATGTCCTTCAACAGAGGAATGGATACAGAAAATGTGGTATGTTTACATAACTAAAAACAATGAATTCATGAAATCCTTAGGCAAATGGATAGATCTGGAGGATATCATCCTGAGTGAGATAACCCAATCACAAAAGAACACACATGATATGTACTCACTGATGAATAGATATTAGTCCAAAAGCTAAGAACACCCAAAATACAACTCACAGACCACATGAAACTCAAGAAGAAAGACCAAAGCCTGGATTTTTCAGTCCTTCTTAAAAGGGGTAAGAAAGTACTCACAAGAGGAAATATGGAGACAAAGTGTCAAGTAGAGACTGAAGGACAGGCCATCCAGAGCCTGCCCCACCTGGGGATCTATCCCATATACATTCATCAAACCTAGACACTATTGTGGATGCCAAAAAATGCTTGCTGATAGAAGCCTGATATAGCTATCTCCTGAGAGGCTCTGCCAGAGCCTGACAAATACAGAGGCGAATGCTCACAGCTATCCATTGGACTGAGCATGAGGTACTTAATGGAGGAGTTAGAGAAAGGACTGAAGGAGCTGAAGGGGTTTGTAACCCCATAGGAGGAACAACATTATCAACCATCCATACTCCCTAGGGCTCCCAGGGACTAAACCACCAACCAAAGAGTATACATGGAGGGACCCATGACTCCAGCTGCTTCTGAAGCAGAGGATGGTCTTGTCTTGTATCAATGGGAGGAGGGGCCAATGGTCCTGTGAAGACTTGATGCCCCGGTGTTGGGAAATGTCAGGGTGGGGCGGCAGGTGTGGGTGGTTGGGTAGGGAAACTCCCTCCTAGAAGCTGGAGGATGGGCATGGGATAGTGGGTTTCCAGGGGAGAAACCACTATGACCCAGCACCACCTGGCCATAATAGGTGTCACCCACAGGAATTTAGGTCCTCCACCATCAATCATTTATCAAGAAAGTCTGCTAAAACCTACTCATAGGCCAATCTGATGGAAGCAGTTCTTCAACCGAAGCTCCCTCTTCCCAGGTGTCTATAGTTTGAGTCCAGTTTATAAAAACTAGCTATCAAAACCTTCTTCATGGGTTTTAATTCTGTACATTCCCCAGTGAATAAACACAAATACATGCACACACACGCACATAATACATACATATGTATATATGTATATATACATTTTATTGAATCAAAATCAAATTTTTTGTCACTTGTTATCAACAGATCCTATTTAGTACAAGAAATAAAAAAATGTTTATTTTTTTTTACATTTTAACTTAAACACCAATGATAGAAATCTGTCTTGGCAAGTCGTATCATACAAAACATCGTGCAGACACAAACATAAAAGCCAGTGAGCAAAAAAAGAAAAGAGCATCACTGCAAAAATAGCATCCATATTAGTATGTAATTGACTGAAAACTTAGAGCAACAGATGTTCTGGTTAATTTAATTTTTTCTTTTTTATAAATTGACAAACAAGACAAGAAGCTCCCAACATTTGAGAAAAATCTTTATGACCTGTGTTGCTTCACTGCCTTGTATAAAAGAACAATGAGCATGCTACGCTGATTTGTTGGTGATTCCAGGTTTCTGTCTATCTTACCCAGTTCTGACCAGTGCTGAACACCTCAATAACCATTTTCTATTTTAAATTACCTGTTATAATCTCAGCTATTGAATTGCCGATGGTTCCTGAAAAATCACTGATATGATGGTTAGTCTTGATTATCAGCTTGATGGATTTGGAATTCTCTAGGAGACACATTCTGGGCTTTAAGCCTATTTCTGGGGAGGAACAAGTGAAGAAGGATATCATACCTTGAATAGGAGTGCCATGGTGTCCTAGAGGGCTCTCCTGGAATGAATGAAAATGAGCAATACAACCTGACACCTCAGTTAGAGACATTATTGTTAGTATGCTTCCTCTGCCATGGTAGACCACATCCTTTTAAAATAGCGCAAACACACCTTTCATCAAGAAGACTTCATGGGTATTTTATTTCAGTAGCAAAAAACCGTGATTAATACAGAAAATTGGTACTAGGAATGGAGCTGTGGCTTTAATAAAGTGTTAACAAATACAGTCTATAGGCCTTTGACATTGGTTGCAATGATGAGTTAGAGACATTCTAGAATCTATAAACAAGACTTAATGATTTAGTCTGATAGGAGTTTGGGGGCTTGTTGGGGGCTTAGGTCTGAGAACTTAGCATGACGTGTTTTGTGTCAAGCTAACTAGGGTTGGGCTTGTGATGTTTAATCTTGATTTTCCATTTAATGGAACTCAGAATCATCTGAGAGAGACACCTCTGGGTACGTCTCTGACAGTATTTCCAAGGCAGAGTGAGTGAAGAGGCAATGCTTTCCTTGGTTGTGGGTACCACCATCCTGCGTGCTTCAGGCCCAAGCTGAACAGAAGGAGAAAGGTAGCAGAGGACCAGCATGGGTTCTGCTCTGTTCAAAAGGAAATGTAACTAGCTGCGCAATGCTCCTGCCTCTACATGCCCTCGTGATGTAGGACTTTTCATTTAGTTACTGTTCAATTGCTGTGAAGAGACACCAAGACCAAGGGGATTATAAAGAAAGCAGTTGATCTGGGGACTGGCTTACAGTTTCAGCAGATTAGTCCATGACCTTCATGGCAGTGAACATGGCCTCAGGCACACAGCCATAGTGCTAGAACAGTAGCTGAACAGGAAAGGTTACTCTGATCCACAGGCATGAGACAGTGGCTGAAGATGGTATGGGCTTTTGAAACTTCAAAGCTCATCCCCACCCAACAATGAACTCCTAATCCCTTCCAAATCCTAACCAATATAGAATCAAACATTCAAGTGCATGAGCCTGTCCCGGCCATGCTCATTCAAACCACCACACTATCCCTTCAAACAGCAAACTGAAATAACCTTTCACAGACTAACCTCATCTGGTATTTTGTCAATGGAATAAAATTTACTAAATAGAGATTCTGAAAATAACACACACACACACATACACACTCTCACTCACACCACTGGTATTGAAAGACTCAATGAAATAATTGAAAAGTGCAAAATAAAGCATTGCCAATTAACAAAGTCAAGCACAAAGGTGAATACTAATGATTAAAGACAAGACTGTGGGCTTTTTACACCTAGATTTTGAGAAAGCTCTAGACTGATTTCCAGAATGCTATCACTAGTGTACACTCTCCCCAATATTCCCTACACTTATGCCAGAATCTTTTGTTAATTGTGTTTATAATTATAGTCATTCTGAGTCGGGTAAGATGGAATCCTAAAGTGCTTTTCATAAAATAGAAGTAAAGAGGATTGATATTTAGAGAGAAACATTTCAAACATGGTAAGAGTAGGGGAAATGGAGAAATGATAGTTTGGAAAAAGCCTTTACCAAAACAAAGGGAATATAATAAAAAGATATAAAAAATACAATCTTACAACCTAGTAAAATATAATTAAATGGGATGGGTTAATATGAGTGACATAAAAGGTTGCAGGGGGATACTCTTGGTTAAAGGTTTAAGTGAGGATAAGAGAAGAGGGAAGGGGAGACCCGGACATAGTGGTCAAGTTAAACAAAGCTAAGGAAATATGAGTGAGCCTTGTGGAAACCAGTAGTTTGCAAGCTAATTAAAAGCGTAATATTAAAAATGAAATTTTGATCAGAAATTCCCTGCATCGGTGAACAATACTCATCCCAGAAGCCCTGAATAGTTGATGAAAATTTCAGTGCTTACAAGTTATTACAAGTCAGGAAGAAACAACATAGACTATTTCCATTTCTCCTGGGTGGCTTACATAACTGATAAGCCTCCATTGCTGAAGTCATTACCCACTTTGGTTTCAGAACAGTGGGAAATTAAGCTCTAAGTGACCTGAAAATGTTCTTCCAGGTTTCATAGTGCTTCAGTGTTGTTCAAGCTGCTGGGGGCAGGAAGTGGAGTTACTTATAAATTGTCTTATGTTGCTCTGGACCCTACATGCTATACAACACCTGGTAACCTGTGCCTACTGGTGCAGTTGTGTAGGATTGTTATGAGGTCAACCATTTTCTGACTGGATTAGATGCATGCTCTATAAATGATATCTCATGTTCAGTACTGTAAACTTGTTCAAAATCTCTTACTTCATGCCTAGGGAGATCATAGTTCTTGCAGGAGAGGGCACCAGTCAATGTTTCTCTAAATGGTTATGTTATGTTGACCAGTTGCCTACCTTTTATCAACGTTTCCTTTATTGTTCATGCATACATATAAGAGCTGAGCACTTAATGGCTTTCCAGCTCAGTGTTCTAAATAATTACACAATCCTCCTCCAAACAACATGGTCAGGTCAATCTCGATAATATCTAGTACCAACTGAAAAACCCACATAAGAAGGAAAGGACCGAGTTGGCTTAGGGTTTACAGTTCACCAACAAGGAAAGGAAAGGCAGAAATCAGAAGCCAAATAAACCCTGTTTGCTCCATGCTGCTTTGGTAAAGGTGTTTTATCACAGTAATAGAAAGCTCCTTCATATTTATGTTTATGTCTGCATGTTTGTCCATCTTTAAACCTTGGTCAGAGAAGTTTCTTTTTGCAGCAGTTAGTGGTTAATACTCAGATTCATAACTGGCTAAAATGTTGAGGGTAAGAGATTTTCAGTGTTCAGTAGTAGATGGTTCATATATATCACTTCTCTATCTGAGGCTCAAGGAACATTGTGAGCAAGTGGAACCAGAGGATGTCGAAGACTGCTATGAAACTCTGTTTTCTACACACTAAATGATTAAAGTACATAGTCGCTCATGGCAGCACAAGACCCGTACCAAATAAAGGCAGTCAAAATCGCATTATAGGCAGAGGAGCAGATCCAGAGGCCCTACTTCTAGGAGAGAAAATAAAGGCAAGTAATGTTTTCTCAATAAGGGAGAATTAGTACTATTATTTCTATTATTATTATTTTGAAGATGTGACATCTGGGAGGTAGTCCATGCCCCACTAGTGGACCCTACATCCATTTCACATGCTCAGCCCTAATTGAACTCAGTGGGCTATTATTAAAGTATGAAAACATTGTAATGCAATTTGTTACTTTGTACACTTAATATATGTTATTAAAATAGTAAGAAAAACAGAAGAGGTACAGATGACAGAGTTAGTAAACAAACAGAATAAACAGTCACTGTAAATATACCCCAAATGCTCAGAAGTTAAGAGAAGAGTATGTGGAAGGAAATAAATGTATGTCATTTAAAAAGTACTGCTTTAAGCTTATGAATTTTAGAATGAACAATGTATAGCATAAAAGTAGTCATTGGATGAGATATATCTATGACTGTGAATATAAAACAATAAAAATCTATTAAAACTTATTGAAATAAGTAGAAACTAAGAACTCAAGTAAATATATGGATTTCAAAATTTATATATGTAAATTTCCTGAAGGTAAATAGTACTGAGAATAAAAATATTTAAATCATGACTAGAATATTTTTAAATTTGAAAAATTGTAAATCCTTGTGAAAAATGAAACAGATCCAAAACACAAAAAGCAAGAAAAAATTTCGCACTGTTTCATGATGTGCTCCAATGGGAAAATCCGAGCAAGCAGAGAAGGAAGACTCAGTAGTTACAAAGGAACAGATATATTGTCAGAAATACACAAGGCAGGAGGAAATTGGACATAATCTTGCATGTTCTGATACAAACCAGCACCTGGATTTTATGCTCAACCACAATATCCTTGAAAGAATGAAAGGTAGAACGAAAACTAATTACAACCCACAAAATAGTTTAAAAAAGAAAAAACACAGCTGGAGACAAGCGCAATATTAAATGTTCAAGGAAGCCCATGAAGCAGAGGACAAATAATATAGCATGATGTAATGTGGACCTACAGAAAGTAATGAAGAGAACTGTGAGTGATTAATATCTGGGTGAATATATAAGATTAATTTTTAAGGATTTAAAGATCTCTTTAAGACAGAAGTTCTCAACCTGTAGGTACGAAGCCCTTGGGGGCATCAAACAACCTTTGCACAGGGGTCACCTAAGACCATTAAAAGATGCAGATTCTTACCTTATGACTCATAACAGCATCAAACTTACAGTTATAAGGTAGCAATGAAAATGATCTTATAGCTGGGACTCACCACAACATGAAATGCTTTATTAAAGGGCCGCAACGTTAGGAAGGTTGAGATCCATGGCTTGAAGGGAGACTCCACAAGAGATAATCACAAGCCTGACTCAATTTACAGCATATCTAAGAGCAAAATGCATGAACTATCACAGGCTAAAGAGATGTCAGCTTATCTCATTATCTCATTATGTATGAAATTATATATATTATCAGATAGGTGCTGGCAGGGTAAATGTAAAGACTGTAACCATGTGTCAACCATTAAATTTTATTCATGTTAAACCAGTAAAATAAAAAGAATTGAGTTATTAGCAAGTTCATCTGGAAAAACAAAAAACCGAGACTAGCGAAAACTCTTCTCAACAATAAAAGAACCTCTGGTAGAATCACCATGCCTGACCTCAAGCTGTACTACAGAGCAATCATAACAAAAACTGCATGGTACTGGTACAGCAACAGACAGGTAGATCAATGGAATAGGATCGAAGACCCAGAAATGAATCCACACACCTATGCTCACCTGATCTTTGACAAGGGAGCTAAAACTANCCTAGTTGGCCATCAGTGGGAAGAGAGGCCCCTTGGTTATGCAGACTTTATATGCCCCAATACAGGGGAACGCCGGGGCCAGGGGGTGGGAGCGGGTGGGTAGGGTAGCAGGGCCGGGAGGGGGGAGGATATAGGGAACTTTCTGGATAATACTTGAAATGTAAATGAAGAAAATATCTAATAAAAGTTGAAAAAAAAAGAATTGAGTTATAAGAATAATTCTTAATAGAACACAAAGGGGAACAAAAATACAAAATTCTGAGAGGAAAAAAATAGCAAGACAGCATTCAGAAAACCCAGCCATATATTGAAGTGCACTAATGGGAACGCCCAATCACATGGCTAGTGATGTCACATTAGATCAAAAGCCAAAAATATGTTATCTATAAACACCTTTAGATATGTAGACACAGGTTGGTTAAAGTAAAATTGGAAATTTATATAATTCAACAGTGTTTAAAAGAAGGCAGAGCTTGGTGTGATGTTTCATGCCTGCAATATTTGTTCTTGGTGAGGCTGAGGTAGAAAAATTTCCATGAGTTCAGAGCCAACTTAGGCTACATAATGAGTTCCAGGTCAACATGGGCTATAGTATGGGAATCTATCTCAATAATATAAAAAAGAACAAAGGTACAAAATAATGAAAGACACTAGACATAATTATGATAATAACATAAAATTTTGCTTCACAGTAGATAATATCAGAAATAAAGAACCCTTCATAATGAACATCTGGATGTTTTCAGGTTCAGGTTTCTGAGACAGTCTTGTTATGTATTCTCTGCTGTCTTAGTACTCACTACCCAGCCTGTGCTGACTGTAGCGTTTGAATAAAATTGGCCTTTATAGCCTCATGTATTATTTACATGCTTAGTCCCCAGCTGAGCAGTCAGGGAAGGATTTGGAGATGCGGCCTTGTTGGAGAAGGTATGCCACTGGGGTTGGGCTTTGACATTTCAAAAGCCCAGGCCTCCAGTCTCACTCTCTGTATCTATGTATAGGTGTCCCTGTGTCTGTCTCTTTCTGGCTCTGGCTCTCTGTCCCTATCTCTCTGTGTCTCTGTCTCTGTTTCTTTGTGTATCTCTGTCTTTCTCTTTCTCCGTCTCTCTCTTTGTCTCTCTGTCTCTCTGTCTCTGTCTGTCTGTCTCTCTGTGTGATGCTGCCTGAGAATCAGAATGCAAAGCTCTCAGTTACTTCTCCAGCATCACGCCTTCCTGCATGCAGCCATGTTCCCAGCCATGATAATAACAGACTAACCTCTGAACTATAGGCCAATCCCAATTAAATACCTTCCTTTAGAAGAGTTGCCTTTGTCATGGTGTTGTTTCACAGCAATAAAATATTAACTAAGACGCTCACCTAGAAATTTCAGGTATTCTTCTGCCTTGGTTTTCTCCATGCTGAGACCATGAGCAGTGCCTTTCAATGTACATATTGCCTGTCTCTAAAATGTGATTTATTTGGCAGTGTTAAAGTTGATGGCATACACACACACACACACACACACACACACACACACACACACATCATATCTATGCAGGAATTACAAGTGTTGGAGCAGAACTATAATATGCAAAATAAGTAACTGAGGTCTAGATAGACAGGTACAAATTCTTCTACTCAAAATGTAGGAAGTATTAAGTTAGTTGGAGACCACATTTTTAGCATAATTATTTTATAAGCTACTTTGTAAGGCTACTTTGTAGTAGTTATTATATACTCTAAAGTGGCCAGTGCCACTTCATATAGCAGTAGATGCTTATGCAATAAAGTAACTTAACCAAGCTCATCTCCTAAGGATATTCACAGTAAGAAATTCAGCGGCAGAGATTCATTATTTGCTGTTCTTTGCTTATAGAGCACAGTGCTTTCTCCTGGATGTGTGACAAAATAGAAAGGTGCCGAGTTCCAGCAATCAGAATAAATGCCTCACACATCTGCAGCTATACATATGTGGAGCATACAGCTGTGTTTATTTCAAAGATAACACATTTACATGCCTACAATACATTTACTTAAATGTATATTTTATGCGTGTGAGAAATTCAAACAAGGGCATTTTCTCTATGTGAATATGCATTTGAAAAACGACTCACATCTATTTTCCGCATTTATTTAGAGCTAACAGTATTTATTTATACAATATACTTATTACTACACAATCATAACTCTTTCAGAATGAAACATTTTTAAAAGATTAAAGGAACTTAAATGGGAGCATAGGTCACACACAATCAAGACAGCTTTGGGGTGGAGTTATTCATAGTTCAAGCTCTGAGAAGAATTTGGAAGTTCAGCAAGATTAGAAAATAAAACCATTTACCACAAAATATATCCCTTCTCTTCCAGTAATTTTGTCACAACATGGTGGCCATTTTATTTGAACAAGGAAGCATATATGTGGGGGATTCACTATTTCTTCCCTCCTCCAAACAGCACACATATCCAAGCCTCGTTAAGAACATTAATTTAACGTCATTGAAATCTATCTTTGTTTAGTTTTAAAGATCCTGAATACCAGAAAATGATTTAGCAGTACAGAAAATAAAATCAGATTTTTTGTTTCATTTCCCTATAAGATATCATGGGAGACTTCAGAAATAGCTATTGATATGTGTCTACATTCTTTTTGTATGTTTTTTGCCTTTTACAAACTTTAGTAACACTTGAAGAGATATTATTGTTATTTTAATATTTTCTTTTTTTAATTGAAAATAGGTTCTTCTGTCATGTAGTACATCTCAATCATGGGTTCCCCTTCCTTCCTTAGATATCCTCCTGTAAGACCCCCAACTCAATATGTTTCCCAGACCCCTAGAAGCAAAGCCAGAATGATGTTCTTTGTTGCAGCCTGAGAAGTGGATGACCACTGGGTGACCCACCCAGGCGCCTGACTCATTGTGTAAGGGACCAGGGATGTTTGCCAAAGATAGCCTGTAACCCTTCTGTCAGGGATGAGCTGTAATTCATCATCCCAATTCTTAAGATGTTTACTCAGCTTCCCCTTTCTTTGTGGTTTCTTCCTTTAAATGCCCCTCTCCCAGCTACTTGGGGCGCCAAGGTCCTCTAGCCCTGTGTGGTGTATGACTTTGGGCCCGAAAGTGCTCTTGAAATAAAAATCCTCTTGCTATTTGCATCAAGAGCATTTCTCGTGAGTGATTCGGGGTGTCACTTCTCCTTTGTCAGAACGTGGGGGATTCCTCAAGTTATGAGTCTTTCACTCCTCCATTTCCTCTTCAGAAAAGAGCAGGCCTCCAAGAGACAACAGCCAAACTGGAAAAAAAACATTATACAGTAACACAAGGTGAAATCTCTTATATTGAGGTTGGACAAAGAAACCCAATAGGAGGAAATTAGTTTTAAAAGCAGGCAAAAGAGTGAGAGACATGCTGCCTCCCACTGTGTGGAGTCTCCGGAGAACATAGTAACAGTCATAACATCTGCAGGGGACCTGGCATGGACCCATGCCTCAGGCCCTATGCTCGCCACACAGACTAACTGTGAGCCTATGTGAGACCTGCCTAACTGATTTGGTGGGCCATGTTCTCCCTGTGTCCTCCATCCCCTCTGACTCCTACTGTCTGGGTTTTAAATTTAGTTTATGTCAGTATAAAGAGAATTACTCTTTGTTGAGCGGTTTGTTCAGTTATTAAATAATCTCAACTGTTTCTAGACTGTGCTTCATACACTATGGATAATATTTCCCAGGAAGTTTTGTCGGGATTATAAAACATAATTTAGAGAACAGTCGGTTATCAAAAACATTCCAAATGTTAAATACCTCAATGTTGTTCCTGTTTTACAGATGCGAAAACTAAGTTCCTGAAACAGGCCTACAATCACAGTTGCTGGTCACATTTCAGCAATTGCTTTCCCTAAATTGACTCTCTTGTTAAAAGTTAAAAATTAAAATAAGAGTATCTTATTCATTTTCTTTTTATCCTACTGCAAGTCCTGCCCCTTGAATCTCTTTGAATGTGTTTCACTGTTGGAATGCTCTCCTAGGATATGACTAGATTTAGGTGTTTGCGTGTAAAAGGTGGAAATGGCTACTCATTAAACTAACTTTTGGTTTTCGTTTTATGTTTGTGAAAAGAAGTCAGGCTCCTTTCTGTTAATGTCTGCATCCTCAGAAGTACTGAAGCTCTAAGGTGTAGAAACGCTGGACCTAAGGGAGCGCGCAGTCCTGGAGGCTCGCTGGGAAGGCCTAGCCAATCAGAGTGCAGACTGAGGGCTGGCCCCGCCCCTACTCGTCTGGCCCTCCTGGAGTAGGGGTGTGCGACTCCTCGTCCCGCCCCTGCCTCTGAGTGACAGCAGCGTGGACAGCTGCCCACCCGGCCGGACCCGCAGTTGGGCCACCCTCGCTGGGCAATGCTGAGGTGTGTTTCCGGCGAGGGCTTGGGGGTTCGGGGCCACAGTTCTTTGGATGCGGGCCCAGGGCAGGAATCGCGCTTTCCCAGCGTCTCCCAGCCCCGTGGAAACTGTAGATCTGGCCTGGGGAACAGCCCCAGGCGCTGGGCCTGAGCATCCGGAGGCTCCTCCAGGGGATCTGGGCTCCGAGCCCAGAAGGGCGACCTCCTTTTCGACAGTTTTGGCTTCTCCGGCCCAGAGAGAATGGCCAGACTGGGGTGGGCGTGGCCGCCAGGGTTGCCGAGCAACGCGGGGTGCGCCCTGCCAGCGTGTCCTAGTGCTCCAGGACCTTGCTGAAACTCTCAGTCCCACCCACTTCCCCAGGTTTTCCCTGGGCTGGGGATTAATTAGCTTGTTGTGCTGTCCACTGATTTGAGAGGCCTCCTTGTAGTTACAGGTGACTCTAGTTTCTACTAATCCTGCTCAGGCCGCCGCCGCCGCCGCCGCCGCCGCCACCTCCTGTGTTTTAACTCGGATTTACTCTTTCCTGTTTCCCTTTTATGGGAACAGTCTTTGTAAACCAAAATATTTGTAGACTTGCTTTATTGGTTAGTGGTAGTGGTGAAGTCGGGTTACTTTTTCTGATGTTTAGTGAATCCCTGAACCCAAGCGATGTTGCTGTGTATGTGGATGGCTAGGAAAAGAGGCTCTGTGATATGCTGTCTTTCACTTGACCTAATGAACTTCTTCTGAAAGTTGAAGCTCATTACAGCAAGGACTTTCATATGTGATCTTCCTTGCAGTTTACTGTGAAGTATGTTAAACTTCTAAGCACTTACTACTGAGTACATATTTAGTGATCAACTCCAAGATAACACAGATAACTACTGCAAATATCTTCTTCCCTCGTATCTTTTGGCCCCACATGATTCAGAAGAACAAACATTCTATAAGAAAACGCAAAGAAGGGAGTTGGCTTTAGTTTTCCATGCCAGGTTTCCAGTGTAAATCCTCAGGAAGAGAGCTTCTCTTGGCCTGCTGTTAACAATGGCCCTCAGTAAGGAAGCCCCTTAGTTTTCCTTAGTTGAGAACCCTCAACCATCTCATCTATAAAGTTCTCAATCTAATATCTGTCCTAGCAGGATTGGTTTAAAAGTATAATTAAAATAGTGATCTGCAGTAATCCAAACTGTTATTGGTCGTAATATCCGTTTGTTTTTTATCTTAGAGTGTTTTTTAAATGATCTTGACTTTTCTCTTATTTCTTTGACTAGTAGAGAGGTAAGGATTAAGTCTATCCATCTCTCCTCTATTAATTCAGTGTTGTTACTGCTTAGGTAGCACATGAAGGGCCTTGCACAGTTTATCTGCTCTTAGTATTAGTCCCCCACCACCCAAGAATACACGGAGAAGGGGTTGTGGTTTTTAGGGGCTCTTGGAGAGATTAAGAAATGTTCGTGTTAAATCTAATAATTTCCAGTTTTCGATGTCATTCTGAGATGCCAAAGAAAGCTTTGAGTAATCCTGTAGATTGGACAGCATTTGAATTGGAAGTGAAAGCTTTATCCAGACCACCATTTTCCTTTAATTTAGGACATAATAATTACTTTCCCCCATGTCTCACTAAGGAAAACTTGGAGCAGAGTTTTTGTTTTGTTTTTATTTTATTTTATTTTTTAACTCTTTCTTTCAAATATCCTTTTACCCCATTTCACTATTGAAATAAGGTCATTACAATCTACCTCATTTTTATTAGTAATCAACAGAAACATCCAGTGTTGAATAACTTGTTATTCAGAGGAAGAAAACATAGTGCTATAGGACAGCGTTAAATTGTACTTTGAGATAAATGTTAAATGTGTAAAATTTCTTCTGCACCAGTCCTCATCTTGGACAAATTAACAAAGAGAGTCTTATTATGTTAAGTTCATGCAACTGTAAAATCATTACCTGATTCTTTCTTATAGCTCACGTGAAAGAACTTTTATGTTTTAATGTACATAGGCTGGTTGCTTTCAGTTTCTGGTAGATGTAACCCTCTGTCTTTTCCACCAATGCCCCAGTTCCCGAATAATGACTCAGAGGCTTATTATTTATTAATAGATGCCTAGGCCTTAAGATTTTAAGACTTGTTTAAACTAGCCAACTAGCTCTTAACTCAGTTATCCTGTTGATACTATTCTATGTCTGTCATCTGGCTGGTTACCTCTCTTCAGTTTTGTCTGACTTTCTCAGAGATGGTCAGGTGGCAAGTTCCCTGCCTGACTCCCTCTCAGTGGAAGTCCCGCCTTCTAATACTCTCTCAACTTATTGGCCATTAGATTTTTATTGACAGGCAGTTCTTCCACACACTACACAGGAGATTCTCTCTACATGTAGCTCTTTTTCCCAATTTCATTTTTAAATAGAAGATTTTAAATAGAGTTTGTTATTTACTTTGCTCAAATAACCCACAGAAGTTGGTACCAGCTGTAGACATGCCACCACTGGAGAGACAAAGCATTAGAATAGGAAGTGTCTATTTCTTTTGTGGTAAGGGTTAAGTGTACAAAAAGGCCTGGTATTAGAACCACTCTGCCCTTCTTAATGGCCTCTTAATTTCTACTAGAGGAACTGGGTAAAGAAAGACTAGACTTAGCATCTCAAGGACATAAACATTTTAAGGTTCAATAATAGATTTTTGTTTCTTGTCTTGAGTTGGAAAACAGTGTCCAAATATCAGTTTTTCTATTAACACACTGACTAGGGCTTAGTGCTTTTGATGAGATTCCAAACTGACTGTTGGTTCTTCCGATCCTTTTTTTTTTTTGTTCCTTCCTTTCTTGTCAAGATAGGGGAAATGACCTTTATTCATAGTTCTCTAAAGAAACAGAACTGGTATAGCAGGTATACATTAAAAGGTGCTTCATTAGAATGTCTTACAGGATGTGGTCTGGGTTATCCAACAGTGGCTGGCTCCCAATGGAAAGCCAAGAATTCTGTTTTTGTTTAGCTCTTGAGACTGGATGTCTCAGCAGTTCTAATCTTGTGCTGGAATCCCAAGGATTCCTAAAAGCTACTAATCTTCAGTCTGTGTTGGCATCCTGAAAAGGTAGATTCTAACATCAGTGAAGGAATCCTTCAGCCCCAGAATAGATGAACTTGCCATCAAGAGTGAGGGGAAACTAGGCAAAGCTTACTTACTCTTTTCATTCCATGTTATGTGGCCTGATGCCAGAAGATGTGGAGCAGATTTAAAGGTCATCCCACATCAAAGGATCCCATCAACAAAATCCTTCACACCTATCCCAGGCTGCTTGGGTTTTAGTTGATTCCAGGTGTAATCAAATTAACAACCAAGTTGGTTATCACAGTGACATTATAGAATGTTGGTCATAAATACTTTCACTGATGTTACCCACCCGCACTTCCAAAAATATGCATATGCACATCATAACCTCTATTCCCTTTCCCAGAAACTAGACCTTAATCACCTTGTGAACAAATACTCAGATTTCAGAATAGATCCACATACTCAGACTTACCATTTTGCATCATCCACGCTCACTTCATCACTGGAGAGATGTAGACTGGTGGATTCCAATCCCTGATTAGATACACTCCCATATTAATTTCCTTGGTGCTGACAAAATACCCAATTGTAGCAACTTAAGGATAGGAGGTTTATTCTGGACTAGTATCCTAGAAGTGGTCCAAGATGGTAGGGAAGGCATGGAGACAGGAGCATGGGTCTGCTGGGAATATTGCATCAACAGTCAGGAAGAAGTAAACAATAAATGTTTAGGCTCAACTGACTTTCTCCTTTTTATGCAACCCAAGACCCAGCCCAGGGAAGAGCATTGCCTCCTTTTAGACTGGGTTTTTCCACTTCAACATACTGATGATAATCTCTCACAGATATACACAAAGGATTGTCTCCTAGATGATTGTAGGTTCAATCAAGTTGATAATTGATATAACTATCATATTCTCTTATTTGGAAGCTGCAAGTGATTGGGAATGTAGGCCAAGACTGTTAACCTGGCATTCTGGCTTCTTATAATGAGTGACATTCCTTGGTATTTTGAAGTATGTAATAGCATTTTTACATCATTACAATGATTTAAAGCAGCTACTTTTGAGACTATAGATTGGGGTAACAGGGAGATCTTTCAGCTGAAGAAAGAATAGTCTTTTCTTACTGAAATGCTAAGTGCCCCCATTGGAAAGTATACATCTGTGAGTGTTCCTCTATGTCAGGGCATGAAGTGAGGTCATCTTTCCCCCAGACTTTATGAATATATGCATGTTTTAACATCAACAGTTTGTGGCTCTATGAAGGTCTGAAACATACTGTTTAGAATATAGTATGTATGTACTCCCTCAGCATACCTAAAATGATGCTAATAGAAAATAGTGATACAATTTATTCATATTTGATTTCCTCAAGAAATCTGTTAAACAAGTAAGAATCATTTAGTCCTAGAACTAATTCTTTTACAAACCTCTTAAATATACTTGATATTTTTATATGGTAGAAGTGCTAGGTGTTTTTGAAGGAGGAGAGTAATTTGTGCATGTATTCTAGTGAAAAAGACAATTTTACCTCATAAATCTGAATACTAATAAAAAGGTAAACATTCTTTATGCAGTGATATAACAAAACATTCTGTTGAGTCACAGGTAAGAGAGAGTCATAAAATGAAGGTTCTTGTCAACACCATGTCTTTTAAGTCATGGAAACTGCAATAAGAATAAAGAAACCTGCTTATTTTATAATTTCCACAGATACATTGTTGCAAAGTAGCAGTCCAGTTATGATGTGAAGCCAAAATTTTAACTATGACAAAATATAGATAAATCTATATTTTGAAATATATAGAAAACACTTGAAAACACTTGAATTTATATAAAAGTGCCTCTGTTGGATTTTTAATAATAATTTATATATAGTCTACACATGACAAGATCCTAATTAGAGATTATAGCTTATATCCTGATTCAGCGGGACGTACAGTAGACTTTGGGAAGCTTTAGATTTGACTCTGTGTCCTTTACAATGATCGCTTTTGGTCTCTGACCAGGGCCAGAGCAGATGACTGAATTCCAAATCTGTCTTTTCTCTGCTTCTCGGTTTACCATTCTCTAGTTTCATCCCACTCCTCAAATCTGTTTCCTTCAAATGTGGGGAACGCTGGATTATGCAGAAATGTCCTATATAACTTTTTTATGTACTAAAATATTCTGGACAATAAAGAGTTTGACAGTGAAACCAAGTGGAAGAAAATACCCCACCAAATCAAGGAAATTAGCAAAGAAGCCAGAGGTGTGCCTCAAGTCAAAGAAGACCAACTCAGGGAAACTTTGGAAGCTAATGCATTAATAATGCATCACCTCTGTGTTTAGAACGCCATCCAAAAAGGACAGGCAGTGATAAAGTCATAGCAGAGAGATAGCAGCAAAGATAAAAGATGTCATGAAAAAAAAACCTTAAGTATTTTTATAAAATGTAGTTTTAATATCTCATACTTCTATTTGGAGTTTGGCATGTGCCACAATGGAAATGGCCGTGTTATCAGGGCTGTAATGTTTTTGTAACCTCCAGTAGACAATCTTGGTTTCTGTTCCTTTTGCAGGTCTTATGGCTACCCATATTCCTATGCTTATGGCCCTCTTCTCTCCTCTACTAGGTCAGCCACATTGTATGGATCTGGCTGGTCTTTTGTAGTGCATCTCCTAGTGGCAGCAAGGATCCTTCAGTAACTTAGATGAGGTTCTGGGAACTAGCATTTGAATATCTTTGGGCCAGGCAATATAATACCATCTCTGATATCCATAAGCCAGTAGTTCATAATGTTTTATTCTGATTCAAATATATATTACACTATTGAATTAATTTGTTCTTTATTACATATGCTGTCAATTTTAAACTAGATTGAATCAAAGTATTCAGAATAGCATACACAGATACTTTTATGTTCATGGCTCATGTCTTATAATTAATACCTTACCAGGTTGATTTTATTCCTTCCCAAAATAGCTAGACTCTTATATACATATAGTAGCAGATTTCTGTTGCTCAAATCCTAAAATACAAAACACAATGAAATATACATGAAGTTCCCAAATGATTGGTTTGCTGGTTTTGTGGAATTAGACAGTTCATGAAACAGATGAGAAACCATGAACTTTCCCTTCTTGAAGATACCTTCTTTTTTTTTAATGTGAAATATGATTATAAATTAAAACTGTTTTTTTTTTGGAGTGGTCATATCTTACATAAAAAGATGCTTTTTGCATTTCTGGGCCTTTATTATTTTTTAAGCTTGTAAAATGTTGTCCTCTCTTGGCCTGGATGATAAATGTTAATGGAGAGGACTAATATTGCCTTTCCATCCAAGGGATCCAGATTTGCTCCAAGAGTCTATCAATGTTTTATTTGCCTCAGCATCTTCTTACTCTTCAAGGAACCATGCTGCCAACACTAGAAAAGTCTACTTTTCTTTACATTTCAAAATTGTGATTTTATTTTATAGGGATGGGTCAACATTTTCATAAAGATCTTCGACTTTGCTTTTGAAAGGCAAAAATAAGTTACTACCCTGATATTATAAGTATTCGACCATTGTATTTTAAAACTAAGTGACTATAAAGGTAAGTGTGCAGTATTTAATAAGTGAAAAGCATATTATCAAAGGTTTGTCTGGGTGGAACAGGTAAATTATATAGATTAAGTGTAAAATTAAATGAAGTCTTAAGAATTTCCACAAAACCAACATTGGTAAGTCGAGGAGGAAGCTTGGATTTCAGTAAATGGGATAGAGCTGGAAAGCAGTTGAAGTCTGTAACAGGGGTAACTTTTACTTAGAAGATAGGAAGGGGTTCAGCAGCCAGGGCAGTCTATTTGTAATATGGCTGAAACTGGGACCATAGAGTCCTTATGGCCAAGTGAAAAGGCTGGTATATGCTATGCAAAAAAAAAAAAAAAATCTGAATCATTTAGCTGGGGATGTACTGCAGGTTTTAAAATAGTACAATAAAGGATCAAATTAGCACTATATTAATTCTCAAACCTTTCACAGTATTCCCCTCAATTTTTTAATTCTGTTATCACATAAAGTAACCATGAGAAATTCTGACTCTAGTTGTTTTCTTAGCCACCCTAGGAACACATAGAATATATAAAATGTAAATGTATGTGCTAAATAAATCAAAATCACTCAAAAGTTAGAAGATTAAGTTACTTATAAGATACAAAATGTAATATTTTCTGGTCTTCATAGACATATCAATTTAGGCAAAGCATGATCCATAATCATATGCTTGCCTTCTGTGATACCTTTAAGTAAGTTGTACAGAAGTTCATGAAAGCTTAAGATGGTGGTTTAGTTAGGGGCCACTTGGATCTGTATATACTTTATAGTCTAGATGTTGATAATGCAATCTCTAAACTAACGCTTATCATTTTTGATGAAATTAATATTTCAGTTTTCACAGAGAACTTGACTATCTGCTTTTATTTTAATATTGGTTCAGTCGCTATTAAAATAATTTTTTGGATAATAACATGGTATTTATATATGCTCTGGTGTTCGTATCTCATCTTATAAAGAGCCTTTTCTCCTTTTCACGGATAAAATGTCAGTCTGCAGCTCAGAACATGTAGTTCCCTGTAAAGAGTGAACTCTACAGATAGATTTTAATGCAGATTCCTGTCCTTTTCACTCTCAAGGTAGCATGCCCAAGTAGGTCACTTATGGGATCCCAAGGGAAGCATTTCTTCAGTTATAGCTAATTGTATGTATTCCTGAGGGATGTGAAGACGAGTTCCGACCATACAGCTGGTTACGTAATCACAGTGCTTGCCATGCTAGCTGCCATTTAACAAATGCCAACTCCTCGAGATTACCATTCGTTTCATCATCATTTATAAGGGGCCAGGACCTGTTATTTACATTTTGAAAATTCAGTAATTCTGTTAAACGACCATTTCTAGAGCTTTAAGTAGGCTTTGATTGAGGTGTCAGCCAGGGCTGACCTGTTAGAGGGGTGCTTGTGCCCTCGGTGGGGGTACCCTTTCTCCACTGTGTATCTTCCCTTTACTTCAGGAATCTCAAATACACAACACCGAGGGATAGACATGTTACCTTTATATAATCTAAATCCTCCAAGGAACATGTGGCCCCGAGATTTCAGATAAGGACCACAGAATGATTATTATGCTACTTTTACTTTAAACTCCATATTGAGATACATAGTTCACAAGTGTAAGATTTGACATGTTAAAAATGGTACTATTGAGTAGGTTTAGAATGTTTACAGACTTGTGCAACCATCAACACTTATCTAAATTTGAAATAGTTTTATATTTCAGCAAGAACTTTTTTCTCCATTAAAAGTCACAATTTATCTCTTCCACCTCGACAGCATAATTGTTTTACTCTCACTATTGATTTTTCTTTCCTCACCCTGAATTTTTCCTGTGAAGAGAACAATAGCACTGATAATTCAGTGAGTAATTCCGCTTGCTCTTTTTTACTTATCTTTATTTTTAGGACTATACATGTAGTAATGTACATCAGCATTTGATTAGTGTTTCTGATAACCAATAACCAAGTATGTGGCCTTGATTTTTCAGTCTGTTCATTGTGGGTTGGTTCCTCTTTGAGGCTGTTAGAATAATTCCATTCCAAAGACGCGCATGTGCACATGTACATTTTCTATGACAAGCCTTTCACTTCTCATGAGTGTGCACTTATTAGCAGAGGTGTTGGTCATATGTGGCTCTGTGTGTAGTTTTGGGGGAGCAGTCGCTAACTCTCTAAACTGTGAGTTCACACTTTCACTTTGCTAACCAATGCGTGAGTGTTCAGATCTCTCCACTGGCATCTTCCTCCACTGTCAGTGTTTTCCTCTTGATTGGTCAACCAATGCAGAGCTGAAAATGCCGAGCCTCTGTTCTGAATTTCCATAACAGATAATGTATGTGCTTGTTAGAAATTTAAAAAGCCTTTGGAAAGATGTCATTTCAAATTCATTAATCATTGGAAAATTGGATTAATGATTTTTTACGTTGTTGAATAGTAAGAATCTTTCATATAATCTCAGTACAAAACTTTTATCCATTATCTTACTTGTAAACGTTTTCTCCCATTGTGTGGGTCATCTTTGAACTGTTTTTATACTTTGGAGCATATATTAAAATATGGCTTCAGTCTCTGAGAAACTTATGTAGCTCAAAGTCATGACTTTTGAGTCACATATTTTGGAAGTGTATTATAATACTAGCCCTGGCATTTAGGACTGGGATTATTTTGGTTTTGTTGTTATCTTTAGGCAGTGGTATGAGATAAGCATTAAGCTTTACTCTATAACTGCACTATTTATTTAAAAGCCTTATTTCATAATATGACTCTTGACTTTAATTTTCATCTGTACTTATGAATGGCCTAGAGGCTGGATAGATGGTCCAGCAGTTAAGAGTGCTTGCTGCTTTTGCAGAGTACTAAAAATGAACTCTCAGCAGCCACATGTTATAGCTTCCCCAATTCCAGGGGATCTGCAGCCCCCTTCCAGTTTCCACAGACAACCATACTCACATATGTGTGCATGAGTATCTAAGTGTGTGTATGCCCTCCCCTATTCCTTCCCCACCCCCATGGTAGCACATACACATACCATTTTTTAAAAGTGTTTCCTAAAATTGTAAGATATTTCTATTTATCATATTAGAATTTAAAAAGTCCTCCAATATATTGATTTTAATTTTCAGTTAGTTTCACTGGAAAGCAGTTTGGAGTCATATAAATTTGATTCTCATCTATACAGGAGTAATTTCAGTGTAAACTAGAAAAAAGTTCAGAATTTGGTGCATCATACATAATATATCTTACTCTTATGTTCAGTGAATACATGTGTATAAATTATAAATATACAGTTATTTTCCATTATTACTGTTAATAAACTGTTTAGGACATAATATGCACTTTAAAGTTTATCATTAGAAACTATTATTGCTTTGTAAGTTAGTGAGATACAAATTGAAATACCTAAAAGTAATTTGAAATTTGTCTCTTATACTCATGCATGACTCTACCACAGTGGTTCTTAACCTGTGGGTCATGACCCCTCTTGATACTTGTGTATCAGATATTCTGCAGATCAGATATTTATACTGCAATTCAGAGAATTAGCAAAATCACAGCTATGAAGTAGCAGCATAATGTTTTATGGTGGGAGAGGAGTCACCACAGCATGAGGGCTATATTGAGGGGTTATTTTAAGAAGGTTGAGAACCATTGCTTTAGAATAAACCAGAGCGTCTCCCCCTGCTTTCCAGATGGCCTTTGCACATATACTAAGTCAAGCAAATTTTTGTAGTGCTTTCCTCTAAGGGACCTTCTCACAGCCGTTATTATGGTTTTGTGCCTTATAAAAATCTTTCAAATATACTTTGGCAGTTAAATCTGTTTTGGGTTGAAAGTATTTTTGTTGGATAAGTAAGTAAACAAATAAATATTAAATTATTTGTTAAATAATAGTGTACTGTACTACTATGTACTGACTTGTTCCCACATTTATCATGCTGCTTCTTGATACTTAGTACATTAGTTTAGTACATTACATTTGGTAATTACTTATTGGTTTTAGTCAGTGTTGCAATATGCTAATTAATCAATATTTTAGAAAACCAGGAATCATAGGATGAAACAAAAGAAACCCTATAAAGTTTAAAATACTCTTGTTTTATCAATTGTTTCATTTTAATTTTTAAATTATTTTTTGCTCCTCTGTGTGTGTGTGTGTATGTGTGTGTATGTGTGTGTGTGTGTGTGTGTGTGTGTGTGTGTGTGTGTGTGTGTGTGTGTATGTGTGTGTGTTCACAATTTGTAGTTATATGTAATGTAAGGTGGGTATATCAGGAGGCCCAGGGCTGACATCAGGAGTCTTCCTCAGTTATATTCACATTATATATTGAGATAGGGTCGGGTACTAGAGCCTAAAATTTCCACATTTCGCTAGTTGAGCTAACCAGCTTGCCTCAGAAGTATCCCATCTCAGCTTTCCAAGCACTGAGAGTTTTGGTGGGCTCTGCTCTTTCCATGCCTTATCATGCAATCTGGAAGCCTGAACTCTGGTCCTTACATTTGCCCAGCAAACTCTTTACCAACTGATCTGTCTCTAGCCCTTTCACTGTGTCTTGTTCTTAGTCAACTGGGTAACTGAAAATCTTCCATTTTAATTTGTCCATATATTCTCCTTTTAAATTACAGTAAGAAAAATCAACCAAGAGTGTAATTTTTGGCAACGAGTTGAATTTGCCAGGAATGCTGCAGAGCTTCTGAGACTTTGCTTCGGGAAACATCTCTTGTTTTGGCCATTTTCCAGAGTCTCGACTTGGCAACCTCAAGGACACAGCATAAGGTGTGTTTTCTTGATTGAATGCTTGGAAAAAGGTGTTTTGATTTATGGTTTGTTTCCTTGTACTTTGTTTTACTTGGTTTGAATTGTTTGCTTCTGGCATTGAACTTGGGCTCTGAACATGGCTTTTTGTTACAGAGGGCACTATTATAATAAGAAAATGTTTTACATGTTTTTATTTTGTGTAATTTAGACATATCAAAGTAAATCAAGCAAAATTCATAAGCTGTGGATTTTATCTGGCTTATTTATTAAATAACACTATACTACTGTATTCTGACTTGTTACCACATTTAACATATAATCTCTTGATACTTAGTACATTATTATGGCTTAGTACATTATAATATTTAGTAATTACTTATTGGTTATAGTCCATGTTGCAATATGTTAATTAGTGAACATAAACATAGCTATTCAGTGTTACATTTCCTTTTTTTTTTTTTAATTTATTGACACATGGCTTCAAAAGAGTACTAGGAAGGAAATAAAACATAAAGTCTCTTACTTGGCTGATGACATATTTCCTTTCTAAGTCCCAATTCACAATCCCCCAAAGGCTCTCTAGTCACTCCTGCTGAAAGCCTAGGCACTGAAAACAAAGCCTGGCCCCTTGTTTTGTTTCTCAGTTTATCTCTGCTCTTGTACCCATTTGTTTGTTCCAGGCTTAGAACGCACTTATTTGAGCATTCCGGGATTCCCCCATATCAGCAAGCTTGTACTTGCTGTTCTCTTTTGTCTTATTCCTTTTGCACTGTATTAAAATGTCACCATCTATCTTTACCATAAGGTCACTTTTCAGTTAGAAGGTCTGCCATGAACACAAAGTATTGTTCAATATATTGTATTATTTATCCATATTCAATAAGTCGTATATTTTATACTTATTTTGCTTATTTTGGTCATCACTAGCAAGGTTACAATATACAATAGTGGTTTTATTCTGAAATGTATCATGCAGGCTCATCATTTGAGCACTTGGTGCTTTGCAGGGAGGCTGGAGAACCTCTGGTCATTGAGGTTTATTGGAAGAAGCAGCTCAGTGAGCCTGGGCCATAGCACATGTTGGCCAGCCGTGCTTCCTGTCCTGTCTTTTGTTCCTGATCCATGGAGGTGTAAGCAAGCAGCTTCATGCTCCTGCTGTCAGACTGTGACATGCATCCCCCATACCTCAGGGCTGCAATGGACTGGATCTTTAACAGTGAACCAAGATAAACTCTTTCTACCTTAAGTTGTTTCTTTTATAGATATTTGGTCACTGCAAGAAGAGTTAATAATGAAGCATATGATGGCTCTGTTTTTGCTCAGTCTCCATTAGTTAGCGTAGCTAGAGAGCTCATATCTAAATGTCTTAAAATCACAAACGTTTATTTCTTATATAGGCACCATACCCAAAATTCATTCATAGGTAATCTTAAGACCCCCAACAGCAAAGGCTTCACCTGAACCCACTTCCACCATCACTTTAACAGTGAGAGAGAAGAGCAGCTTCCTGGGCTTTGTGTTTAGAGTTTCATTAGATAAAGCTCATAGCTTGCTTTCAAATGCAATTTATTGACACATGGCTTCAAGAGTGATGATTACATTTCCTCTGACTGGGACAAAGGATGGAGAAAAGTTAAGTCATGTTCATAGCTGCCAAAGCTGTCTGCCAGTGTGTGTGTGTGTGTGTGTGTGTGTGTGTGTGTGTGTGTGTGCATGCATGCGTGTGTGTGGTATATGTGTGTGTTGTGGTGTGTGTAGGGGGGACACATGTGCCAGGATATACAGAGAACTCAGAGAAAAAACCACAGAAGTTAGTTGTCTTTTACTATGTGTGTCCTGGGGGTGTGGAGCTAGGTCATAAGGCATGATGGCCCTGTCTGTTTCCATTAAGCCATCTCAACTTACCCCTTTCTCTTGCTTTGAAGGAAGAACATTTGATTCAGTCTCTAAAATTTTATTCCAAGAAAGAGAGAACATGAACACAATCAGTAAACTATTCTGTGATTTGATAAATTCAGGAATGTGTGCAACTCAAAATAGAGCATTGTGTGTGTGTGTGTGTGTGTGTGTATTTGGCCTGGGAAACAAAGCCATATGTTCAGACTAGAATGAAGGTAGATGGAGATTTTGAGAGACTGGGAATGGGTGTGATAATGGAATGATATGGGAGACAGCAGATTAGAGGGACAGAATTGCAGCACAGCACCAGACATTTACACAGTTTACTGCAAAAAAAATGTCAAGAAGCTCAT
Source organism: Mus minutoides (assembly GCA_902729485.2). Taxonomy (NCBI): domain Eukaryota; kingdom Metazoa; phylum Chordata; class Mammalia; order Rodentia; family Muridae; genus Mus; species Mus minutoides. The sequence goes on along the minus strand of LR753320.1, from coordinate 1,552,498 downwards.
TATCTTCACATTGTTACCAATTCATAAAATTTTAGAAATATATCCCTTAAAATGATTTTGTGTGGTTTCTATGAAAATGACTCCTAAAATATAATCTCACTTATGGACAAAAATATTGAATAGCATGATAAGAAAATGTCTTTATTTTTCTTTTTTTTTTTAATTAAATATTTTCTTTATTTACACTTCAAATGTTATCCCCTTTCCTGGTTTCCCCCATCCCATCCCCCTTCCTCCTGCTTACCAGCCCATCCATTCCTGCTTCCTTGTCCTGTCATTCCCCTATGCTGGGGCATTGAGCCTTCTTAGGACCAAGGGCCTCTCCTCCCTTTGATGTCCAACAAGGCCATCCTCTGCTACATATGCAGCTGGAGCCATGGGTCCTTCCATGTGTACTCTTTGGTTGGTGGTTTAGTCCCTGGGAGCTCTGAGGATACTGGTTGGTTAGTATTGTTGTTCTTCCTAAGGGGCTAAAAGCTCCTTCAGCTCCTTTGGTTCTTTCTCTAGCTCCTCCATTGGGGACCTTGTGCTCCGTCCAATGGTTGGCTGAGAACATCCACATCTGTATTTGTCAGGCACTGGCAGAACCTCTCAGGAGACAGCTATATCAGGCTCCTGTCAGCAAGCACTTGTTGGCATCTGCAATAGTGTCTGAGTGAGACAAACTGAAGATCAGGGTCTGAAGGAAAGGCCATCCAGAGACTGCCCCATCTGGGAATTCATCCCATATACAGTCACCAAATCCAGATAAGAAAATTTCTTAATAGAAGAAGACTTTCTGAAACTTAAGTAATTATGTAGTACTTTCTAGAAGCATTTTACATAAAACTTTTTTATCAGTTTTAGGATAACAACAACATAAAGAGAAAGATCTAGAGATTTCCCATGTATCTCCTATTCCAACACACATATAACCTTACCTGGGATCCACATCCCCCTCATAGTGGTTCATGTGCTTGTCTAAGGAGGCCCAGTAGTGCATCATCTGTCTGAGCTCACAGCTCTGTGGGCTCCACTTATGGCTCTGTAAATTCTATGGCTTTGAATCTATGTATACAGACTTGTGTTCACCAGAATATATTCACTACTCTGCAAGTCTCCTGCATCTTCATCTCCCCTGGGGCTTACAACTTCAGGACAGGAAGTTATATTTTGCCTTTCCTCCTGACTATCTTATAGTTGGAGTGATGTAATGTGAGGAACACATTGAAATATTCACTGACTGATTGTGTTTCTAGTTTTGAGTATTTTTTATTCTTTTCATTAGCTCAACTACTGGCTGGCGATTTTTTTTTTATAATTTTTGTTTTGTAATTTTTGAAGTTCCTTATATGTTATGTATTTTATCTCTCTCTGTAGAGATTTTCATTCATTCTTTAGGCAGTCTGTTCACTCTGCTGATAGTTTCTAAGCTGTACAGCTTTTAAATTTCACATATACCTTAGGGTTATTTTCTGTGTATTTGAAGTCTTTTGTGTGGGGAGCGGGCACAGCCACATGGGCCAAAGATGGTGCTTGGCTTTATGCCAAGCCCCCATGACTTTACTTGTTTACCTCAGTCTCAGTCATGTGCAATAAAAGCAGCGCATGTAATACCTTGGAGAGATTAGCGCAACATCTTGTGGCACCAATCTATCAGCCAATCCTACATGCTGCCTTGGATGCGTGCGTTTATGATTGGGTAGTGTGTGGTGGCGTGAGTGAATGGAAGTATAAATTGAGGGCAGCCCCAGATGAGGTAGACCAGAGAGGCCAGAGACCAGAGACCAGCAACCAGCATAGCAGAGAGAGACTAGCTGAGAGACCAGATGAAGAGACCGGACCAGTGTTAGAGAGCGCCAGCGTAGGAGAGCGCCAGCAGAGTTAGGCCAGAGAGCAGCAGATGAGGAGAGCAGCACCAGTGTTAGAGAGCAGCGTAAGGGAGAGCAGAGTGAGTGAGTGAACGGCTGCTGTGTGAAACCTGAGAGAGAGAGAAGCAGAATAAAGCCACCTCACTTTCAGGCATGCTTCCCTGAACCCACCCTGCTGCTCCCCCATGTCGTTTCTTCCCCCTCCCTGTCTCTGCCGGATGGGAGGAGACATAGGAGATTGGGCCTGCGACACTGTGGTGCACATCTTTAATCCCAGCACTTGGGAGGCAGAGGCAGGCGGATTTCTGAGTTCGAGGCCAGCCTGGTCTACAAAGTGAGTTCAAGGACAGCCGGGGCTATACAGAGAAACCCTGTCTCAAAAAAAAAAAAAAAAAAAAAAAAAAAAAAAAAAAAAAAAAAAAAAAAAAAAAAAAAAGAAAGAAAGAAAGAAAGAAAGAAAGAAAGAAAGAAAGAAAGAAGGAAAGTCTGTCCTACCTTTATATCAGTTTTGGGGCTTAGAGTCCTATACTGCGAGGTCTTGGTCAACTGGGAGTTGATTTTCATGCAGGATTAAAGACAAGTATCTAATGTCTTTACCATTGTTTAGATCTTGTTTACATAGTCGTTTCTATGAGAGACTGTTTAACAGAAGACTTCCTGGTGTTCTGGCTCTTACAGTCTTTAAGCTACCCCTTCTGCAAAGTTCCCTGAGTCATAGATGCAAGGGTTGTAACATAGATCCATTCATTGGGCTGGGTTTCCCCATGATCTGTAGATCTCTGCATTGTTTCTATTTGGAGTTGTCTGTTTTAATCTCAATTTGATGGTGGTGACCTGAAGTTAGTTATTTCCTTCTTCTTATCTTAAGTGTACCGTGGAACTGGCTGACTCTTCTCTATTATCAGATAGGCTCTGGTTAACTAGTATCTTGTGTTAGCAGAACTTGTGAAGAATAGGTCCTCTGGCATATTTCAAAATAGACCCTTTGCAACCCACCCCCAGGAGTCTGGCCATCTTTCTTTTGTATTTACTCTAACACATACTCAATCTCCTTGAAATGATACTCACAAGCATTCACATATGTGCTTTAAGATGGAGTGTGCTGGTTTTCAGTCTCGTGATTCTTCTACTTTCCTCCAAGCAGGTTCAGTATTACTATAGTAATATTCCTGTCTGTTGAGCTGGTCTAGCATGCTACTCTGAACTTTGTGTTTGTTTGACCATTATATATTCATCTTTTTAGTACTTTGGTGTTATTAATAACTGCAGTTTATGGACTTAATTATTAAAATAGTAATGTCTTTATATAATGAAAAATTGAGATATTAAATCCCAATGACATTGACAAAAATGAAAAATTTAAGGGCAAAAGAGAAGAAGCCCTAAGAAGTGCTCTGCGTTCCTAAGGGAGTCTCTCTTGCAAGTTTCTCATTTGCAAGTGGCTATCAATTGAAAATAACTTCTGGTTTAAAGAAGGGTTCTCTGTTTCTCCTTTCAGCTCAAGGACCCCATATGGGTATCGATCTGTGCATGTCCTGCACATGTTAGCTCAGTTTCTTTGAGTACTATGTGCATCATCTGCCCTGCTGTGTTTAAAGGTCTCTGTGGTGGCCTCCATGACCCTCTTGTGTATGGATTTCTGAGCCTTGAGAAGAGGGATTTCGTGGAGACGCCCCCTTTAGGACTGAGTCTTCCAAGATCTCTCATTCTCTACGTATTGTCTGGCTATGGGTCTCTGTATTTGTTCCCATCTGCTGTAAGAGGAAGCGTCTCTGATGATGCCTGAACAAGAGACTGATCTATGGAAATAGCAGAATGTCATTAGCAGTCATTTCTTGCTGTGTTACCTTAGTAGAACAGTAGTATTTGTTTTTTTTGCCAGGTCCCTGTTTTATCTAGTTCTGTTCTTAAAGATAGGCCATATCCCCAGCACAAGATGGACCACAGAAAATGAACTCAACAGCATCTTTGGAGGATCCTTGTCTTATAATGCCAAATAAGGGCTTTTTCTTGCCGGGCGTGGTGGCACATGCCTTTAATCCCAGCACTTGGGAGGCAGAGGCAGGCAGATTTCTGAGTTCGAGGCCAGCCTGGTCTGCAAAGTGAGTTCCAAGACAGCCAGGGCTATACAGAGAAACCCTGTCTTGAAAAACCAAAAAAAAAAGGGGGGGGGGCTTTTTCTTTTAAACTTCATAATTATTTGTGTGTTTGTAAGTTTACTTTCTCTCTCTCTTTTACCCTCCGTCTTCTGTGTATATATTATGGCTTCTGGTTTTGTGTTTCTATGCTATTTTTTGAGGCCAGTGGGTCTCTGCTTCTATGTTTGTTGTGCCTTTCCTTGGGCTCATACCCTTCTGTTTGTTTTTCTCTCCAATTTTGATGTGTTTGTTTTTGCCATATATATATATATATATATATATATATATATATATATATATAATATTTAATAATATATAATAATTATATATATATATAATATATATATATATATATATATATATAATTCCCTTAGAAACCTGTTTGTTCTTTATTTAGAGAAAGAGGGTAGATTCAGATGGGGTGGGGCATGGGAAGGAATTGGGATACATGGAGGGGAAGCAATAATCAAGATATATGATATGATATGAAAAAGTCAATCTTTCCTTTAAAAAGAAAAAAGAAAAAAAATACTGTGCTATGAGAAGTAAAGGCAGGCTTCCTGCCTAGGACAGAGTCTGTAATAATAGAAAGTCCCAGTCTGTTGGGGACTTATTTTTGTGCTATGTTGGATAACATGCAAGTTTTTGAAATGATCTCTGATAACTTTGGAAAAAGTAACAGTAACAAAAGTGAAGCAAAATAAAAATAAATCTGATATATTAAAAATAAATGATCTAACCAGAGATTATAATAGTGACCAGTACATGGAAAACTTGGAAGGTAACTTTTTCCTTGGCTGATTTATGTAATTTTTTTCATGGAATAAGTATTATTTATTTTCACAAAATATATTTTGTTTGTTTTTGTGATCTGAGCCACGAAAGGAAGTATAAAGACTGTGGTTGGGAATAACCCACATACTTTTTACTACATTCATTTTTATATGCTTTATTTGAAAGGAATGTCCTGGTTTATGATTTTCATGGTTTTCCATCTTTAGAAAGAGGCAGATGGTATGAAAACTGGACTCCCTTATTTAAAGAGAATGTTGATATTTATAACCAAGCTTATCTACAGCAAGATTTTTATATGTGTGTGTGTGTGTTTGTGTGTTTTGCAGCTGTTCCAGGTTGGAAAAATATTATATTAAAGTCCTGGCTTGCTGTTCTCTCTGCATTTAGGGGGAAATTTTCAGAATGTGAAAAAGTGCTGTTTAATTTTAAACATGAATGCGATGTAAACTGTGAGATTTCTGTCTAAATGTGAATTCTCTGTTTGTGTGCTGTGATATTACTCTTTTTGTTTCTCTGGTCTATTTCCTCGATACATCACACTTGAGAAATAATTTCCTCATCATTTTCCATATATATCATCAAAGCATTCTAGGAAATTCTCTGGACTTTTTTAGAGTTGGATTATATCATTAACAAACCATCTTTTTCACTGGGAAATTAACTTTGTTTCTGTTTAGACTTACTTAAAATAAGTATATTTCTCTTTATCTTTGCTGTTTGCTTTTATTTTTTAATTATAAATGATAGCGTTTTATCTTTGGACAAACCCTAGATACCATTGTTTATAATTTGGTTGAGAATTAACTACATTTTATACTCTAAAAATACACGGAGCTGTTGCAGTGGGCACATGCCGTTAAAGACTGAATTTCCATGCCTATATATGCATATTTTCTGTGAACATAGGAATGTCTGTGTATATACCAGTACATATATACTATTACACGAAAAATGGCTTTGTAACTAATATAATGTGAATACCTATGTTGATTATTGATGTATGTAGCTATGTGCTTCTCAAATGAAAGTATACTCGACTACTTATGTGGGGATTATTTTTCAGAGTGTGAAAGATAATACAAGTGTGGTGATGAATAAAATTTATTTTTCCTTTTTTAATTTTGAAACTTGAGATTTTACTTAAAATTTTCTGTCCCTTTTTGGCACCAGTTTCACTATTCATTTGGAAATCCTGCGAGTCTGGATATTATTTAAATCTGCAAAACTGATAATATCTAGAAGCCATAGTTTCATTATCTCCTGAGACATTTCCTACTGTGTGATGAATAAACCCTGCAAACATCAGTTCTCAGCTCAGGAAGTGAAGGATCACTCCTTATCTCTACGTGTAGTCAGAACCTTGAGTAGCTTGGTTTATCAGTTCAGGCAGCTCTGTATCTTAGATGATGCTCTCATTTCTCTATACAAGGTTCATGGTTTCAAGCAGAAAGAGAAGAATACAAGTCCCAGTGAGTGTGGTGTTTGTTTGCCGTGCACTGCTCTTACTTTCCTGTGATTCTGTATTGAAAAAATATTATTCTTTACCTGTATAAGTATTTATTTTGTGTGATTAGAAAAATTTAAATGAAATTTTCAAAATTGTAAAAACGGATAATATCATTGCCCTTATATGTATTTTGGAGGCAGGACAGATTTTAGGTCAAAGGTTATGTGGCTGGCTTGTTTTCCATGTTTCTCTTTTGGTATCCTGCAGTGTACCTTCCCATAACAAATATAGTAGAATGTAGGGGTAAGGCACCAGCTCAACTTTTTCATGTTCAGTGAGATATGTGGGTGTTATTCTTGGGAATGGGGTCACTGTTATTAGTGTTTGGAGAGAAACCATTTATCTTAGCAACATCCTGGGTTGCTTGGGGAGTTAAATGGGACCTTCTTGGTCAAGAGCTCAATTGAATGAAGCCCAGTCCTGCCACTGTAATCCTCACAGACCACAAGAAAAAGCCATTCAAACTCCATATCCTCAATTACTAGGAAACTTTATTAGAATTGCCTTCATATATTCTAGGAAGTTTCCACTATACTAAGTTTCTCCACCATCACCAAAACATCCTCCAATTCCAGCCATCTTTGTCCACACCCTACCCCACAACCTGACCATCCCACCTCTTCCAGTCCCCACCCACCTCAGTCTACCTGTAAAATCTACTCAATTTCCCTTTCTTTTTTTTTAAATTTATTATTAGAGAATTTTTTTCATTTACATTTCAAGTGTTATCCCAAAAGTCCCCTATGATCTCCCCTGTCCTCTTTACCTAACTTCTCTGGGTCTATGGATTATAGCTTGGTTATAAATTACTTAATGACTAATGTCCACTATAAGTGGCCATATACCATATTTTTCTTTCTGTATACCCAACTCAGGATGAATTTTTTCCAGTTCCACTCATTTGCCTGTAGATTTCAGGATGTCCTTTTAAAACAGCTGAGTAATACTGCATTGTGTAAAGCACATTTTTTTTTTTTTAAATGACAAGGCTGGACAGATACTGTGTCTTATGATATCACTATAGAAGTAACAGCATATAAAAGATTGAAATAAAATATACTTATGAACTATATTAATAGAACTGGTTTCATGAGAGGGAGGCTTTATTCCATGAGACCCAGTTTGTGCTTCCTGATGACTAATATTATAATATTATTTGGCTTTAGTATTAAAACTATTTTATAAGCATTACTTTTGTTTTTAAATGTGTAAATTACTTTTCCTTATTTTTATTGAATTCAGAAAACATTTTGAATTCCTGTGCTTGCAGCTTCTCGTTTTTGAACATTAGCTATTGTTATTCTGTTAGTTTACTGAGGCAAATAGCAAATGATTGATAATCTCTTTTGCAAATATCCCATACAGCCCAGAGCAGATGTCAGACATTTGCCTTTTTTGTAGATTGGATCATCAGTGACCTGGCTAGCGATGGAGACTTTCTCATATTTACTTGGTCTTTTAAATTTCTATAACTGACTCTTTGACCAAGATTTAATATGTTGATGGGACTAGATCAGTCCCACAAGGATAAAATTCATCTTTTAACATCATCTCATGTGGGAACTTCATTGGAGCTTGATATGCCTGGTACTATTTACACATAGCATAACCACAGAATCTCCTCATAGCTACGGAATTTACCCATGTACAAAGTGAGGATGAGGAGGCAATTAAACTACACATAATGTAGACAACACATAAAAGTGGATTTTTAAGAAGTGAATTGTTTAACTTAAACTTTTAATTTAAAAAATTTTTCTGCATGAATATCGTATTACATTACTTCCATTCCTTTCCCCCTCCCCTCAACTTCTCTCCTGTACCCAAGTCCCATTCAAATCTATGACTTAATTATTATTATTATATGTTATATATTATAATTTATTTATAATATATAACAAATATTTATACTGTATATACAATGCCTATTATATGATATGCATCATGTATATACACATATAGATATTTAATATGGCATCCATTTGGTCTATTTAGTGTTGTCCATATGTGTATGTATTTAGGGTTAACCATTTGCTATTGCATAATCTATCCAGGGGACTCACCCCTGGATTCTCTCAGTGGTCATTCATTGCATATATCTAGCTATTCACCTATGGGTAGGACCTTATAATAGTCTCTATATCCGAATTATGTGTGTATATGTATGGTGTATGTATAGTGTTTGTATTCTAGTGTATAAGGCATATTTTCTTTTTTTTTCAACTTTTATTAGATATTTTCTTCATTTACATTTCAAGTGTTATCCAGAAAGTTCCCTATACCCTCCCCACTCCCGGCCCTGCTCCCCTACTCATCCGCTCCCACTTCTTGGCCCTGGTATTCCCCTGTATTGGGGCATATAAAGTCTGCATGACCAAGGGGCCTCTCTTCCCACTGATGGCCAACTAGGCCATCCTATTCTATATATGCAGCTAGAGACATGAGCTCAGGGGGACTGGTTAGTTCATGGTTATTCTTCCACCTAGAGGGTTGAAGAGCCCTTCAGCTCCTTGGGTACTTTCTCTAGCTCCTTCTTCCTTGGAAATCCTGTGTTCCATCTAATAGCTGACCATAGTGCAAAGAGATAAGAATGGATCAATTCCCAGTCTTCTACATGATAGCTGCCAGTTGTGCCAGCACCATTTGTTGAAAAGGCTGTCTTTTTTCCACTGGATAGTTTTAGCTCCCTTGTCAAAGATCAGGAGACCATAGGTGTGTGGATTCATTTCTGGGTCTTCGATCCTATTCCATTGATCTACCTGTCTGTTGCTGTACCAGTANTTTTTTTGGTTGGGAGACTATTAATGACTGCTTCTATTTCTTTAGGAGATATAGGGCTGTTTAGGTCATTAATCTGATCCTGGTTTAACTTTGGAACTTGGTATCTGTCTAGAAAGTTATCCATTTCATCCAGATTTTTCAGTTTTTTTGAATATAACCTTTTGTAGAAGGATCTGATGGTGTTTTTGATTTCCTCAGGATCTGTTGTTATGACTCCCTTTTCACTTCTGATTTTGTTGATTCGGATAATATCCCTGTGCCCTCTAGTGAGTCTGGCCAAGGGTTTGTCTATCTTGTTGACTTTTTCAAAGAACCAGCTCCTGGTTTGATTGATTCTTTGGATAGTTCTTTTTGTTTCCACAAGGTTGATTTCACCCCTGAGTTTGATTATTTCCTGCCGTCTACTCCTCTTAGGTGACTTTGCTTCCATTTGTTCTAGAGCTTGCAAATGTGCTGCCAAGCTACTGGTGTAAGCTCTCTCCATTTTTTTTTTTTTTTGGTAGGTCTCAGAGCTATGAATTTACCTCTCAGGAATGCTTTCATTGTGTCCCATAAGTTTGGGTATGTTGTGGCTTCATTTTCATTAAATTCTAGAAAGTCTTTAATTTCTTTCTTTATTCCTTCCTTGACCAAAATATCATTGAGTAGATTGTTGTTCAGTTTCCAAGTTAATGATGGTGTTCTGCTACTTATGTTGCTATTAAAGAGCAGCCTTAGTCCATCGTGATCTGATAGGATGCATGGGACAATTTCAATATTTTTGAATCTGTTGAGGGCTGTTTTGTGGCCAATTTTGTGATCAATTTTGGAGAAGGTGCCATGAGGTGCTGAGAAAAAGGTATATCCTTTTGTTTTAGGATGAAATATTCTGTAGATATGTTAAGTCCATTTGTTTCATAGCTTCTGTTATTTCGACTGAGTCTCTGTTTAGTTTCTGTTTCCAGGATCTGTCCATTGATGAGAGTGGGGTATTGAAGTCTCCCACTATTATTGTGTGAGGTGCAATGTGTGTTTTAAGCTTTACTAAAGTTTATTTAATGAAAGTGGCTGCCCTTGCATTTGGAGCATAGATATTCAGAATTGAAAGTTCCTCTTGGAAGATTTTGCCTTTGATGAGTATGAAGTACCCCTCTTTGTCTCTTTTGATAATTTTGGGTTGAAAGTTTATTTTATTCAATATTAGAATGGCTACCCCCGCTTTTTTCTTCGGGCCGTTTGCTTGGAATATTGTTTTCCAGCCTTTCACTCTGAGGTGGTGTCTGTCGTTTTTCCTGAGGTGTGTTTCTTGTAGACAACAAAATGTCGGGTCCTGTTTGTGTAGCCAGTCTGATAGTCTATGCCTTTTTATTGGAGAATTGAGTCCATTGATATTAAGCGATATTAAGGAACAGTAATTGTTGCTTCCTGTCATTTTTATTTTTAGAGTTGGGATTCTGTTCTTGTGGCTGTCTTCTTTTAGGTTTGTTGAAGGATTACTTTCTTGCTTTCTGTAAGGCAGAGTTTCCGTCCTTGTATTGGTGTTTTTTTGTTATTATCCTTTGAAGGGCTGGATTTGTGGAGAGATATTGTGTGAATTTGAATTTGTCGTGGAATACTTTGGTTTCTCTGTCTATGGTAAATTAGAGTTTTGCTGGGTATAGTAGCCTGGACTGACATTTGTGTTCTCTTAGTGTCTGTATAATCTCTGTTCATGCTCTTCTGGCTTTCATAGTCTCTGGTGAGAAGTCTGGAGTAATTCTGATAGGCCTGCCCTTATATGTTACTTGACCTTTTTCCCTTGCTGCCTTTAATATTCTGTCTTTATTTAGTGCGTTTGTTGTTCTGATTATTATGTGTCAGGAGGAATTTCTTTTCTGGTCCAGCCTATTTGGAGTTCTATAGGCTTCTTGTATG
>LR753320.1:1490691-1538817 GCA_902729485.2 Mus minutoides | reverse complement strand
TTATCTGTGTTTTCCTGTATTTCCTTCTTATAGTCCTCCATCATCATCATGACCAGTGACTTTATATCCATGTCCTGCTTTTCTGGTGTGCTGTTGTATCTAGGACTTGATGTGGTGGGTGAGTTTGGGTCTGGTGATGCCAAGTACCCTTGGATTCTGTTGCTTCTGTTCTTACGCTTGCCTCCTGCCATCTCTGCCCAAGGAGACCTGGCGTTGGTGCAGACCAGAAAGGACCCGCTGTTCTGCCCTGGGCCTTTATCAATCTCCTGGCTGATGTCTCAAGTTCCAGGAGATTGGGCCGGAACAGAGGCTGTGTTCCCCTGCTCACCTCAGGTCCCAAGATAGCTTGGGGAGTCCCGAAAGAGCCTAGGAGAGTGCACAGCACCTGTGGCCTGAGACCAGAGCTGGTGCTGAGCTGGCCGGACCAGACTGGAAGGGAGGGGCTGTTCTGCCCTGGGCCACTATCAATCTCCTGCCTGGTGTCTCAGGTTCCATGAGATTGGGCTAGAACAGAGGCTTTGTCCCCCTGCTCACTTGAGGTCTCCAGATAGCTTGGAGGGTCCCGAAGGAGCATAAAAGAGTGCACAGTGCTTGAGGCCTGAGCCCTGAGCTCCTGATGTGATCTTAAAATCCTGGGAGTTGCTGGGCTCAGTGGAAAGATGGTGGGGTGGAGGGTGCTCTGGCTGGGAGAGGCCCAGACTCCAGTGGGGCAGAGTTCTCGGATCCTGCCCCTGCTGGCAACTGCTGACCCACTGCTCCCAACACCACCTCTGCACTGCACTCACATGTAACCCCGATGCGATCTTAAAGTCCTGGGGTGTGTGAAGTGCAAGACAGGCCCTAGCTGCCGCTGGGCCCATAGGAAAGATGGCGGGGTAGGGGGTGCTCTGGCTGGGAGAGGCCCAGCCTCCGGTGGGGTGGAGTTCTAGGATCCTGCCCCTGAGGGCAACTGCTGACCCACTGCTCCCAACACCACCTCTGCACTGCACTCAGGCGTAACCCCCATGCAATCTTAAAGTCCTGGGGTCTGTGAAGCGCAGGGCAGGCCCTAGCTGCGTCCCCTGGGCTCAGAGGGAAGATGGCGGGGCAAGGCATATTTTCATAAAATGACCATTTATATAAATTCCTGGTTGTTTCAGGCATTAATTTTTACACATTTTTCAGATTAGCATCTACTGTTCTCAAAATGGCTAAAATTTAAAGTCATTTTCATCTGGATAATATATTTCAAATACATATTTACCATATTTTTCTTTCTGAAAACTGTCTTATTTCTATTTTTAAAACTGGATATTTCAAAACTGTCCAGTATCACTATGAATCAATTCTTTGACATCTCCTTACGTGAAAGTATACTGTACCTCTGATAAAATATAAAGGTTAAACTAAGATATGGGGGCTAGAAACTGATGACAAAGTAGGCTTTCCAATGTTCTTACTCATATATTTTATCTGATCAGACCTTTTTGTCTATGATATACTTCCACAAATTTAGTTATGAGTTTTAGTATTCTTTTTTCTTATGTTATAGTATAGTTATATTAGTGATATCACAGTGCTTCACCTTGTTAATTTTTCCATATTATTTTCCCAGTATTATGAGCTCAGTATTCATTATTGCATTTTTCTAGTGTAATTTGGTAGCTTTTAAGTGTAATTTGCCTCATGGTTTGTAAATATAAAATTTAATAGTACAATCTGTTTGAAAACTACTGCTTTGAGAAATTCTTACATTAGTGAGTTGGTAATGATGATATCACATGGGACATTCATATAATGAATATTTTTAATGTAACTTCTGTCCAATTGAGTGCATACTAGTTGTTTTATACTTTTGACACCTACTTACCAATAAAGCTGTTCTTAAATAAGTAATGCAGAATTACCAAGTTATGAGAGACTAAGCAACCACAAAGCACATGCTATGGCTCACTTGAGCTACTTGACTCCTCCTCAACACTTAGATTATCTTTACTTCATATCTTTCATTTGTTTTAGAAAATGTATATTCTAATATCATATGTTAGTATTATTAGACTTTTCTAATATGCAAAAATGTGGTTTTAGGCATTAAAATAATAATTTTCAGCCTGGTCATAGGTTCATGCATGTTATGTTTAAAAATTGTACAAATAAGGTTAGGAATATTTTAAGAAAATTTGTTGGACCATATATTCTTTTATTGAACAGAAAAGACTAATCTAAGGCTTCTAGTCTGGGTGTTCAGACGTTATTCCATATTTGTCAAAGAACAAACAGTGAATGTCTTTTGTAAATTATCTATGAACATAACTCTAAGTTTCTGTTTCAGTTTATTATCCCTGAAGTTGTTAGAAATGCAGAGGTAGGAAAAAGACACAGCTATATTTTCTATACATTCAGAGTAACCCTGGCTGTCTTCTTCTAGAATAGTGTTTTGACATTTGGAGGCCTGATAATATGAAGTAGATTACATACATCAAAATGACTAGCTATGAACACAGTTACTGCTATCATTAAAAATAAATATGAGAAGCTTAGTGTATAAGCTCATCTATATATTTTTTCTAGTCAAAAGTATGAAAAGCATGTTTTAAGGATCTTAGATTCTGATAGATATACTCATAATTCACAATAAACATCTTGAATTTTAGCAATTTGTTATATGTACTTTCTAATTTATACTTATGTACATACCATATAATTATGAAAGTAATAGTTTTTATTGAAAATAGATTTTTTTATACAATATATCCTGATTATAATTATCTCACCTCCTCTCAGATCCTTACCACCAAACCAAATCCAAATCCTTCTTGGTCCTTGTCATTACAAAACAAATAGGCATATGTTTTAAAAAATAAAACAATAAGATAAAAGAAAAGAAAAGAAAAAGAAAACAAACCTGAATAGGAAAGAACCAACAAACATAAAAACAAACATAAAAACAAAGAGCCAAGGAAAAATATAAGAAACACATCTAGATGTAGAGACAAACACATTGGCATCCATTGACATCCCTAAAGACACAAAATCAGAAACCATAATATATAAGTGGAATACCTGGTGGGTAAGGAATAGAAAAAGCAACAAGAATGGGCAAAGCATTATGTGACAAAACAATATATCATCATCATCATCAGCAGCAGCAGCAGCAGCAGCAGCAGCAGCAACACAGTCCTTCCATTATTACCACTAAGTTTGCTTTCTGTTGACCGCCTATTGCTGGGCATGAAGCATGGCCTTAAGGGTTGTTTGTATGCAAAATGAGATACTGGTAGAGAAAAGTAAAGCTAGTTTTTCATTTGCCAGTGATAATCACTTGGAAATAGTTTCTGGGCTAGGGATAGGGGGTTTGTGTCCACTTCCACTCTTTGCACTGAAAGCCCATCAGGCCCAGACCTGTACAGGGCTCTGTGCATTCATATTTACATTGGTCTTTCTGTTTAGAAGGCCTTATTTCCTTAGCATCCTCCATCCCTTCTGACTCTTAAAATCTTTCTACATGCTCTTCTCCAGGGTCCCCTGAGCCTTGAGGAAGACATCCCATTTAGGACTGATGACTCTAGTCTTTCTCACATTGTCCAATGTGGGTGTCTGTGTTGATTGTCATCTACTGTAGGAGGAAGCTTTGCTGATGACAACTGAGCAGCTCCCTGGTCTATGAGTATAGCAGTGTCATTAGGAGTTGTTTTGTTGCCTTCTAAGCCTATTACCTGTCTGGTGTTGAGTTCATGGCTACCTGAGAAATGTTGGGAATTACTTCAATTTCATGGAGATGGAATTCTAACCAAATAAGATATGGGTCAGTTACTCCCTCAAGCTTTATGCCACCATTGCTCTAGAACATCTTATAGACAATTGTCCATTGTAGAACAAAGGGTTTATCACTAGGCTGGTGTTTACCTTTCTTCTTTGGTAGCATGCAGAATACCTTCCAGAACCATGGAGCTCTTAACAGTGCCACAGCTAGTACACTGAAAAGGGGATTTAGTACAAAGTAGGTCTTATGGGCCCCATGGGTTTTAGCCTTCTGGTTCTCATCAAATGTTTTCCTTACTATGCCATGTGATCCTTTTGTTCCTGTTTCCATGCATTAGCCATGATGCACTATATTCTTTTAACCCATGAGCCAAAGTAAACCCTTTATCTCTTGAGTGTGTGCTTTGAAGCACTTTATCCAGTGAGCAAGGTAACTACCATCTGAACTGTCAGTTTAAGCCTGGCGTTTGATGCCTTCTTCAGACATGGGCATGTATCTTATGTCAATTTCATACACACACACACACACACACACACACACACACACACACTTGAAAAAAGAGAACTGGGCCCCTTAGAAAGTGGGAGCTTCTAGGATAATAAATATGGGAGTGCTTTAAAAAGGATAATTTCTCATCTAGACACAAACCACCTTGAGGGAAGAATCTGACACTGGGCAATATGACCATCAAGATAATAAAAATGAACTCTAACTGGGTGAATAAAACAGTCTTCTGTGACTGTATAATCACAAACGTGTAAATGAAAAACAGAACATTATGTGTTCATTTCCACCTAATAAATGTAGGCAGAGGAAATTAAATCAGCATCATTTGGCAGCTGTCAAATTTTAATTCAGTACAAGTAGATTCTGGACTTGTAGCTTCAAATTTCTTGAGAAGCAAGATGAAGTTGACACAGTTTCAAAGATTATTATAAATTATTATGAATAAGAAGATGAAAATTCTTAGTTCACAGTGATGTTGCAAGGATGTTTCTAGATGCCCTGAAATGGTCAAGTCTTCTTGCTTGTCTTGTTGTAACGGAGCCCCCTTTCAATCTTGAAAGTGGATTGCTTATAAGGTAAATTGTGTGGTTGGTCTTTCTATAGGTTTCTGTTTATAGGATTATTTTTCTGGAACTAATCAATAAGCATATAATTATGACAGTCTTTATATCTTATATAGTAGTCAAGTGCTCATTTTTTCTTGTCTTTCTAAATCAGACCCTTACTAACTGAGTTTTTTACTGCCTAAACTTTTCATAGAAAATAAAGTGCAAGATCAAATTATAGATAGTTTTAAAAGTTAGACAAGGACCAAAATAGGTAATATGGTATATCCAAGCTCTTCTAGAGACTGTGAGATACATGTTAAGTCTAAGAAATTCTTCAAGTATAGTTTCAAACTCCACAAGTATCAAAAACGAATTTTTCAGGTTTGCTTAAATGTACATGCAAGAATAATAAGGAAAAATGAAGATTTAACATAACTTTCATTAGTAAAAGTTGTTAAAAGCCATGATTCTAATAGATTTAGAGTCTATTAACACTTTTAATTTACATGGGAAACCTATTTAGCAATTCATTGTTAAGTGTATTTCCTTAGTCTTTGCCTTAGAGAAGTGTATTAAAAACTTCTTTAAAGAATTTATTTGGCTGGGCAGTGGCCTTTAATCCCAGCACTTGGGAGGCAGAGACAGGTGGATTTCTGAGTTTGAGGCCAGCCTGGTCTACAAAAGTGAGTTCCTGGACAGCCAGGGCTACACAGAGAAACCCTGTCTCGAAAAACAAAATCAAAAAACAAAACAAAAAATATTTACATTTCAAATGCTATCCCAAAAGTTCCCTCTACCCTTCCCCTGCCCTGCTCACCCACCCACCCACTCCCACTTCTTGGCCCAGGCATTCCCCTGTATTGGGGCATATAAAGTTTGCAATACCAAGGGGCCTCTCTTCCCAGTGATGGCCGACTAGGCAATATTCTGCTACATATGCAGCTAGAGACACGAGCTCTGGGGGTGTTGGTTAGTTCATATTGTTATTCCTCTTATAGGGTTGCAGACCCCTTCAGCTCCTGTGGTACTTTCTCTAGCTTCTCCATTTGGAGCCCTTTGTTCCATCCTATAGATGACTGTGAGCATCCACGTATGTATTTGCCAGGCACTGGCATAGCCTCATACGAGACAGCTATATCAGGGTCCCTTCAGCAAACTCTTGATGTTCTATGCAATAGTGTCTGAGTTTGGTGACTGATTATGGGATGGATCCTGGGTGGGGTAGTCTCTGGATAGTCCATCCTTTCGTCTTAGCTCCAAACTTTGTCTCTGTAACTCCTTTCATGGGTATTTTTTTCCTTTTCTAAGGAGGAATGAAGTATCCACACGCTGGTCTACTTCTTGATTTTCTTGTGTTTTGCAAATTGTATCTTGGGTATTCTAAGTTTCTGGGCTAATATCCACTTACCAGTGAGTGCATATCTAATGACTTCTTTTGTGATTGGGTTACATCACTAAGGATGATATCCTCAAGATATATCCATTTGCACAAGAATTTCATAAATTCATTGTTTTTAATAGCAGAGTAATACTCCATTGTGTAAATGTACCACATTTTCTGTACCCATTCCCCTGTTGAGGGACATCTGGGTTTTTTCCAGCTTCTGGCTATTATAAATAAGGCTGCTATGAACATAGTGGAGCATGTGTTCTTATTACCAGTTAGAACATCTTCTGGGTATATGCCCAGGAGAGGTATTGCTGGATTCTCCGGTAGTACTATGTCCAATTTTCTGAGGAACCTCCAGACTGACTTCTGATAAACCATTCTTGAAGTTGAAAATCATCGCTAATATCAGTTTCTCTGCCTCACAAACATATCTAGGCTGACTCTCAGTTCTAAAAAGCCAGCTCACAGGTATCATTTTATGTGTATGTGTGTATGTCCTGTTTACTTGGTGGACTACCTTTGAAAGTTCCTTATTATCTCTTAAGTTTATTAGCTTCAAAATTGCCAGTCTATGGAACGGTAGTAAATATATATTGAATTTGGCTTCCTCACTGCACAAAACCTTTTGATGAGTTCCTGCTGCATTCAGAAAGCCTATCAAAATTAAACGCATCAACTATCTAGTCATACTGCTCAAGCAGGCTGTCACCCACCAAGAAGGCTGAGGGATGTCACAGCCTGCTGTCAAGCATCATACTTTGCACATGATCACATGGAGAAGTATTTCTGTGAGCCTGATAAAAACGAATAATGGTCAATGGGATTGATGCTGACAAGTATTACTTCGGAAGTCTGAAAACAAAACAGCACTGACTCTCTGTAAGTCTTTGTTTCTGGGATTCTGATCTAGCAGGGATAGGAGAGGGCCTGGGAACTTGCCTCTCTGGATAATACACGACTGATGAACAGATATTTTGACCATTGCCAACCTAGAGCCTCTAGTCCTGCTACTGGAGACTTTCCTCTGTGGGGCTAACTTCTATCTAGCTAACCTTTCCCAGAAGGATTGGATTTCCCCATTCCACCTAGCCCCTAGATAACTCATGTAAGGTACCAGGATTCTATGTAGTCTTGAGATAAACCTAATTCAGGAAAGTACACATTCCTTTTTCTCTTACTCCCTTTCTGGTAAGGTCCATTCAGTACTATGTCCCCCTATGGACACTCATGTCTCTTGTACACTCCTGATCCTTCATTGGTTTCTGGGGTAGTTTTATATTCTTGAAATCCTTAGATCCGTGTGCAAGTCATTTGTTTTTTCATTTAACCAGATTCTTGGAAGAGACACCATTTCCAGTCTTTTTGTTCATTTGTGTAAGTTTTGGTTTTTGACATTATTTTAGGAACCTAGCTGGGCCTCAAGACTGACCTGGGATTCCTGATATTCCTACCTCTCCCTCTGAAGTTCTGGAATTAAGGGCCATTGTGCCACTGAGTTTACCTATGAATTAATACATGGATAATCATCTTATTTTCATAACTCTACTACTTTGTTACTTAGTTTTAAATAATAAAACAAGCAAGAAAAGTCAACCAAAGACCCCCATCTTATTTGTTTAGCGCATGTAACTGTAATGCCTTCAAATGTTTGTGTTATTATCTGTGGACATCTCCATTCTTCCTTAGTTTCACTTCAGAGTCTCTCTGTCCAAGCTTGCATGTGGCTCTCTGTGCCCACTCTTGTATGTAGCTATATACAGGTCCCTTCACCATCTACACTTACAGTGGAAACTTTATCATTTCTTTTAATTACTTTATTTATTTGCCATATTATAATCTTGCACTTTGGCAACCTTCGAACAAAGTAGCCTCCATCTCAGTAATCATTCACTCCACAGTTTTCATTAAAGATTCTCAGTTCTTCCTTAATAAAAAGGACATTTCATTCAAATATTTGTTTACATTTAACTCCAGAGTTTGGATATTTCATCTCACCACAGCTTTAGAATCTAAAGACTGATCTATAATAATTCTGATTAGCCCTGCTTTCTGGCAGGTGTACATCCTCTGGAGCTTTAGGCCCCAGAGTGGGATGCTCATCCCTATACTGCCCTTAGACCTTTGCTTTCTCTGCTCTCTTTCTGTTGTGTACATTCTGGAAAATATGCATTCTACTCTATCATACAAGCTACTTGTCTGTCAACATTAATCCATTAAGAAAGCCAAAAGTAATGTACTATCTATCATAGTGTATCCCTGTGATTCATGCTCATCAAATCCATGTCTTTATATGTACTTATCCATTAGTCTGTCTTCTCAAAACTCTACAGTTCATCTCAGCATCAATTTCAGTCTCTGACTCTCCAGTCTTCTGATGTCACACCTTCCTTTTCACAGGTAGCATATGATATTGCCTTATATTTCATAGCAGAAAATGTGCTACAAAACCCTCCACACTATTTCCTACCAAAGCTCACTTCTTGCATGTTCTTTTCCTTTCTCTAAGTGTGGAGAATTGTCTTTAGAAACCTGGATTATAGATCGTACCACTTAGACAAGGTCTGACATTTTTCAGTGGAGATGACCACGATATATATTATTTTTAAATGAGATATACAGCTGAGGACATGTTGAGAATATATTTAAAACAAATTGCGGAGCTTGAGTAAATTCATGAAACTGTGAATAAGCTTGTTACCATGATGAAACTCAAAGCTAATGTGAACCAGGCTTGGTCTTGCATTTCTGTAGTCTCGTCATGTGTAGGTGGAAGTAGAAGGATTGAAATTTCATGGACATATTTGGCTATGTGGATCCATATTTTTCAGTTGTTTTGTTTGTTTAAATAAAATTGAGTTTGATAGCACAATGGAACCAAAATAGAAAAGAAATGGCCACCAAAAGCCTTGTCATGACTCAGAAGACTCAGGTATATTAACTGCATGGTCAAAAACAGTGAATACGTCATAAAATCAGGAGGAAATACCAGCCATGACCATAATTGTACCCTGCATGATGGTCTATTGTTTGACTTTTTAAACTTTCATTATTATTATTATTATTATTATTATTATTATTATTATTAAATCTATTTTTACAGTCCAGTCCTCATTCCCCTCCTAGTCCACCTTCCAATAGTTCCTCATCCCATTTCACCTCCTCTGTCTTCAAGAGGATGTTCATACCCAACCCCACACAACCCTACCAGATCTCTTCCCTCCCTGGGACCTCAAGTCTTTGGAGGGTTAGATGCTTCTCTCACTGAGACCAGACTCAGCAGTCCTCTTCTGTGTATGTGCTGGACCTCATAACAGCTGGTTTATGCTGTCTGGTTGGTGGTTCACTGTCTGAGAGCTCTTGGGGGTCCAGGTTAATTGAGACTCTGGTCTTCCTATGGGGTTGCCCTCTTCCTCAGCTTCTTCCAGCCTTTCCCTAATTCAACCACAGGGGTCCCCAGCTTCTGTCCATTGGTTGCATCTGACTTTTTCAGTTGCTTGTTTGGCCTCTTGGAGGGCCACTTCCTGTCAGCACACCAAAGCATCAGTAATATTGTCAGGCCTTGGAGCCTCCCTTTGAGCTGGATCTCAGTTTAGGCCAGTCGATGGACCTCATTTCCCTCAGGCTCTTCTCCTTTTTTTCTTTTTTTTTGTCCCTGCAGTTCTTTCAGACAGGGACAATTCTTGGTCAGAGTTTTTGAATGTGGGATGGCAACCCCATCCCTCCATTTGATGCCTTGTCTTTCTACTAGATGTGGACTCTACAAGTTCCCTCTTCCCACTGTTGGGCATTTCATCTAAGGTCCATCCCTCTAAGTCCTAAGATTCTCTCACCTCCTAGGTCCATGGTTTATTCCAGTTGGTCCCCTCACCTTCTACGTTCTGGTGGTGCCTGTTTCTATT
The DNA here is from genome assembly GCA_902729485.2 of Mus minutoides. Taxonomy (NCBI): domain Eukaryota; kingdom Metazoa; phylum Chordata; class Mammalia; order Rodentia; family Muridae; genus Mus; species Mus minutoides. The sequence continues at coordinate 1,528,731 of LR753320.1, read as the reverse complement.
ATTTCTGCTGTTCTTCAGGGCTTTACTCCTGTTCTCCTCCCTAATACCTGATTATGTTCTCCTTTCCTCCTTCATGTCTCTTCTCCCACCCAGGATCCTCCCTTCCTCTGTTTCCCATGATTGCTTTCTACTCCCTCCTAAGTGGGACAGATGCATCCTCACTTGGACCACTTAAATATAACTTGATGTCTAATGAAGAATTCTCATAGGTTAGTGCCTTTCTATTAGGTACGATGCTAAGATATTAATTTTTTCCTGTGGTCAAGAGTTAAATATTTTAATAACCTATATTTTGATATGAATTTGAATGTCACAATCTGATTTAATTCTTTTAATGGAAGTACAGAACATACAACAGCTTTGATTTGATTTTCCTACTTTTATACTTTGTCCTTTGGGGCTTTATAAAAAGTTTTGAGAACTATGAACATTACTAAATTTTTTAGACCTTCCCTAAATGGTACCATTAATAATCTAGACCTCTAGAGAGAAAAATACATATATATATATATATATATATATATATATATATATATATATATATATATATATATATATGTGTGTGTGTGTGTGTGTGTGTGTGTGTGTGTGTGTGTGTGTATTCTTAGTTCTTATTTAGGATTTCATTGCTGTTAAGAGACAACATGAACAAGGTTAACTCTTATAAAGGAAAACATTTAATTGGGACTGGCTTACAGTTTCAGAGGTTCATTCTATTATCATCATGGTGGGAAGTATGGCAGTGTGTAAGCAGACATTGTGCTACAGGTTCCAAGAGTTCTACATCTAGATCCAAAGGCAGCCAGAAGAAGATTGTCTTTTGAAGGCTGCCAGGAGTAGGCTCTCATTTCATACTGGATGGAGTTTGATCATAGCAGCTCTAAAAGCCTGCCTTCACTGAGACATAGTTCCTTTAAGAAGACCACACGTCCTCCAATAAAGCCATACCTCCTAATGGTACCACTTTCAATGGGCCAAGCATCTCTCTCTCTCTCTCTCTCTCTCTCTCTCTCTCACACACACACACACACACACACACACACACACACACATGCGTGTGTGTGTGTGTGTGTGTGTGTGTGTGTGTGTGTGTGTATGAGATGTCATTTCAATGTGATTGAGCATATTAATCCTTTTACTTTTAAAGATTTCTTTTGTGTGAGTGGAGGTGAAACCAGATATGTGCATGTGAGTGTACATGCCCATGGAGGTCAGAGGCATCAGGTGTTGCTGCTGCTGGAGGCACAGACAGCTGTGAACTGCACAACATGGGTGCTGGAAAGAAACTGGGGTCCTCTGCCACAGAATATGATCACTTGATCACTGAAACTTATCTCCAGTCTAAGTAAATGACCCAAAATATGTTTAAACCTACATGTAATACAAATTTCTGTTTATTTCAAGTTAGGAAACCATATATAAACAGTAATGACATCTTCATTCTTAAAACTTCTTGAGTGTAAAATTTTAATTTACAAATTTAATTATGAATTATTTTAATATGTGGTCTATGTTTTGAATAACATTGGCATTTATTTTTTTTAAATATGTTATCAAGTTTCAAGAAGGATAAAAAGTTCTCTGATGATTTAATCTGAAATCATTCCTACAGCAAAATTCATAAATAATAAATAGGAGCTTATTAATCTATATTTTAGTTGAGCTGGGTCTCAGAGCAAGTTACCTCCTCAGGGAATGCAGTGTTCTTTATAAGAGAAGGCGATGAGACAGTCTCTAAGGAATTAAATTGTGAATACAATCTTGGTATTGTGCACGCTAATATAAATCTGTGATTCCCTTTCCACATCTATCACAACACGTTTTAAATCATGGCTGATCTCATATGCAAATAGCTGTCTTATTAGAAATTGTGGCAGTATATGCCAGTGTCTCCCTGGATTTCTTGGGAGTTTGCTATCATGCCATCAAAGCAATAGAAATGAATGTTGATTACTGCAAAGCTTTGAAGAGCAAAACACAGTCAGAACATTTTATAGATTCTAGATGTCTGAAACACTGACAGTTTGTGCTATCCAGATGAACGTGCATGTCTTTAGGTCATTTTCAATAGAGTCAAAGCATTTATGAGTAAAGCAAAACACATTAAATCATTTTATGCTTGTTTTGATTAACAAAATTTAGTCATGCTCATAGTGGGTTCTAGGCTTTTAATTGCTTTTTATCATCATCTGGTTAAATGTTGTATTTTGGCTTTAAAGAATAGAATATAATTATTTCAAACAAAATAAGAAAGTTTTTTTTGCCAGGCGTGGTGGCACATGCCTTTAATCCCAGCATTTGGGAAGCAGAGGCAGGCAGATTTCTGAGTTCGAGGCCAGCCTGATCTACAGAGTGAGTTCCAGGACAGCCAGGGCTACACAGAGAAACCCTGTCTCGACCCCCCCTCCCAAAGTTGAATTTTTATAATTATGATCAAGTATTATTAGCAATAACTAAAATGATTAGAAATAATAATTATAAGCTAGCTTTTGTGTTTTGTATAGATCTTTAAGATTCCTAAGATATTTATAATTTTATGAACAATAGTTTTATATATATATACATATATATGTATATATATAATATATTATTTATAGTATGTTTATATGTATAATACATTTTTTCTGTTACAGCCTACAGACACTTATAACAATTTCGATTGGTTAACCTTTTTGTCATAATATTATAAAAAGCACATTTGGAAATTAATAAAGTTCAGTTTAAGATACTGTTTTTTATTACTACAAGTAGTTAATCAATATAGCTTTGATCTCTTAAGTGTTCCTTTTGTTAAATGATGAGAATACAAGTGTAGTATAGGGACCAGGAGGATGGGTTCTGTGTGAATGGCCATTTGGTGCACAGACTTAGCAATTTCCTGTACTTTGTGTGTTTATCTTAAGTATATTCCATGAAGGAACAAAACTATATTGAAGAAATATTATTATCTTTTTTTTATTCATGCAAGCTAACTTATCTCCTGAAATGGATATGTCTTCAAGCTCCACACAATTAAGATTAAAATAATGACTCCACTTTACTATTAATAAATGCAAACACTATGCAAAATAGAACTGCTATATGAATACATTATATCTATTGACATTATTTATGGCTTGTCTTGACAGAACTATTTTTAATGTTTTGATTTATAACAAGTAAGATTATATAGGCTTTAGTAATATCTTAGTTTCATTTAGAAAACTATAAGTGTGTGTCATCTTAGATGTAGTAGCTCTGTGTTTTATTAGAGATAAAGATTTATTTGACTTTCTCTTATCAGTAGATATTTTATATTCCTAGGTATTGTTATACAATCAACTTGAAGGTTATTATTATAAGAAAAAAAAGCTTTTAGCTGAGTTTTCAGTTTCCTTATACATGGGTAGAAGTTATGTCCTTTTGCTGTGTTGATATCCTTATTGGCTATTTCTGTGAGGATGCATAAAGAATGTAGTTTAACTTGAACAGACTTTGAAGTACTTGGTATCTGAGAACCCTGATAAAACCCATTAGGAAAATTCCATTTATTTAGACCCTGAAAGAGCTCCCCTTTTATTAATCCAGTCCAAACCTGAGAGAATAGAACAGATTGTCCTATCTCAAATTCTGTCCTGAGCTCCTTAAGGTTTGCAGACTATGAAAGTTACAGCCTACCCCTGCCCTTCCTAGTATCACCCATGGGGAGATTTTGTTTCTAACTAAATCATGATCATTTTAGAGAAACTCCTGTGTGTGTTCATGTCTGTGACTACCTCCTTCGGATATCTTCTCCTCCCATGACACTCTTTCAGTTCCTTCAGAGAATAAGGACCATGGCCTGCTTTCATTCAAGCAATCCTGTGCTTGAATTGTATCTTCCTTAGGAAATAGTTTTCTCAGTTTTTGCCAGTCTTCATAACCACTTACAGGGATTTCCNTATATATATATATATATATATATATATATATATATATATATATAAAATTAACAATAATAATAAAAGAAGAAAAGGCCTTTGTAGTTTTAGTCCCAAAGTGACTTCTTGCTTGACCATGTTTTGCACACATAACTACACTAGAAGGAGCAAGGAACAACTTCTGAGCACAAGTGTTTGCATTGTATTCATGAACTTTTGTGACTATAGTAATTATGGCCCACAAACACCTATCAATGCACACGAGAATTCAATTCTTTTTTCAAGGATGACAAGTTATTGAAAATACTTCCTCCACTCCTAGAGGTGGAGCCTTCTCAGTTTGTCTGAGGCTCATTTATATTCCATTGCTTCAGGCACGGGAGAGCAAACACGGTCCTGCCTGTGAGTTTTTCATACTTATGCTTGAAAATGATACATTCCAATTCTTATAATAAGAACCTAATTCCTATTTTAATTCAAACTAAGCAGTATAGACTAACAGTGAAAATAGGAAGTAAGTGTTGATTTGGTGAGAAGAGGATAGTTTTTGGTGCAACAGTTAAATTTGATAAATACAGAATGTGAACACTGATTTGCGGATTAGATAGAGCAGCACATACTGCACATGTGAGAGCAGTAACCGGGCGGCACTCTCTGCTGCTGCCTTACACATCTCCCCCTGGCCACACTCGTGAGGCAATTTAAAACAACATTCAAGCTAGTCAACTCCCATATTCCAGCCCCTCGATTCGGTGTAACACAGTGGGTAACTGCAAATAAATTTGCCATTTACAGATACTTCTCTAATATTCTCCTTTAATTGAGCTTAGTTCTTGATGAAATTAATCTGACCTAAAATAAATAAATAAGTTTTTATCACTAGTAATTGTATAGCTGATAATTTATTTGAAGAGTGTTGTCTTCTTTTGTAAATATTTAATTGAAGTGAAGTCGGCAGCATTTTTACTCATCGCTTTAAAAATGATTTTAAGGAAATCTTTGGGAGTTTTGGTTTGTTTTTTTTTTTTTAGATACTTTTTAAAAATGTGTTTCATTATAATGGTTGTCTTTCTTTTTAGCAGGTATTTTGGAGATCAAAGATGGGTAGAAAAGACTCTTCCAATACAAAACTTCCTGTTGATCAGTACAGAAAGCAAATAGGTAAGCAACGAGCTTCTGCAGATAGAAACTAAAAAAACAGGCAATATGTTGATTAAAGACTCCATTTTCTATAATGTATATGACTCACAGAAAAACAAGAATAAAGTAATACCTTAAAGGTCTTTAGGAGGAAAGCAAATGGAAAACTGCTTCCTAGCAAAGGCCATACTTCATGTGTTTGCTCTTTCAAGTGCTGTGGGGATTTTATCAATTGAACAAAAGCAAAATGAATATTGTTATTTTATAAATAGATGCTGGTTTACAGTACTTTACATATTACCATCTAATAAGTCATCCCTTTATAGTCACCTAAATATTTACTTCTCTTGCTTCACGATGGCACTGGTTTGCATTTTCAAAATACTTAATTAAAATTGTTAAATAAAATATAAACATCATACTACATGTAGAACTGTGCTTAGAAAGAAAAGGAACTTCCCAGGAGTCATGAGTAAAGACTTGCAAGAGACAAGATGCAAGGCTTTGTCAACTAAGGTTCCAAGCATGCCCTCAGAGAGTAGGGAGAGCCCTTGGGGAAGATGGCCATCTAGAGAGAAGAGAACACATCTAGGGATAGCTGGAAGCAGCTTGCACCTGAATACATGCTTTTGTTCTATGTGCACACAAAGTACTTGCTCACAGAATGCTCGTGCACTAGTCAGCGCACAAGGAAAAGTCTGAGATTTTAGAGAATTTGTAGTCTAGAAGCAAATTATTTTTTAAAGTGTAATAAAGTAGAAATCGGAAGCTAAACAACCACTTCCTCTGATTAACATACCATTCTCTTCCTCTTCTCTCTACTTCTACCCATTCATATTTAAACAAAAACGAAATGAAGCAATAGAACCTCTTTAAGTAATTGTAAAATAAAAAAGTTTCAATGGATTCAGATAAAATAAGTGAAATAACTGTTAAAAAATAATACACATTTATTTTATAATATTCCCAAAAATGCACTACATAAATTTAAATAATTACAGAAACTAACAAGTTAAAAAAAACAAAAATAAGAATGTATAGGCCAATGAATACATTTTTATATTTTGTATTAGCCATATAAAATATATGTATATTTATATATACACACATACACATAGCAATGTTATGTGGCTATAGCAAATCCAATTAAAATATCAATTATTCCCCATAATTGCCTCTTTTGTATAGGATAGACCCACCTAAATCTACTCATCAATTTTCTGTTTAACATGACACAGTATTATTAAATGTAGCCATGTTAGAGCTCTAGATGCCACAGCTGTGCACTTTTTGATTTGCATGTCCCCATTTCTGTCCTTCAACTTGGTAAGAACCAAAGAGATCCATCTCTTCTTTTTTGAATCCTTTTCCTTTTGAGATTATACTGGAATTACTTCATTTCTTCTTTCCTTTTGCCCCGCCCCAATTCCCCATTTCTCCCATTGCTCCAGTTAAAGTACAAGGCTTCCTTTTTTTTTTTTTTTCCATTTATTGTTGTTTTATACATATTACTTCTTAACTCATTGACTCAAGTTATCAGGCTGTGGGTAGAATTAAGTAAGATTCTTTGGCAGAGGGCAACTTGATCGGCCTCTAGTCCATTCCAGATATTGTATTTGTTGATGAAACTTCATGGTCAGGACCTCCACTCTCCGCTAGCTAGCATTCTAGTCTCTGAGCTATCCCCAAGAATTGTCAGTCAAGCTATACCACAACACTATAGGGCACTTCTTGCCTGCAGATCCAAACACTTTCACATTCTTTCCACAAATGAATTCCAAAGGCACCAAAAGGAAGGATCAGGTTCATCACAGCCATAACCCTTCTCCTAGTACCAATTTTCAGTTAGTTCCTCTCATCCCTGCTGGGACAAAATATCTGACAAAAGCAACTTAAGGAAGGAGAGGTCCATTTTGAGTCACGGTTCACAGGCTGTAGTCTAGCATGTGAGAAAAGGCATATTGAAAGGGCTGAGAAGCAGATGATGACATTGTTCCCACAGGCAGAAGCAAAGAGAAGTGAACACTACTCAAGTCTCCTCTTATTCAGGCAAAAAGCCCAGCCAATGGTCTGTGGACACACAGTTCATTATAGGTATCCCCTCTTCAGCTAAACATTGTTGGAAATATCTTCACAGACAAACACAGAGGTATAATTTCTTCCAAATCTAGGTGAGTTGACAGTTTAAATTAACCTCAACAATTGGAATTTGGTCAGTGTGAATGACATTTTGAGTGTAGTGTCAAATTCCACCTTCTACTAATTTGTAGATGATCTGCACAACTGTTTTCTTATGAATATGAGATATTAATTTTTGCTTTGTAGTGTCTTTGCCTCAGAATATAAGTTAAACTATCTTGGAGATGACATTTTCTTTATAAAATATTTTGAAAGAGCTTATGAAGAAGGTTCTTTTCTAAATGTCTGGTAGAATTCATTTATACAGGCATCTGGTACTAGGATGCCTTTCGTCAGGAAATTTCTGATTACTGATTCAGTGTCTTTATTTGTTATTTGTCTCTTTAGATTTTCTATTTTTATTTGATTCCTTCTTGGTTCCACGACCTAAAACAATATTTCTAGGAATATACTCATATTTATATAAATACTTCCATTTCTTCTAGTTATTCAGTTTGTTGGCATTTAATTTTCATGATGGCCTATTACAGTCTTTTATGTTTTAGTTTATAACTCCCCTCCTTATTTTGGTATTTGCTCACTTTCATAAATCTAGAAAATCCCTACTCTCTTTTGTTAATGTTTTTTTCTATTGCATTTTGGTCCATATATCATATGTACCAAATAGTAAATAATATTTATTACTCCCTTCATTCTACTAACTTGGCACTTAATATATACTTACATAATTATTGAGATACTTGGGGTTGTTTAGTTAAAATGATTCTTTTTAATACAGGTAGTTATTAGTTCAAACATCACTCCATATTATATCATCCCATTTGCAACCTTACAAAACTAAGCTAAAGCCAGTAGTATGTAAAGAATAAATGTTCAGGAGTCTACCCACTGGCTGGCATGTCACATGTGCCACCTTGGTGCTTCTTAACATGCCATCAGGTATGACGTTGAACCCAAGAGAAAGCCCAAGTCAGCTCAGTCTCTTTCTGCTCTTACAGTCGTCATCCCCCCTATGTCCCAATTGCCAGCCCCACTGTGTCCCATCCTGATGACCTGCATGACTCTAATTATTAGCAACATTTGGGTTGTGAATTACATTTCAGCAGGAATTTTGAAAAAGACATTCAAATTGTGACACCTACTTTTGCTGCACACAATTAATTTGTTAATTTTCATGTCCCCAAATTGGTGATTATTTAAGTCAGTTGTTTGCTTTCCCATCATATTTGTGAATTTTCCCATGTGACTTGCTGATGTATAATTCCATTGTATTTAGAAAATATGTTAACTGATTTTAGTTTCCTTATGTTTGATAAAATTTGTTATTCCCCAGCATGTGATACATCCTGAAAAATGTAAGCAGGCCCTCAAAACTGTGTAATCTGTTACTACAGAATTGGATAATCTCTATTCATCTATGAAATGTATTATCCAAGTTTACTATTTTTATCTTGATGATCTATCCATAAAAAGCTGCATATTTTCAATAAATTATTTCTATTCATAGTGATTTTTTGAGTTTCATGATTTGTTTGTCTATCATTCTTCCATCTATCTATCCATGTATCAATATCTAGCTTTATTTATATCTATATCTATCTATATCTATCTACTATATCTATCTACTATATCTAACTATCCACTATATTTAACTATCCTCTATCTATCTATCTATCTATCTATCTATCTATCTATCTATCTATCTATCCATACATCCATCATCTAAATATCTAATCTATCTCACACATACATACAGATATATGCATGCATATATATGTATGGTTTTATATGTACATACTTTAAAGTTTAGTGCATACAAAGTATATCTTCTTAATCTACATGTTTCAAAGGTGATGGAGTCAACAAGCTCAGAATGGAAAGATTGTCTCTGACCTTAACATATGGTTTGTTTATTTTCACCCATTTTGTAAAGAATACAGCATTGTGCAGGCTTTGTACTGCACTAGGGACTATAAGAAATGAAGAGGTGTATTGAGGTCTGCATTTTAGCTGCATGCTAACAGCATTTGTAGACAGCATCTGAGATTTCCTGGATATGAGCATCTACTGAAGGTCCTGGATCCATCTTCTGAAGACAAAGGAACATTTATAACTACTATATCCCTTTCTTGAATTGACTCATGTATAATAACATTGTTACTTTTTTAGCACAGCTTTTATAGTTTTTTTTTTTTTTTATCAGATGTAAGCCTAGTTATTTCTATGCTTCTTAGCTGGCTGGCTGGCTGGCTCTAGTGTTCTCTCGCTTTCTCTGTCTCTCCCTGTGTGTGTCTCTCTGTGTCTCTCTACTCTGACTCACTCCCTCTTTCCTTCTCCCCCTCCCCTCCCCTCCCTCTTCAATATCTTTTCTGTTTCTGTAATGACATAGCCTATGTATCATTAAATCTAAAGTGATTCTCATCTTGAATGAATTTAATTGTGTCTTTTAAAATTTTGCTCAGCTATTTGTTTCTTTATTGGAACATTTAATCTGTTTACATTTAAAATAATTGTCAATAGAACATGAATTACTTTTGCCATTTTGTTGGTTTCTAATTTTTAAGTTTTTTCCTCCCTTGCTGTTTCTTTGCAATTTGATGATTCTTTAATGCTATAAAGTTTTTATCTTTTTCTGTGTCTACTATTGATGTTGTTTCTAATTGCTCAAAAACTTACATGAAACATAATAGTCCAGCTAAAGCTGGTAACAACTGAAATTGCATACAAAACTGGAAAGAGTGTTTTCTCTATTATCAGGTTTTGCTAGATACTTTGTTCTGTGCAGTCAATCTTGCTAACATCCTCTCTGCCGTTGAAAGAAAACTACTATCATACATTTAGATACAATACTGCTCATCTAATTATGATTTTAATATCTCTTATTATGTTTTACATATATATTAAAATTCCATTGTTTGAGAAAGAAAATTAAATTGCCCTAAAAAAATGTTGTGTTTTACAATACATTTCTATCCATTTTATTGCTTAATATGTCCAAATTTTATTTTGTTTTGTTTGTTTTTTTGAGACAGGGTTTCTCTGTGTAGCCCTGGCTGCCCTGGAACTCACTTTGTAGACCAGGCTGGCTTCAAACTCAGAAATCTGCCTGCCTCTGCCTCCTGAGTGCTGGGATTAAAGGTGTGTGCCACCACACCAGCTTAATATGTCCAAATTAATACTTATTTCTGTTACCCCATTTCTCTTTTAGTGACTTAAAAGTATTTTAAAAGTTTTATATTTGTTTATTTTCTGAGTCTTTTTTGTTTTAAAGTAGTATTCATAACTCCTTTCTAGCTTTTGTCTAATTCTCAATTATGTCTCTCATTTTTTTAAACTAGATTTTGAAATTTTGATTTTCTGTTTCTATATATATAGTCCTCAAAATGTTTATTTGGATAAACAAATTTAATATATTTCTGTAAATGGAAAATTTTTTCTATTTTCCAGCTTAAATTTATATTTATTTAAAGTTAATGTTCTTTATTAGTTTGCTCCCTATTCTACAGCTGTGTAATATTTGGACTACATTTTTTCTTTCATAAATATTTTCTTCCTTCCTTCCTTCCTTCCTTCCTTCCTTCCTTCCTTCCTTCCTTCCTTCCTTCCTTCCTTCCTTGGGATTTTTATTTATTCTGTTTTTTTTTCTTTCACATTAGATTTACTGAAATGTAATGTTTATGAAATTTTAAATCATATTGAGTATTCTTATTTCTCATGTTTAAATTAAATATTCTTAAAGCAGATCCTCTCAGTCTTTATTTGCACCTATACTTATGTTTACAGGAGGAACTTAATAAAGACTTGTTGAAATATCTTCAATTTCTTATTTTTAGATTATAATTACAATGTTTCTTCCTTCTCTTTCCTCCCTGCAGCCCCTCTTACCCCCCTCATTGCTGTTTTTCAAATCTATAATCTCTTTTTTATTAATTGTCATTACATGCACATATGTGTATATGTGTGCATATATATTTCTAAATGTAACCTGCTCAGTCTATGTTATATATAGACCAAGTATATATATATATATTGTGTGTATACATATACACACAAGTAATATATATATATATATATATATATATATATATATATATATGTTTTTAGGTCTGAACATTGTTATTGGAAGAGAAGTTGGTGAAGAAGACAGTGTCTTCTGCCCTCAGCACCTTTCAGTTACGTGCAGTGTTGAGTGAAGGACTGGGGTATCATGGGCTTTCAACTTCCACTTTGGCATGTCTAGTGTTGGTGCCCATGTCTGCTTAAATGTTTTTTTTTGTTTTTTTTTGTTTTTCAAGACAAGGTTTCTCTGTGTAGCCCTGGCTGTCCTGGAACTCACTATGTATGTAGACCAGGCTGGCCTCGAACTCAGAAATCCGCCTGCCGCCTCTGCCTCCCGGGTGCTGGGATTAAAGGTGTGCGCCACCACGCCCGGCTTAAATTTAGAAGCTTGCTAAAAGATATAGTTGATACAGTTACAGAACTTTTCTGGCATGTTTTATTTTCTCATGCTTAGCCATTTTTGTTTTATTTTCTTTTAGTACCATAAATCTTACTGCTTCCTTATTTGTATGGTGTTAGTAGATGATGTGGCCTTTGACATGTATGATAGCTGTCAGTATGTTCTGCCCCCACTGGAAATTGTAATTATCTCTGTAATTAATCTAACTTTTCTGGCTTGAGTTTACAGTTTAGGGATTAGTTTACTGGGTTGCTTGCCATAATCCAGATGTCTGTGTAATTTTGATAAAAAAAAACTTTTCAAATTTTACTATTATATTATCTTTATCTTTTAGGAGGTACATGGTTTCATTTTATGTGACCGACAATAGCTAAATTTGTATATTTTCATAGATTAATGTTTCTACTTGCTTCTTATTATGTAATAATTTCACCAACTTGGTTATTATTCTAAGTATACATTTTTATGAGTATTTCTAAGTTGGTTTACCTTTAAGACATCAAAATGCAAATTGCTCTTTGATATAGCCACTAGAGTTTTCCTTAGATACTCTGTGAAAGACTGTTGTGTTTTGGTTTTGTAGTGAAATTTCTGCAGCTATATGGTGCATGTAATACAGTAAAAGTCATATTCCAGTTCATGACAGTTTGGAAATTATATAAGTTGTCTTTGCCTTATATTTACTTGTGGTAGTATAAGAAAAGATTATAAAATATTTTTGACTTTTGAATAAGAGAGGAGGTATTTGAAGCTGTTGAAAATTATTCTAAAATGGTGAAGGCATTATAAAAATCTTTACTGTTGATTAGCAAATATTGTCAGTGCTTTTGGCATGCTGCAAATAACTCATCTTCCAATAATTCATTTGAGTAATTAAATTTAGATTGCAAATTTTTCTTTTCAAATGTTTTGACTGTTATCTCTCTTCTTTTCTATTGTATCTTAATTGGTGTGGTCTATATAAATGGACAATAAATTATATATCTTTGTTATAGAGATCAGACAGCGAATAGAGCTTGGTATTCATCCCAGACAGAATTATGATGGAATGTATTTGAAAGATTAAAGCACTGAATTTACTTTTTTTTCTAATTAAAGGCAATTAAAGATTTGCAGACACAAATCAAAGACAATGAATTGAGGAGTAAGTGTAGAAGTAGGTCCATTTGCAGGTGAAAGGCTGTGCCTTTGAAGCAGAGCCAGCTGCACTCTCATTGCAAAAATAACCGTTTAGGAAGCTTTTCTGCATGGGCCTGTTTGATAGCATAATGGAGTTATAAGCAGCTTATGCAGCATTCAGAAAAGACAGAGCATTAATGCTGAAAGCAGTGGAGGCTGAGAAGAAGTAGAGCTGCCGTGTGATGATAGTGAGCATGGCCAGTGTGGAGCCGAGAGAAGAGCTGTGTGCTCCCGGAAAGATGACCATTTATAAAACAGTAACCAGATAGTCACATGATAATGAGCCTGAACAACTATCTCAGCAAAAAGAGTTTTCTTTCTGCCCAGTGGTAAAGATGTGAATAGGGTAGAGCCAAAAGCAATTGTCTGTTTTTTTTTTGTTTTGTTTTGTTTTGTTTTGTTTATTAAACTAATGAAATTCCTACTTAAGGCCTTGTAATATTAAAGCCTCTACTACTTTAAATTTGAAGTAATTGCTTATATATAGATGATATATTGATTTTGAGCCTCATATAAGTTACTGCATCCTTTGCTAAGACAATGAGATATGGTGAATGAATATTGAAAACTAGTATAGTCCTAAAATGTGTGATTTTTACTAAAAATATCCTATGTATTTGCTTTCAATATGTATGTTATATTAATTTAAATATTTGTTTCTTTTATGGGAAATGCTTGGTTTTAAACATATTTTAATATTACTGAATATATAAAACATTTTTAGTAATTTTATTAATTTTTGATAATATCATGCAATATATTCTGATCACAGAATACCTTATCTCCTCTGAGATCTGCCTTCTTCATCTTCATCCCCCTACCTATCCAACTTCCCGGTTTCTGTATCCACCATTTCCTCATCTCTGTACATTGGCCAGTTGGGAGTGTTTATATTAATTGTCATCTGCTGCAATAAGAAGCCTCTCTGGTGACTGTTGACAGATATGCTGACCTATGGGTATATCCACTTAACAGAATAATAGTATTGACTTCATTCCAAATGCCTATAACCTAATTATCCACAGGTTCTTTGCTCCATTAACCATGCCAGATATGGCTTCTATCTAAAAGAAGTAGTATTAGATTCATTCAGAAAATTATTGGTGACTTCCATAACATTTATGCCACTGTTTTATTAGTGTCTGTATCTTTAAGTATAAATAATTAAGTTATGACATTTGTAGATTGGAGCTGAAGATTAGGTTAACAAAATAAGTAACCTATACCGCAAAATGGGAAAACTTGTGCTAACACAAATATCAGTATGATTATCTTCATTGACTTGAATTATCAGTTTATGTTTCCCTGTATATAACTTAAATAACTGTCCTGAAAATACTTGGGACGTTTATTTGCATTTATTTACTGTTATAGGTCTTTGAAGATTGAATCCAGGACCTCGTGGATGCTAAGAACATATGTAGTCACTATGTTATTCTATCCACTCCTATTGCATTATTGGCATACCCAGAATCAAATGCAAGCTTAATACTTTACATATAAAAAATCTAGATTATCTAGTTTAGATAACTAAATACAAATACTCTTAATACAAGGGACTTCTCTGTATTACAGTTTTTCAGCGATTATGGGTAAAGACTTCTTCTGTCTTAATGTCATAGGAGTATCAATTTCATATACATGTGAAGACCACATCTGTAACTATAGTATTAGGGAAGGGAACTGAGGAGGATTGTTGGCATGATTTCAAGAGCAACATGATCTACTTAAGAAGACACTGTCATAAAATAAAATGTTCAAGTGTTAAAAGGTTCTTGTCCATGATAGAAAAATATAGCCTGAGTTGGAAGACCTTAGACTATGCTTTGTACCTGCTGTCACAGCTAACTGCTTTGTGCAGTGTATGCTGTTTTGTGTCATGAACAGGAAGGTGAATGGGGACCTAATGTCAGATGTGCTGTTTGGAAATGTGCCATCTGTATCATTTTAATAACATCTACTGTAAATACACATTTAGATGTTCACATCCACCTCAGTGATAATCTAGAAGTTTGTTCTTTAAAGATTACAGGTGGGAGAGTGACTTAACCAACGGTTTCATGGCACTGCAGCTGAATGGTAAATTCTTACTGTTACATTGCCTCTGATACTGATCTGATGGGTGTTATGAAAGAACATTATGTAAAATAATACACAGGATTGATGAGTCATGTTGTCTGAAACCATCATTCATACTTATTTTCTCTTTTTACCTTGGGATTGTTATAAAGCATATAGAAGGTGAATAGAAGTGTTGTCTTTCTGCTCATCTCTGAAATTTTCACATTTATTTTTAGATTTTCCTATGCTTGGTAACCCTGACTGGAGAACTTTGTTGCCATGTTCATCGTTCTGAACTGTTTATATTGCAGCAGGAATAATGACAAGAACAACTTGACTATTGATATGTGAAATCACAATGAACACTTGTCAAGTTTTTTTCCATCTCCTTTTTTTCAGCAAAATTAAATGCTGCTAATTTAAAGTGGGTCAGAATCATGTTTTTCTGCAAATTATTTTTTTCTTGATTTAAATTTAGAACATTTGATATACATTTTTTTTTACAATTGACTCATTTCCAAATCATTAAACTCCATCAACAAACAATAGTTATTAAGTTTCTGCTGTTAGATGCAGAGCGGGTACACTTCAGCAGGGTGAGCCACACACTCTTCTTCCTGTAAGAACTAACACATGGCTCTGTAGCCAGAGAAGCACTTGTATGTGAGTAATGAACTTCACCGTAGAACTTCTCCTTCATTACTGTCCATTTACCTCACTCCTCTGCCATTTCTACTTCGAAAAATCTATATGAAAGTTTAAAGGTACTTTTGAATCATTAGTAGATACATTAAGAAGCAGATTTATTTCACATTAAATTTTTATAGTATACTTTAGTTTAGATCAACTACTTTCAGATTCATTTGCATGTGAGGGAAATGAGTATATTTGGAGTGAGTCACGGTGTCATTTAGATAAGGGAGATGTGTGCATGAGCTCTAGAAATGGACCAATGAGAGGAGAGGGGCTAAGTGAGTCTAGGCGAGCAGAGTGAGCTCAGAATCATGGGTTACAGCTTTTGGAGTTAACATGACTCCCACTTATTTCCTTTAAGAGTGTTTTTAATAATACTTTTGCTGTAAAATCTATTTCCCCCGCCCAATGCTGAGTAATATTTCTTTTGTGGCTTGTTAGTAGGGTCACCAGATGGTACACCAAAACCAAAAATTGTATGACACTAACTCAATGTTGCTTGTTTCTTGGCTATGAAGTATGGTAAAGGAGATTGGGTGTCAATCTTAATGTCACTGTTTTCTGCTATATTTAGTCATGTCTGTGTCTGCTCTGGTGAAGGGAATGAAAATAAAGGATGTATTTTGTTCTATTGAATTTAGGTAATAGAAAGGCAATTGTTTATAGGTTCTACTTTTAGTCTCAGAAAAAACAGCAAATATTTCATAAACTAACCCTTTGACTATTGACTATCCACAGTATAATAAATTTATCGGGAATTATTTTGAAGTTTCTAAAGCAAAGTTAACTTTATAAAATAATATGATAATATAATTATGTGTATATTATTTATCAGTACCTTTATTTCCAAAAGGTGCACTTACTGTAAATATCTTAGTCTCTAAAACAATTACAGTTGTAACTTTGCTTTGATATTCAAATCAAGATGTTTGTCAGGATCTTCTTCCAAAAAGACCAAGAAGACATTGATTTGGAGTGATGTTTAAACTAATTTTGCCTGTGAATAAGCATGTAGTTCTCTGTCCATGTTTTACTTTATATAAACATTCTTAGACATTTTATAGGTGACTGTGAATTTCACATTATACATAAACATAACTCACTGTCTGAAACTATTTCTTTCCAGGTAAACAGGATTATAAAAAAACCAAACCTATTTTACGAGCAACCAAGTTAAAAGCAGAAGCAAAGAAAACAGCAATAGGCATAAAGGTATACTTCTGTTTCCTAAAGTTATAATTTGATATATGTATGCCTGTTCATTTTACATATTTCACACAACTGAATTAGTTGTGTAAAATTATTAGTTTTAAATTCTGGACATCTTAAGCTAGGAGAGATTTCAATATAGCATCAAAAGTGAAGGATTTTGGAAATAACTTACTTATTTCAAAACATCTTTACCATCTTGAAATTTTGAGAGCTCTCAAAATGTATAATTAAAGTATATAACATAAACAGTACATAGAAAATAAGTTATTCCTAAAGTTATTATTCTAGCTGTTATAATTATTATTCAAACATTTCAGTCATGTCTGTGGGATTCATCAGATTCTGAACTTGGAGTAAATTTCCCTACACAGTCGTTTATATTACTGTTGTAATATTGCTGTATTTCTATTGTCTCTAGTACTCTGTATAATGAAATTCTAATGACATTCTAAAACTTGTCCTTTTGGCAAACCAGTGTTTATCTGCTTATGTGGGATAAATGCAACTGAGAGTGATGTCAGCAGACCCTAGTTCACTGTGCTTGAAAAGCCAAAGTAACTTTCACTATTATATCAAATGTTCACCAAGGATTTAGGATGAAGTAAGCTGGGTAGGAGAAGGCATTTGGAACCAATGCTACCAAGTGTGTAAAGTAAAAATGACCAATACAAATATTTTATTTAAATATTAAACTGTTAAAAGAAGATTTGGGTTTTCATCTGGCAGATAAAAAATCAATTTTTCTAAGTTATAGCTTATAACAAATGCCAAGGTATTACCAGCAAGCTGTAACAGCTGTTCAGCTGCCAGATGATATATTTGGTTATCTTCCAGAACTTGCTATTATGATCATGAAGCACTGCCTTCCTTTTGCTTCTGACTGCTGATGTTGATCCAGCTTTACTGAGTGGTGTGTTGTTTGTACAGCACAGTCTCCTCAGTTGCTGTTCTGATATAGGTTTTAATGATAAAATATTTTTTATTTAAAAGAAAAACTTACTTCTTATTATTTTCAAATATACATGAAGTTGCATTCATTTGTAAAATACACTATGGTATGAATTTTTAAAAAGCAATGCTTAGCATTTATTTTCTATTTGGTCTCATGGTTATTTGAATCTTATAGTAGGAACACTTTTAACATTGTCCCCAAAGGAAGCAGTTAATATTTGTTTTTTTTTTATAATATACTAGGCATTTTTAAAGGAAATGCTAATGTAACAAAATATATTCCTAACATAGTTTAATGAATAGTTATATATTAAAATTTGTGAAAGAATTCAGCCATTTATATATTTATGTACCACATTTTTATACACACCCCTTATTTAGTTTGCTATTATATTTTTGGTTTGCTTAGAAGAAATCACTGTGTTCTGATTATAAGTCAAAGTCCAGTACACACTACTATTAGCTAATATCTGCGTTAAAAACTATGAAAAATGAATTTTTCTTAGCTTTGTTTCACAATATAAAGTATGTACTGAAAGTATCTAATATAGATATATATTTTAATAATCTAACATATCATTCTGAGTGCTAAGCCTAGAGAATCCAAAACTATTATTTGACTTGAATAAATATGTGTCTGAGGCCATTGCGATGATATGAAAAGTTTAAGCATCAGAACCATGAAGGTGTCTTGCGTCTCAAATCGAGCACAGAGATTAGTTTGTTCTGTCAAACTTTGATTGCCTTGTCATTTTGGCATAGGATTTTAAATAACAGAGTTTCCTTCAGCAATTGTCTTTTAATGCTTTTTAATTTCCCTAGTGAGCGATTGTATCCATATTGATAATGTCAGAGAAGCAACCGAGGACTAATGAACATCAAACACGTTTGACTCTTACCTAGTTGATACGCGATGACCATAATGTCATGCTACATTACAATTTTGCTCCTTTTGAGTGAGTTATGTCCACAGAAGAGATAAAGACTTTCACAGAGTAGAAAAAGAACACCAATGGCTACCAAACTTAGCATACAATGAAAGGCCTGCGAGCTCATCCCTTGTGGCCCTCACCATTGCTGGGAGTGATCTGATTAAGCCTGAGAAGCTATATCTGGAGATGGAGACTATCATTCACCTCAGAGGTGTCCACAGAGCTGAAGAGTACAGGGAGAGCAAGGTAAAGCCTTGAGCTTGCCATGGCAAAGGCGTCTGTGACTATTAAGTGGTCACAGACTTAAACTGTGTCTAGTTTAGATAAGAAGACTTCCCTTGAATATTTGTCAGGGCTTTCCTCACTTCAGCTGGCCTTGCATTGTGCAGCCATTATGATTTGATACAAAGTGCTCTTGGATTTGCTATGGAGTTAATATTGTGGATATTCATGGCTTAAAGTCTTGAAATCATCCCACACTTTTAAGATGCTTACTATCAAAGCCATAAAGTTATTACTTGATCCAGTGTTTCTTAGAAATCACTATAAGCTATTATAATGTTGTAGAATCTCTGGAATGAGATGAATAAGACATGGTTGTCTTGAAAAGAGTGCACAGGAAACCACCTCCATTGAATTACTAAACCAAGTGTACTGAGCCTTGAGATGGGAAGAGTTAGGAAGTAGGGCTTTTACCTTGTAAGGCTTCTGGTGCCTTGTTGTAAATGTATGACTGAGTAATAGAAAATATTTTGGAGGAAAAGTAGTTTCAGCTTAATACATGAATACATCATATTAAGTAGAATTCATTTGTAATCTAGAAACCACTCTTACTTTTTATGCTTCATATGTGTGACTCAGTATCGTAATTTAAGACATACAAAGGCTGAGTGGTGCTGAAAGGGATTTTCACAGCCAACATTCATACTTGGTTGTTTTCAAATAGAAGATTAATTTTCCATCATTAAAATTAATTTTTTATTTTTCTTTTATTTATAATAAAATTTTATACAGTATATTCTGATTATGGTTCCCCTCCCCCAAATCTTCTGAGCTCCTCCATACCTCCCTCCCATACAAACCCACACACACACTTTTGCCTCTTGCTAGTAGCCAAACAGGCATCTAAATAATAATAATAATAATAATAATAATAATAATAATAATAATAAACCAAACAAATTTTAATAGGGCCGATCTAATAAGGATAACAAAAAGAGCCAAAGTAAAATCATGAGAAATAAATACATAAACTCAGAGACACGTCAGTACATATCACTAAAATTCTTATAGATACCTGTGTTTCCCAACATGAAAAAGGAAACAAATCTTCATTTGCTAATTTTAAAAGTCTATTAGAAAAACATAGTCATCACAAAGGAATAAGGATAGAAAACTGAGCTTCTCCCCATAAATAAAATATTCAGTGTCAGGCAGATCCTGCCAGCATCCCTTTGGGATGAACAGCTTGAAATGTTGTTTGTTCTTTTTGTTATTTCGGGTTCAAATCTGAATAGCAGCCAAGACTTGGAAAGGGAGTCATATGCCTACAGGTGTCTAAGGTTATGGTCACAGACTCCAGAATTCTCAAAAGTTAATTTTGAGACTTGATCATGGCATGGAACTTCAAAACAGCCACCCGCCATGGTGTTGCTTCAGTGAAAATGCATTTTGGAGGAAACTGTGGCATTGCCCACAGTGATCTTTAACTCATCTGCATGTCACAAACTGAGCAGAGAGCATTAAAGGACAGGGCCCTTTCCATACATACTCTCTCTCTGCTTTCTGCAGTCCAGAGTCGTCTTAATACCTGTGAATATCCTGAACTCATTTAATGAGGGAATAGCAGGTTGCCTTAAGGACAGTAGATGGAAAAGCAGTCATTAAGATTGATTACCAGTAAGATGAGAAACATCATCCTTTCCTTGAGCTTATGTAAGCAATGGCTGCTGTTGATCGGTCCTGTTGTCCACTTTACAGAGCAGATGGGGTTGGTGGCTGTGACACTTGTTTATTACATCCTCTTAAAATTAGTGGCTGTTCACCCAGATGGGCCTGGGAGCACAGCTGTGGACAGGAGAGGATAAATGAAACCTGCCTGATGCCTCTATGCCCTTTTGAGATGTCAAAGTGGTCCAGCTGTAACAAAGAAAATTTCACTTTCATTTGACATTACAATGATGAATGATATTTTAAAAATCAAGTCACACAAAATTTGTTGACACAGGTTTTTTATTAATATTTATTTTCATAGTTTGGATATTTAAATAAATGTAATCAAGAAGCTGAAAATCTGTACATAATGTCTACTCATATTTTTTATGTTCACCTGAAATTTCATGTTGAGTATACAGCAAATCTATTTTAATATTTTTAAAGTTTATTAGGTGGCACATGTTGAATTATTTATTTTACAATCATATGAAATGTAAAATATATTCATACAAATGCAAATGAATTGCTTCCCCATGAAACAAAGCAAGATAAGTGGTGTGATACAAATGTGGATGTCAGTAAGTATTCTAGAGCCTTCTGGGTCATGGACTGAGTCTGTTCTTTCTTCCTGTGCAGTAAAATAACACGTTAATATCGAGAACACACACACACACACACACACACTACTATTTTGAAGGAAATGTGTTTTTATTGTATATTAAATTATATCCATTGTTTATTTAATACCAATGATTAATAAAATTAACATCAAAATACCAAAAGTAGCAAAATTATCCCTGTGTTTTAAGCTAAAGTGAATCACACTAGTTTATGTCTTATGAGCTTAGTGTTCACTTTTGTTTCTCACTCTGTAATTTACAGATATCAGGGTTCTAAAAAGTGGAATGTGTAGCTAGCATGTTGGCACAAACCTACAATCCCTGAACTCGGGCTGCAGTCTGAGGAAGGAAGAACAGGGGCTGGAGGGCAGAGTCAGCCATTTTATAATTTAAGGGTTAGCTTTAAAACAACAAAACAAAAAAGAGGTGAGTGGATGGGAGGAGACAGAGAAAAAGAGAGACAAAGCTTAACAACAGTGAAAGCTTTAGTAAGGCAGTCCATGAGTGTGGGGTGAGCAGGGAGAATGTAAGAGCTTTAGTAAGGCAGTCCATGAGTGTGGGGTGAGCAGGGAGAATGTAAGAGCTTTAGTAAGGCAGTCCATGAGTGTGGGGTGAGCAGGGAGAATGTAAGAGCTTTAGTAAGGCAGTCCATGAGTGTGGGGGNGCTTTAGTAAGGCAGTCCATGAGTGTGGGGTGAGCAGGGAGAATGTAAGAGCTTTAGTAAGGCAGTCCATGAGTGTGGGGTGAGCAGGGAGAATGTAAGAGCTTTAGTAAGGCAGTCCATGAGTGTGGGGTGAGCAGGGAGAATGTAAGAGCTTTAGTAAGGCAGTCCATGAGTGTGGGGTGAGCAGGGAGAATGTAAGGAAAGGGGAGAGGCAGGGAGAGGGAAGAAAGAGAGTTTATAATTCTATAATAATCTCAAAATAAGTGTGAATGATTATGCTTGTATAGCATCTATTTCTTGAAATCAATTATCCTGGGAGTTTCTTCCCAATACACAATAGTGATAATTTGTAAAATAACTTCTGGTAAATTACATCACTAATGAATAACATAATAGTTAAAAGAACAGTTACATGTACTCAGTCCAAGAACAACTGGACTATATAAGCACAAACTCCACTAATAACACTTAAAATTTTGATGATAAAATTAAGAAAACATATTCAAATGATAAATTTAAACTTTACTCCTAGAAAAGTCATAATAGAAATGCCACACACACTTAAGTGCTTGCTGTTGCAGTACATCTTGTTGATGAGAGATACTGATAAGTATTGAGATGACATTATCTATCCTACACCATGGAGTAAGTAATGTTGCTATTGTATGTGCTGAAGCTGACCTCTCTTCGTCAGCTCAAGTTTGCTGTGTTCTCTTCTCCAGGAAGTTGGCCTCATGCTTGCAGCTATCCTGGCCCTCCTACTGGCTTTCTATGCCTTCTTTTATCTCCGACTGTCCACGAATATTGACTCTGATCTGGACCCGGATGAAGATTAGCTGAGCAGCAATCAAAAAAGGAAAGGAAATAAGTCTGATAAGAGCATCTTTGGGGACAAACACGTTGCCAATTTCCAAAACTAGAACAGTTGGAAAATGTGCTTCTTGCTACTGTCAGTTTGCAGAAATATCTTTGTGCTTAGTGGCATAGGGTATCAAAAGAAAACCTTACCCAGCAATCTAGGATCATGTATGCTACTTGATAATTGTATGCCCTGGCAGATATCCTATCCATGATACAGTTAAATAAGATGGTAATGAATTTTTTCCAGATTTTGTTCCAGTATACATGTATGACTCCATCAGTTACAAATCACTAAATCTATTATATCCTATGTATATTGTAAGAAAAATATATATTGCCATTTGCAGAAGCATACTCAAAATCATATTCAGAATCCCAGAAGGAACAGAAAGCCATAGGAAATTGCTGTGTACAAGGAAGCATGCTTTCTTTGCAGACATACTCCATGTCATCAGGGAGACTATCTGCACATACACCACAGTAATCTTTTTCTTTCGTGCCAACTGTTAGTGCACATGTGCTGCGTCAGAAATGGCACCTGGATGACAGAAGCTCAAAGAGTCACATATGTCCCTAAAGTGGAGTTCCTCGTCTCCTGGGCTGCCTGAACTGGTGTAAATAGAAAGTTCAGCTGATCTTGATTTTAATTAACTTATTACACCATTAATATAAAGTTGGAATTCTATATTAATTATGTTGTTCTGGCTGCCTGCAGTATCAGTTTGTCCTCATGTTAGGGAGTGGTGTAACAATCTGCCATTTAATTGTGCAGGGTTTTTTACACTGTAGAATTAGCAGGAGTATATTAGCACAGAATTTTCTTGGTTTGTCTCTTACATTTGAGCATTACAAAGTTTTTTTTTTTTTTTTGCATTTTGTCTCTTGTGAATTAATTATGACTCTGTAGAGAAAAATAAATAATAGAAAAATACATGTCACATGTTACTTTTATGTGTAGTTTTGTAAATATTTTATATGTGTTTTGTGGTTTAATGTAAAGACTATTCGATATTTTTAATGGTAATCAGAGTGTTAACAAAATTATAAAGTACACGACCACACAAAGCTTAGAAAGCATTATATATATATATAATATATATATATATATATATATATACATACTTATTAGCTCCTCTCTGATATAGAAATGCATAGACAATGGCTATTTTGAAATAATTGAAGGCTTTTAGAGTAAACATTGACTTTATGAAAAAATAAAAACAATTCTAAGGTCATTTCAGCACTTGCCAAGAGTTGGGAGCTCTAATAAATGCTGTAGGAGTAAATCAGGCTTTATAGCATAGTTTCTAAAAGAACAGATATTCTTTGGTACTTTTGCAAAAAAAAAAAAAAACCTCAGTATGTCAGTGCAGCATTTGCTCTGTAGAAATTTCTAAGTAGCATAATTTATTTCATCAGTGTGAAACAGCCAAAGGTTCCAATATCCTCACATATTATTTATGCCAAACATCTGAGGGCAAAATTTAGCCAGAGTTATTTGCTGGATTCTTCCTTTTGAACTCACAGACTCAAGAGAGGGAACAAGAGCTCTTGCATACTCACCACAGAGGACCCATCCAAGTGGCATTTTTAGGAAAGGTTGCAGCATTTTATGCCATGTGGTATGTCTGTTCGCGAAGTGGGAGGCAAGGGGATATCCAAGCTGGCATTTTGGATTTGATGGGCCTTTTACTTTCCTGAGTGACATGCCACATGTCAAGAAATGCTGCTTTCTTCCAGTCTCATCACATTTACGTGAGCAATTTTCATTTAGTTATTTCCCTCCCATATGGTGTTAAAAACAGTCACATCCAATGAAGCATATTTCTGGTTTTCTGTCGTAACTAAAATGAGAGGACATGTAATAATTGCTTATCAGGACCTATCCAGGTGAGATAGCTCTGCAGTTTTCAGTGTTCCAAATAGATGTGTGTCTCCTGGAAATGTTTGACAAGTGGCTGTCCTGAGAGAAGCTCCAATATCCTCAGATATTTTCATTCATGAGATGTTCTCTGGGGAGAAACCGTTGTTTCTATAATAATAAATATCAGTGAAAATCCACTGTAATAATAAGCAAGTTTCACTACCTGAATTTATCCCTGTTCTGGGTCTGTTTGTGTAGCTGGTTGATTTATGACATTCCCAGAGAACAAATCCGAGGCTAAAAGCTTTGATTTCAGCAAATAGCAGGTAAAGAGAGACAATGATATTTTTGCATAATACTGTTTTTACAAATGCAAATTTCATGAACTCACATTAACTGGAAGCAGCCAATCTACTAAACAGAAATACCCTACTGAAAGTCTAGTTTGAGTAGTTCAAGGCAGAAAGATGTTAACTCCATGTTGTTTCAGGGGACCACATCTTTGATTAGGGGTAGCATTTGTCATAAATGTGAGATTAGAGTCAAGTATAATGTTTAGACATGGCTACTCCTGCCATAATAATACACACTGCCCAGAATGATGAAGACAAATATAGGAAAACATTATAATGATCTTTAAAGAACGTTGGAATCTGCTAACGTGCATTGTGGTATAAATTCCCAACTAAGGACACAGAGCTCTAGAGAGTTGTGAATGACATGCAAAGGTTATGATTTCGCATGCAAGTTTAGATAAAATCACTTAAATTTACTTGAGGAGAAATATTGTAAAAATATAACATCATCTAATACTATTTCTAAACAAAGAAAAAACCCTATCTTAGTGCAAATATAAGGTAGTTGTTTTGTAGGTGCAAAATATATCAAGAGTTTGTCTTTCAATTTCTCCATAAAGACTAATGGCACTTCTAACCTCAGTCAATGACAGGGAAATCCTGAGAATATGGTGATTTTTATTTCTGTCATTTCGGTTTGTGGTCCTCTGCTCATGAATTGAAGTACATGCAAGAATTTGGTTTAATTCATTTTACTTGACCCAGAGTGATTTTTCATTAGATGCTAAAAAGTTTAAATTTAATAAATAAATCTAAACACAATATAAGTCAACCCAGAATTTAGCATTTTTGGTTGTCTGGTGTATTAGAAGATAATATAAGTATAAACTATATGTATAATATTTCTTGCAAATCTAAAGAACTGTTACAAAGTCAATATGAAACAGGAACCGCGGTCTCTTTTAGGAGATCAGTGTATATTTATTTAAAAACATTCTTAGCATTTCACTTCAACTTACCATACATATTCACTTCAAATGAAAATAAAATTAAACTTTTATTACAATGTTTACGTGAATACTAAAGCACTCAGTTTTCTAGGCTCTAAAAGTATACAGTCAATAATAATTCATCAGAGTGAATTGTACATTAGATAGGCTTCATAAATAAATGCTTAGAAATTAAACACGTTTCTATTTTAATGTACTATATCTGTAACATACTTCCGAGCCAGAGACTAGGAAGCTGACTCTTTATTCTCTCTCTAGCAACAGGGAGTCTTCCTTACACTTACCTGGGGCTTCTCAGGGGGCAGGGGTGGGGGGAACTTCCTACTTCTCTCCTAGCAGCGCTGCCTTGTCTTCTTAGCACTATACCAGTGTAGCCTGGATAGCAAGATGGTAGCTAGATGTTGTTCCACTGACACTTTATCTAGGACCATTACAACCTTCCATAAAAACGAAACTGTAGCAGATGAACCCAGCCCTACAGAAACAGTCTCAGCATTTCCCTCAGCTCTAACTGCATAGGTAAGTACAAAGAAGAGCTGGAGAGCTGTGTGCAGAAGTGCACCACTGTGGACCAGTCCTAGTGGATCAGAGCATCACTTAAAACAATTGAACTGCAGCCCCCTTCTGCAGAGTAACGCCTTGTTACACAATTTTTGTATCCTTAGCAACAGATATGGGATGCTTATTTCAAGAGAAATAAGTTACTTTGCACGCCAGAAGATTTTTGATGACAGTGCCCCCTCCTATTTTTCATTTTTTAAAACAACAACCAAATTGGCGGGGAGGCAGCCAAATTTTGAGGTACCAGTGTTTCTCGAACAGATGTCGCACCATTATTTTTTAGCTCGTTTGGATGAATAAACATGTGAAACTGTGAAGTATTACATTTTAGATTTTTTCATTAAAAAAAGAGACAATCTGTTTACTGTCCTAATTGAGACAACAATCCTCGTGGTTGCCAGTTTTGGCAGTCATAACAATGAACTATAAATATTTGGACCAATCAAGTACATGGTGAGTATAAAGGCTATAGCATGTGTAAAGTTCTGTTGTCACGGGCAACCATCTTAGTATGTCTTATGTTTTTAACTTCAAATAAAATTGTTTGTGTGGAGCTAAACTTTCATGGTAAAGCTAAAAGAAGTGGATATAGCAAGATCTAATTTCATCCTAGTTTGTCAGCCTCTTCAGTGTACAGCTGTCTGTCTGCAGCTAACAATTTGCGTTTGCACTTGCCTTGCTGAAGGTGGAGGGCAGGTTCATCATTGCCTTTCCTGTGGGATGTGCCTGATGATAACAAAAATCTCCAAAGTAACTTTCCCTCCCTCCCTCCCTCCCTCCCTCCCTCCCTCCCTCTCTTTCTCTTTCTCTTTCTCTTTCTCTTTCTCTTTCTCTTTCTCTTTCTCTTTCTCTTTCTCTTTCTCTTTCTCTTTCTCTTTCTCTTTCTCTCCCTCCCTCCCTGCCTTTCTCTCTTTCTTTCTCTCTCTCTTTCTTTCTTTCTTTCTTTCTTTCTTTCTTTCTTTCTTTCTTTCTTTCTTTCATATTTATAAAACATGAAACACATTTTAAGTCTGAAGTTGCA
Organism: Mus minutoides; assembly: GCA_902729485.2. Classification (NCBI taxonomy): domain Eukaryota; kingdom Metazoa; phylum Chordata; class Mammalia; order Rodentia; family Muridae; genus Mus; species Mus minutoides. The sequence goes on along the minus strand of LR753320.1, from coordinate 1,501,234 downwards.
TCAATTGCTTTATGGTTAAGCAACCGAAAATGATGTCTATAATTTGTGCTGTAAAGACTAAAATAAAGGAGGCTATAACACTCTTCTTTCCATGGTGTTTTACTTGAAACACCAAAATGGGACCCTTAGTTGGCTGTATAAGTGCTGTTGTGGTAGTCCCAATCATTTGTGATCTGGGGAGATTTACTATTGCTGTTGCTATCATTTGCTATTGTTATTGTAACTTACAGTGTTTTATATATTTGATGTATTTTGTCTATTGCAATCCCCTTTTTATTACTGAAATGAAAATTTTTATCACAATTGACAAAGTATTTTCATTAAAATAATGAATTATGTTCCTATACATTACCTGACATTTTCTGAAAGCAAGAGCCAGTGCAATAAGATTTTATGTACATATGTAGGTATGCATATTATATATATATATATATGTGTGTGTTTATACATGTAAGCCAATACATATGTATGTATGAATGTATGTATATGTGTATATATTTATGTAAGTCAGTATGCATGTAAGTATGTATGCTGTGAATTGGTTTATCTGAGATGGACTCATGTGACCCAGGTAAACCTAGGATGACCTTGGCTTTCTGATACTACTGCCTCCACCTCCAGAGTACATAGATTACAGGATGAACCATCATGTTCAATTTAATATTGTTAATATACCAAAATGTTGGATGAGATTTACATAATGTACTCCTTTAGAACATAAATGATAATTTTTTCTTTGATTTACATGTATATTAAAATAATTCACAAGTTAGTAAATATAATCTCAAATGTATTTTTCTGTCAATTTAAATTATGGTATATATATATATATATATATATATATATATATATATATATATATATATTAGTAAATATGATGAATCTTCATTAAAAAATATAAACTCTACATAAGAACATAAGGAAACTTTAATACAAAAAAAATTCCCATGGGTGTACTAACATAAATATTCTTTTGAGTACAGAAAATTTTAATATATGAACTCTTAATATATTTTGAGGAGAAAGAAATGTGTAAACTATCAACATAGTATAACATTATAGTACAATATAGTATGTAGTCATAGGAAAAACAGAGCAGCAGGAAAAAAAGATGCCTTATGTAGTAAGATATCTAAACATATATGCTTATTTAATGAACAATATATAATAATAATGAAGAGATAGATTATTAAATTATTTTTAAAATAATTTTACAAATATAAATATGCCTATATACCATGTCTAATAACTAATTAATTTCTGATCAAATTGTCTGTGAAAAATGAAATCATATAAGTTATGAGGAGAAGTCACAGACATCTTTAGAATCTTGTAGTAGGAAATTATTTCTAGACATTGACTTATGAGTTAAACATCATAATGTATATACCCTTAGATAGCCAGACATTAAATACAATGTAACATTGCATCCTTGACCTTAATTAAGGATCTAAAGAAACAGTGTCGTTCACAAACTGCTTGAGAGTGATCATGGAACATGTTTTCTGGAAGGCTCTTTTACAGTGTACCTTAAAGCTTAAAGCCTCAAATGCTGAACATAGTTTCTATATTCATTTCAAAATGACGACAGTGGTGTGCAAAAGAAGCTAAGAATGTTAGCCAAAGCACCTTTTATACTACCCAAAGGACTAAAAGCAATGCAAGTGCCTAGCACAAGAGCACAAATGAGCCATGTCTGCCAAGCATGGTATCGTCCTTAAAGTGATAAGGATTTAACTGAATGACGAAAGACTGGAAAGTTCTTTATAAAATTGCATGGCATGGCATTGTTTTGTCTAAATATGTGTGTCTCTGTACATATGTAATTAAAATGCATAGAAAAGACATGTAGAAGGGGAGTTGATCTCTGTGTACAAGTTAATCTTGATTTACTTCACTCTTGTGAGCTGAATTCTTCATCTCTATTCTACAGAGAGTGCTAAGAGGGAAGTGACTCATTGAGTTACTTAAAGGTTCAAACACCTACTTGGCATGTTTCATTTTTTCATTGTCTTTCTTAACAGTTATTAAGTATATATTAGTTATTAAGTATGTCTTGTCAGCCTTCACCTTTCCTTGGGATAAGTACACAGGCTGAAATAGTTTTACTATTTTCACAGTGACAAACTCATTTATTATTTACACACAACCTATCTATTGCTCTGAATTCCACTAACCATGCTTTGTGCTCACAGGAAGAAAAAAAGTGGGGGCAATACCTATATGCTGATATTTTTCAAAACCTAGTTTAATAAGTGTACTTAAATGCTTTAACCTCCCTTCTATCCCAACAGAGGTAGTAGAAAGGAAAGGTTAATAGATCAAAGGAGAATGTAGACCTGTTTAGATCCATTCACAAACACCATTCAAGAATCAGCAACGATAGTTTGATCCAGAAGAAACTATGAGGCTCTGTCAATCAGCCAGAGTCAGCAGAAGCAGCAAGAAGCTGCAGGAACACCACCAGAAATTCTTTGTTGCATTTCTCTCCATGAAATAACAACAAAGAATGATGAGCAAAGAGTGGCAAGGTGAACCAATACCACTCAGCAAGCCTACTGTTTGTTGGGCTATACTTATACCCTTTCCAAACATCACTTGTTCTCTCAAGCATCCTCTTTAGCAAAATATCACATGTCCTTTTTCCAGGCAGCTTCCAGAAAAACACCACATGTCTATTCTTACCAAAACATCTTCCCATGTGCCTAATTCAGCAAAAACATCCCCTCACAAGACAGTTTCCAGAAAATAATCACATGACACAACTGAGTCTCCAAAGAAAACAGAATGTTCAAATATCTTTATTATTTTTTCCAAAAACAATTTTATTAGATATTTTCTTCATTTGCATTTCAAATGCTATCCTGAAAGTCCCCAATACACTCCCGCTGCCATGATCCCCAACCCACCTACTCCTGCTTTCTGGCCTTGGCATTCCCCTGTTCTGCAGCATATAATCATCCCAAGAGCAAGGGCCTCTCCTCCCAATGATGTCCAACTAGACCATCTTCTGCTACATATGCAACTAGAGACATGAGCTTTAGGGGTACTGGTTCATATTGTTGATCTTCCTATAGGGTTGCAGACCCCTTTAGCTCCTTGGGTACTTTATCTAGCTTCTCCATTGGGGGCCCTGTGTTCCATGCAATAGATGATTGTGAGCATCCAATTCTGTATTGGCAGGCAATGGCAGAGCCTCACAAGAACAGCTATATCAAGGTCCTGTCAGCAAAATCTTGCTGGCATATGGAATAGTGACTGGTTTTGGTGATTGTTTAAGGGGTGGACCTCCGGGTAGGGCAATCTCTGGATGGTCCTTCCTTCTGTCTCAGCTCCAAACTTAGTCTCTGTAACTCCCACAATGGGTATTTTGTTCCCCATTCTAAGGAGGGACAAAGTATCCACACTTTGGTCTTCCTTTTTCTTGAGTTTTATGTATTTTGTAAATTGTATCTTGAGTATTCCAAGTTATTGGGTTAATATCCACTTATCAGTGAGTGCATATCATGTGAGTTGTGATTGGGTTACCTCACTCAGGATGACATCCTCCAGATACATCCATTTGACCAAGAATTTCATAAATTCATTGTTTTTAATAGCTGAGTACTCCATTGTGTCAATGTACCACATTTTCTGTATCCATTCCTCTGTTCAAGGACATCTGGGTTCTTTCCAGCTTCTGGATATTATAAATAAGGCTGCTATGAACATAGTGGATCATGTTCTGTACCCCATTTATAATAAGTTTATTTGATTTTGGGGGTCCAGCTTATTGAGTTCTTTGGATATATTGGATATAAGTCTCCTATTGGATTTAGGATTGGTAAAGATTCTTTCCCAATCTGTTGGTGGCCTTTTATGTTTTATTGACAGTGTCTTTTGCCTTAACAGAAACTTTGCAAATTTATGAGGTCCCATTTGTCAATTCTCGGTCTTACAGCATAAGCCTTTGCTGTTATGTTCAGGAATTTTTCCCCTGTGCCCATATCTTCGAGGATTTCTCCCACTTTCTGCTCTGTAAGTTTTAGTGTGTCTTGTTTTATGGGGAGTTCCTTGATCCACTTAGACTTGAGCTTTGTACAAGAAGATAAGAATGGATCAATTTGCATTCTTCTACATAATAACCGACAGTTGAGCCAGCACAATTTGTTGAAAATGATGTCGTTTTTTTCCACTGGATGATTTTAGCTCCCTTGTCAAAGATCAAGTAACCATAGGTGTGTGGATTCATTTCTGTGTCTTCAATTCTATTCCACTGATCTACCTGTCTGTCACTGTACCAATACCAGGCAGTTTTTATTACAGTTGCTCTCTATATGGTACAGCAAGAGGACAGGTATGGTGATTCCACCAGAGTTTCTTTTATTGTTGAGAATAGTATTTGCTATCCTAGGTTTTTTATTTTTCCAGATGAATTTGCAAATTGCCATTTTTTAACTCAGTGAAGAATTGAGTTGGAATTTTGATAGGGATTGCATTGAATCTGTAGATTGCTTTTGGCAATATAGCTTTTTTACTACACTATACTGGCAGTCTATGAGCATGGGAGATCTTTCCATCTTCTGAGATGTTCTTTGATTTCTTTCTTCAGAGACTTGAAGTCCTTAACATACAGATCTTTCACTTCCTTAGTTAGAGTCACATCAAGGTATTTTATATTATTTGTGACTGTGGTATAGGGTGTTGATTCCTTAATTTTTTTCTCAGCCGGTTTATCCTTTGTATAGAGAAATGCCACTGATTTGTTTGAGTTAATTTTATACCCAGCTACTGCACTGAAGCTGTTTATCAGGCTTAGGAGTTCTCTGGTGGAGTTTTTAGGATCACTTATATATACTATCATATTATCGGCAAATAGTGATATTTTGACATCTTCCTTTCCAATTTGTATCCCCTTTATCTCCTTTTGTTGTTGAATTGCTCTGGCTAGGACTTCAAGCACTATATTGAATAGGTAGGGAGAAAGTGGGCAGCCTTGTCTAGTCCCTGATTTTAGTGGGATTGCTTCCAGCTTCTCTCCATTTACTTTGATGTTGGCTACTGGTTTGCTGTATATTGCTTTTATTATGTTTAGGTATGGGCCTTGAATTCCTGATCTTTCCAAGACTTTTATCATGAAAGGGTGTTGGATTTTGTCAAATGCTTTCTCAGAATCTAATGAGATAATCATATGATTTTTGTCTTTGAGTTTGTTTATATAGTGGTTTACTTTGATGGATTTCCGTATATTAAACCATCCCTGCATCCCTGGGATGAAGCCTACTTGGTCATGCTGGATGATTGTTTTGATGTGTTCTTGGATTCGATTTGCGAGGATTTTATTGAGTATTTTTGCATTGATATTCATAAGGGAAATTGGTCTGAAGTTCTCTTTCTTTGTTGGATCTTTGTGTGGTTTAGGTATCAGAGTAATTGTGGCTTCATAGAATGAATTGGGTAGAGTACCTTCTGTCTCTATTTTGTGGAATAGTTTGAGGAGAGTTGGAATTCGGTCTTCTTTGAAGGTTTAGAAAAACTCTGCATTAAACCCATCTGATCCTGGGTTTTTTTGTTTGTTTGTTTTGTTTTGTTTTGTTTTGTTTTGTTTTTTGGTTGGAGACTATTAATGACTGCTTCTATTTCTTTAGAGGAAATGGGACTGTTAATATCATTAATCTGATTATGATTTAACCTTGGTACTTGGTATCTATCTAGAAAGTTGTTCATTTCATCCAGGCTTTCCAGTTTTGTTGAGTAGGATCTTTTGTAGTAGGATCCTTTTGTAGTAGGATCTGATGATGTTTTGGATTTCCTCCAGTTCTGTTGTTATGTCTCCTTTTTTATTTCTGATTTTGTTATTTAGGATACTGTCCCTGTGCTCTCTGGCTAAGAGTTTATCTATCTTGTTGATTTTCTCAAAGAACAAGCTCCTGGTTTGGTTGATTCTTTGAACAGTTCTTTTGGTTTCCACTTGGTTGATTTCTGCCCTAAGTTTGATTATTTCCTGCCATCTACTCCTCTTGGGTGAATTTTGCTTCCTTTTGTTCTAGAGCTTCTAGGTGTGCTGTCAGGCTGCTAGTGTATGCTCTCTCTAGTTTCTTTTTGGAGGCACACAGGGTTGTTTCCCATTAGTTTGGGTATGTTGTGGCTTCATTTTCATTAAACTCTAAAAAGTCTTTAATTTCTTTCTTCATTTCTTCCTTGACCAAGGTATCATTGAGTAATGTTGTTCAGGTTCCACATGAATGTTGCCTTTCTATTATTTATGATGTTATTGAAGATCAACCTTATTCTGTGATGATCTGATAGGATGCATGGGATAATTTCAATGTTTTTGTATCTGTTGAAGCCTATTTTGTGGCCGATTATATGGTCAATTTTTGAGGAGGTACCATGAGGTGCTGAGAAGAAGGTATATCCTTCTGTTTTAGGATAAAATGTTCTGTAAATATCTGTTAAATCCATTTGTTTTATATTGTCTGTTAGTGTCCATGTGTCTCTTTTTAGTTTCTGTTTCCAGGATCTGTCCATTGGTGAGAGTGGGGTTTTGAAATCTCCCACTATTATTGTGTAAGGTGCAATGTGTGCTTTGAGCTTTACTAAAATTTCCTTAATGAATGTGGCTGCCCTTGCATTTGGAGTATAGATATTTAGAATTGAGAGTTCATCTTGGTAGATTTTAACTTTGATGAGAATGAAATGCCCCTCCTTGCCTTTTTTGATAACTTTGGGTTAGGAGTCAATTTTATTCGATATTAGAATGGCTACTCCAGCTCATTTCTTCAGACTATTTGCTTGGAAAATTGTTTTCCAGCCTTTTACTCTGAGGTAGTGTCTGTCTTTGTCCCTGAGGTAGGTTTCCTGTAAGCAGCAAAATGTTGGGTTCTATTTGTGTAGCCAGTCTATTAGTCTGTGTCATTTTATTGGGGAATTGAGTCCATTGATTTTAAGAGAAATTAAAGAAAAGTAATTGTTGCTTCCTGTTATTTTTGTTGTTAAAGTTGGGATTCTGTTCTTGTGGCTGTCTTCTTTTAGGTTTGTTGAAGGATTACTTTCTTGCTTTTTCTAGGGTGTAGTTTCAATCTTTGTGTTGCTCTTTTTTCCCTTTATTATCCTTTGAAGGGCTGTATTGGTGGAAAGATATTGTGTGAATTTGGTTTTGCCATGGAATACTTTGGTTTCTCCATCTATGGCAATTGAGAGTTTTGCTGGGTATAGCATCCTGGGCTGGCATTTGTGTTCTCTTAGTGTCTGTATAACATCTGTCCAGGATCTTCTGGCTTTCATAGTCTCTGGTGAGAAATCTGGCATAATTAATTCTAATAGTGTGGGGAGTGGGTGTGGCTGCATGGGCCAAAGATGGCGCCCTGGCTCTGCGCTAAAGCCCAGTGTCCTTGCTTGTTTACCTCATTCTCAATCATGCACACGTGTACCTCGTTGGAGAGGTTAGTGTAACATCTTGTGAGACCATTCTATCAGCCAATCCTGCATGCTGCCTTGGATGTGTGTGTCTATGATTGGGTGGTGTGAGGTGAAGTGAGTGAATGGAAGAGGATAAGTGTGGATAGTCCCAGAAGATGACTGAATATATGACTGGTTATGACTGAGGACTGATTGAGGATTGATGACTGACTGAAGCTGGGGAAGCTGCGAGAAACCTCCTAATAAAGAGAAGCGGCTGCAGCTGCTCTGAAACTGCTTTTGGAGTTGGTGTCTTTTATTCCCACTCTCTGCTGGTCAGAGATTGGGGCTGGGACATAATAGGCCTGCCTTTATATGTTACTTGACCTTTTTAGTATTCTATCTTTATTACTGCATTTGCTGTTCTGATTATTATGTGTCAGGAGGAATTTCTTTTCTGGTCCAAACTATTTTGAGTTCTAGGCTTCTTGTGTATTAATAGGCATCTCTTTCTTTATGTTGGGAAAATTTTCTTCTATAATTTTGGTGAAGATATTTACTGGCCCTTTAAGTAGAAAATCTTCATTCTCATCTATACCTATTATCCTTATGTTTGGTCTTCTCATTGTGTCCTGGATTTCCTGGATGTTTTGAGTAAGGATCTTTTTGCCTTTTGCATTTTCTTTGATTGTTGTGTCCATGTTTACTATGGAATTGTCTGCACCTGAGATTTTTCTCTTCCATTTCTTGTATTCTGTTCCTGATGCTCGCATCTATGGTTCCTGATTTCTTTCTTAGGATTTCTCTCTCCAGAGTTGTCTCCCTTTGGGTTTTCTTTATTGTTTCTACTTCAATTTAGATCTTTGATGGTTTTGTTCAATTTCATCACCTGTTTGGTTGTGTTTTCCTGGAATTCTTTGAGGGATTTTTGTGTTTCCTCTTTAAGGACATCTACCTGTTTAGCAGTGTTTTCCTGTAATTCTTTGAGGGATTTTTGCATTTCCTCTTTAAGGACTTGTACCTGTTTAGTAGTGTTCTCCTATATTTCTTTAAGTGAGTTATTAATGCACTTCTTAAAATCCTCTACCAGCATCATTAGATATAATTTTCAATCTGAATCTTGCTTTTTGGGTGTGTTGGGGTATCCAGGGCTCGCTGTGGTGGGCATACTGGGTTCTGGTGATGCCGAGTGGTCTTGGTCTCTGTTAGTAAGATTCTTACTTTTGCCTTTCACCATTTGGTAATCTCTGGTGTTAGATGTTCTAGCTGTCTATGGCTGGAACTTACTCCTCCTGTGATTCTGTTAGCCTCTGTTAGCACTCTTGGTAGTCCAACTCTCTCCTGAGTCCTAGTGGTCAGAGCACTCTCTGCAGGCAAGCTCTCCTGTTGCAAGGAAGTTGTACAGAAGTCTGGAGCTCAGATCCACCTCCTGTCTGAAGATGAAGAAGCTCTGTTGCATCTGCGGCCCATGCACTCTCCTGTGTGGACTGGTCTCTGAGAGAAGTGTCATACATGATGGCACTCTCACCTGAGTCCTGGAGTCAGAGCCCTCACTGGAGCCCGAGTCTCCTCTGGCAGGGAAGGTGCCCAGAGGTCTAGGTATCAGTTCTGCCTCCTGGCTGAGGATCAGGGCCCAAAGAGACCATGTCCAAGAAGCTCTGTTGCTTCTGTGACCTGAGTGCTATCCTGCGTGGACTGGTCTCTGAGAGACCTGGGATACAAGATGGTGCTCTCATCTGAGTCCCCGGGGTCAGAGCCCTCTCTGAAGGCCAACTTTTCCTCAGTGATTCTAAGATCCTGGGTGTGCTAGGGCTCCTGTGGCATGTAGAATCCTCTGGGGACTGTTGGACTGTCTGCCAAGTTCATGCCCAAGGTGGTGCCAGGCTAGTGCTGACCAGAACTGAATATTCAAATATTAAAAGAAGAAAAGTCAAACGCTCTTATATCATGAGAGTAATACTGACAGAAACTGATGTTCTCATAAAACAGGAAAAGGGGAACATGAACAAAAGGGAAAGGTGCTGTGAGACTGGGTGGTAAAGTCAACAAGAGAGTTGTAAGGTATTTTGTGCCCAGTCCATTGCAGCTGCTATCTCTAAACTATATATGAATATATATGAATGGTGCTGAAGGCCTGGAAGGCTATTACTGTCCTGCTATACTCACTAGTCTTTCCGTTCTCTGCCTTAAAATAATTATCTCCAGTTTAATCTGAGAAATTCCTATATACATATCATTTAAGATGAATCAGCTCCCAGCATTCCCTGGGCTTCCTCACTTTCACCCAAAGCCAAGTGAGGCAACTCCTACTGAAATCTTTCATATAATCTACTCCATACTAGTTATTTATATTGTAACTGATTTTCTTATTCAAACCTAAGGGGAAGTAAACCTCAGTGGGTTCTTTTGCTGGCTGTATGGTTCTCAGCATTGCTCCTGACCTATCTTGGACCAAGCATTACATTCCTCACACTGTTCCTGAAAATGGGCTCTCAAAAGTGGCATCGCGACTACAGAGGAGGTGAGGGGCAGGTCATTCTTTTTTTTTTTTTTTTTATTAGAGAGTTTCTTCATTTACATTTCAAGTGTTATCCAAAAGTCCCCTATATCCTCCCCCCGCCCTGCTCCCCTACCCTCTCTCTCCCACTACTTGGCCCTGGCATTCTCCTGTACTGGGGCCTATAAACATTGCTAGACCAAGGGCCTTTCTTTCCGAATAATGGCCAACTAGGCCATCTTCTAATACATATACAGCTAGAAACATGAGCTCTGGGGGTTCTGACTAGTTCATATTGTTGTTCCATCTATAGGGTTGCAGACCCCTACAACTCTTGGGTACTCTCTCTAGCTTCTACATTGGGGACCCTGTGTACTGCCCTATAGATGATTGTGAGCATCCACTTCTGCGTTTGTCAGAAACTGTCAAAGCTTCCCAGGAGACAGCTATATCAGGGTCCTTTCAGCAATGTCCTGCTGGTGTATGCAGTATTGTCTGTGTTTGGGGGCTGATTATGTGATGGACCACCTGAGTGGGGCACTCTCTGGATGGCCCATCCTTTCATTTTAGCTCCAAGCTTTGTCTCTGCACATCCTTCCCTGTATATTTTAATCCCTATTCTAGGGAAGAGTGAAGTATCCACGCTTTGGTCTTTCTTGATTTTTT
>LR753320.1:1373232-1490591 GCA_902729485.2 Mus minutoides | reverse complement strand
TACTATGTCCAGTTTTCTGAGAAACCGCCAGACTGATTTCCAGAGTGGTTGTACCAGCTTGCAATCCCACCAGCAATGAAGGAGTGTTCCTCTTTCTCCACATCCTCACCAGCATCCGCTGTCACCTGAATTTTTGATCTTAGCCATTCTGACTGGTGTGAGGTGGAATCTCAGTGTTGTTTTGATTTGCATTTCTCTGTCATTCTTTGTGTAAATGTCTACTCTGCGTATGTTGAGTCAGCATCAGTCACCATGTACATTTCAGAAGCAAAGCACTAGAAACAATAATAACCATAACTCCAATGACTCTTAAGTGGAAATGAGAAAACAAAAGATGACCCTTTCCAGTGCCTTTCTTTCATGAGAGGCATTTTGTTTAAGTATAGATTCTCCTAAATTTACATTAGTTGTTGAACTTGAACCATGTACTAAAGCTGACCCCTATGAGAATTGTGACACTGAGGGAGGGTATCATGCATAGAACATTGCTCTCACATACCTAATGATATCATAACTGTGCCTTGTGTGGTTTTATTCCCAGAGGAGGGGAATGGGGACTTTAAACTATTTATTTTGTCAATTAAATAAGCTAATTTTATTCAAGAAATTCTAGGCTTTAAGATTTTAATCCCTTAACGTTTTCTTTAAATAGCTTTACATTCTGGTATTTCGGTTTTTATTAAAATGTTATTCACTATAAAGAATGTTTATGCATCCATAGCTTTAAAGCTGAGTCTTAACTGTCAACTTGGTGACACTTAGAATCACCAGGGAAAGGAGCCTCTAAGCCTGGTTATAATGGATTTTCAGATTAGGTTAATGGTGGAGGGAAGACACCCCACACTGAAAGGAGTGAGCCCTGGAAAGGGGTAAATCAGCTGAGCGTAATCACTTATCACTGTTTCCTGACTCTAGATACCATAGAATCAGCTACCTTCTCCTGAGACCAACTCTTCCCTTCCCTGCCATGACTATCTTCCTTGCTATGATAGACCATAACCCCCAGGATGTTTAAGACAAAATAACAATTGCTTTGTCAGGATTTTTTTTAACAGGTATGAGATAAGTAACTCACACTGTAGCCAAGTGATAAGTTTTAAAAACATGTGCTTGTTTTTTTTTGTTGCTTTGTTTGTTTGTTTGTTTGTTTGTTTTTGTTTTTTTGAGACAGGGTTTCTCTGTGTAGCCCTGGCTGTCCTGGAACTCACTTTGTAGACCAGGCTGGCCTTGAATTCAGAAATCAACCTGCCTCTGCCTCCCAAGTACTGGGATTAAAGGCATGTGCCACCACAGCCCGTTTTATGTGTTTGATTCTTAGCTAGCCTTTTGGAACTCCCTGTGTGAATTCTTTATCACTAATACACTGTGTCTAATTTTACTTTTTTATTTAATAATCTAATGATTTCTTCCCCATCTTTGATCTTCTCACCTGTACCCCAGGGACAGCGTTGCACATATTGTCCCAGTGTTTGTTATTATTGAGCAGCTATCTGCTTTCTCAACCAGTAGCCTGTGATACCTCTGTGAAACATCCCGGACAATGTAAGATTAGGACTACAGTCTGGCACACCGGACATCTGGCTATTCTGAGGTCCATACCTGAAAGATTTCCATGTAATTCCTTGGAGAGTAGAAGACCATGTGACCTGTATGCTTTTCAATGACCACCCAATGGTTGTCTTCTTTCTCTGATGAGATATAATTATTTTTAATGTGATTCTAAAGTCAACAAGAGAAAAGTCTGCCTTAATACAATCCAAACTTAACCTGTAGAACATGCTGTTTTTATTTATTTTGTCCATTTCATTAAAGAAGTCACATAAGTTTATGCCTAAAATCTTTGTGAGGGTTTTTTTTTGTCAGAGATATTCTTAGATATGTTTTAGTATTTATAGTATCTTAGCCATTTTAACTGAATTTATTCATTGGCAATTTCACATGTATCTAATGCATTCTGGTCACACTCATCCACCCACCATTGTCCCCATCCCACACAGCTGCCCAGATAATCTCCTCTCCTCCCACCAAGTCCTCATCTATTTACATATAACCATTTTAAAATTATTTTTACTACTGTGTAGAAAAACAAAGAGTTTTTGCATATCAATCACATTGGCACAGTAGTATTAAACAATGTATTAATTCTAATATTCTAAGAAGTACTATAAAGTACTATAAAGACTCAGATAAGCATAAGACATTGAGTTCAAAGTTTCCAGCTTTAGTACTTTTTATCTTTCCTTATCATCTTACACTGAGTTAGTACCGTCAGTACTTCACAGTGTAAACTTTAACTTGGGTCTCTCAGATTTGTTTATGGAAGAGCCTGCAAGCCTTTACATAAGTGTTGTCTTATCAAGTCTAGCCCACCAAAATTGGACATCCTATTTATTTGGGGGCTTCTTATACACTTTTCCTGTTTTTGTTTGTTTTTCTATAAGTTATTTCTTATTTATTTATTTATTTATTTATTTATTTATTTAATGTACTTGAGTACACTGTGGCTGTCTTCAGACACACCAGAAGAGGGCATCGGATCCCATTACAGATGGTTGTGAGCCATCATGTGGTTGTTGGGAATTGAACTCAGGACCGCTGGAAGAGCAGTTAGTGTTCTTAAGCAATGAGCCATGTCTCTAGCCATATAACAGTTATTTCTATCTAAAGAAGTCATGTTTTACTTATACAAGCCTTTTATACATCTATCAGTCACCACCAGGAAACATGGATTAATAGCTAAACCGTTTTGAACAAATAACTAGTTGACTAAAAATATTGATATTTATGTTGTATTACAAAATATTTTTCTGGTTTTATTTGGTTTTACTGTTGATTCTGTAAAGATTTGCAAGTGTACAACCCTATTTATTAAAAGGCATTAAGAATTATATCAGCATAATGTGAAAGTGTAATAGTAAAACTGGTTATCCTTCCTTTTTCTTTATTCTCCTCTCATAGGATATATCCCAACCACAGCCTCCCCTCCCCCCTCATCCTCCCTCTCTCATCCCCCTCTCCTCATCCTCCCTCTCTCAGATCCACTGCTCCTTTGTTTCCCTCAGGCAAAAGCAGGATTCCCAGTGATATCAATGGAACATGGCATAACAGGATGCAATAAGACCAGATACAAATTCTCATATTAAGATTAACAAGGCAATTTTGTAGATGGAAAAGGGTCCCATGAGTAGGCAAAAGATTCAGAGACACACCCAACCTCAATGTTAGGAGTCCAACAAATCCCCCAAGCTAAACAACCATAGCATGTATGCACAGGGTCTTCTGTACACCCATGGAGGCTCCATAGTTGCTGCTTCAGCTTCTATGAGCCCATGTGAGCCCAACATAATTGATTCTATGGGTTTTCTTGGGTTGTTCCTGTCCCCTCTGATTCCTACAATCCTTCATCCCTCCTCCTCTGCATGGTTCTGCCTAATGTTTGGGTGTGGGTCTCTGTATCTGCTTGATGAATCCTCTCTGATGAGAATGGGACTAGGCACTGATCTATGAGTATTGCAGAATATCATTAGGTGCATCTGACAGGCAAGACAGGTTGTGGGTCAAAGGCTTTGTGTCTGGGTTGGTGTTCCAGTCCCAAGACTGAGAGCCTAGCCTGGTTACAGAAGAAAGCTGGTTCATGCCCCCTATCCTCCATGACTAGGAGTCCTCACTAGGGTCATGTCCACTGCAATCAGCCTTCACATCACTTCCTAAAGCTTACTATTCCAATCTCCTCTCCCTCCATTTCTCCTCCCCCATGCCTCATCCCTCCTCTTCCCATCCTAACCAGCCCCTAGTCCACCCACAAAATCTACTCACTTTCTTCTTCCCATGGAAATCCACGAGTCCCTGCTAGACATCTCTGCTTTATCTAACTTCTCTCGTTCTGTGGTTTGTATTATGATAATCCTTATGTAACAGCTAATGTCCACTTATAAGTGAGTATATATCATGTTTGCCTTCCGGTTCTGGGTAGCCTCACAGAAGATGATTTTTTTCCCAGTTATAAACTATTTGCTTACAAGTTTCATGATTTCACTTCTTCTAACAGCTGAGTAATGCTCCATTGTGTAGATGAACCAATTTTCTTTATCCATTCTTCTGTTGAGGAACATCTAGGTTTTCACATATTATGGCTATTATGACTATTATGAATAAAGTCACTATAAACATAGTTGAGCAAGTATCCTTGTGGTACAGTGAGCTGACACTGTTTTAGACACTCTTCATTTGTTCTTTTATGTAGACAAGGTATCACTTAAATTATTTTCAATGTTTTTATTCTGTTAGCTTTGTAAAGTGCTGTTAGTTAATTTTTTATTCATTAAAAGAGTCAAGTACCTAGTGTAACAGTAGAAGGTGGTATGAGGCTAGTCTTTATTGGATACTACATGGGGTTGGGCAAAGAATGGTACACATCATTTCTTTGACATTTCTGGAAGATCCCTCATTTTTTCATCCTAACTTTTTTTCTCATTTTTGCCTCTTTAACAATGCCATCTTTGTTTATCTTCCTGCTCTTTGGCACCATACTCCTCTTGTTTTTATCTGCCTCCCTCATTTTGTTTGATAGGTCTTATGTAGCCTAAGCTGGCATTACTGTGTACTCAAGGATGACTGATTTTTTTTTTTATTCCTCCTGTGAGCAAATTTTAAATGCTGTAATTTTAGACATACACCACTCTGTCCAATCTATGGGGTGTTTTGATCAAACCCAGAGTTTCATGCATGCCAGGCAAGCACTTTAGCAACTGAACTTCTGGTTGCCAGTGTTAAAAAATATATCAAATATCAGACTAACGCTTCTACTATTTATCACTAGAGTCTGTGACTTATGCACATACCCCAGCTTTCCATCATACTCCTGAGACTTCCTGGTGCACCTGCTGGCTCACAGTCACGTCAAGTTCATATTGCAATGTGGCATTATATATCAGATAATAAATTGAGATCTATGGCCTTTTCCTTTTCTCAGTAAAGCTACTATTCAGTCACTTCTAGTCTTACGTGTACTTTTTTATAGTTTTAAGGCAGGGTCTTAGTATGCAGTTCAAGCTGGCTTGGAACTCATAACCTCTCTGCTTTTGCTGGGATCAAAAGTACCACTGCCCCTAGTTTACTCCTTTTTTTATAGTATTGGTGTGAGGCTGGGATAGAATTTAAGAGCAAATTCAGGTTAATTATTATTATCCTTCACGCCAGAATCACTGGAATCAGAATTTGTCATTTTCCAAAAATAACTATATATAATAAAATTACATAAAAATTTCCCCAATAGGTTTGTTATGTCTTGAATTTTAAACTTTTTCACAGATTTGAGTTGCTGCACGTACACTTTGAGGAAGGGGCCTTGTGCTCTGATTTTCATAATATTATTTTACATAATACCTTACATATAGCTTTCTCAGTAAATTACTTATAAAGACTATTAATGTTACAGGAGAACCATTCTATATAAAATGTATGAAATATTTTTGTTATATTACATGCTCTTTTAAAAGTCTCTTAGATAAGTTCTGAAAAATATTTCATGAAACAAATGCAATATAATGTAATTTCTTCAAAATAATCTTTACAGAAAATAATGCACATAAGTTCATACTCTCCTGACAAAGCTGGAAATAATGAAAACAAATTTTTTCAATTCATATTTTCTCAATTCTTTCTTAGTTAATAAAATAATAATAAAAATTAAAGCTCATGCATTTTATTCCTTATTGTGGTTTTGTGAAAATTAAAGCAGCGAACAATAGGAAAATATGATACATTATTTTAATCTCTCATATTTATTAATTCATTTAATTTAAATGCAAATTATATGTTTTAATAATCACAAATTGCCTGGCATCAGGTTGTTTCAAGTAATGAGCAGTGCGAAAGATGGTATTTTTTTGAAATTCTAATAAAGCATTCTTTGGCACCTTCTTCCTTTGTAAGCTTCACTGCCCCTTGAAGTATCCTGAAATGTGCTGCTGAAGTGATTGAACCTGAGAAGGTGTTTACAGTGGGAACAGGAACCACCCTGGCTTCATTGCTCAATCTGAACACCAAGTTAAGAGGCCATTTCACATCAATCTGTGCAAAGATTTTACTTGTGATCATGAGCAAACAGAGAGAGGCCTTCTCTGCAGTAGGTGTCAGAAGTCATGTGATGGACACTAATGATGTCTGCTGCCTTTCATCATCTGTCAGAGACAAGTCACATCCTTTTCCACACCAACAGTTAAGAACATTTAATGAAACAAAACAGCGTTACTGAGCTCCAGGTTTCTCATCTTCTTTGGTCTTAGAAATGAGGTTCCGGGTTCATTAAACTGTGGTTTGTGGAGGTATACCACAATTAGGGTTTGTCTATTGAAGCAAAAATTATAATAAGATCCCAAGGCGAATCTTCAATGTATACTGACCGTCCTGTCCCATCTCAAAAGTTTAGATAAATTCAGCAGATATGGCAAGTTTAGATCATGCTCATAGGTATATTTCTCTTTCTTTTAATAAGAAAAATTAAGATAAATCATATTATACAAATAGAATCTCTGATGTTATTTGATAATTTTTATTTTGATATATGTCTTTACATATTTATACTTTACACATTTACTTTACGTGCATAAGAAGCATACATAGGCATGAATCTGCAATTTATTTGTTTCTTGTCCTCTGCCTGTGACTACAGGGATATCCAGAATATTTTTATCTTAAACCAAAAATGTATAAATGTAGGCAGAAATAGGTGCATGATGTTGTTGTATTTCTTATTAATTCACTCTACAAATACTGGGTTTCTGTGTAGTGCAAAGCACTTTTAGTAGCTGGGAAGGATTCTACACTGATGGGTTTACTGTCCTCACAGAGCCTTTTGGCTCCTTCTTTGCATTCTCAGAACCCCCTAACATTTGTTCAACTAGCTCCTTCTCAACAAGGTGCACACAAATTGCTCTATTGAACTTTAACCCGATGCCCCATCCTTACCCTAAACTCTTGAATCTCTTGTTACAGCCATTTCTTCACCCTTTAACAATATCACTTTTGAGCATTATATGGACTTTAATTATTAAGCATACTGGCTATTTCCAGTTTTCCCAACTCGATGTTATGTGGTTTATTCTCATACTTCTGTTTATGGACTATATTGTTTTCTGCCTAATCAATAAAATATGTAAAGTGCTGAAGCTAATACCTAGCTTAAGAATTTCAAAAATATATATTGTACATTTGTACTTGTTGACTAGAACACTCAAAGTTTGAGAAGTCATCAAGGATGGAAATAAAAATCTAGAAGGTATAAAGAAGGAAATTTTATTTCTGAAAATTGGGATCCATCCCATGGAAAACTATAAAATGGAGAAGAGCTAAGGCAATTCAGGCCTGTAAATGTTAGACGAAAATCAGTAAGGTGAAGAAGCCTCAGAGAAGGAGGCTGAGAAGAGCTGGCCACACAACTGGGACAAAAGCATGTCTAATATGCATGCTATGACCCAGTCAAAGGCAGCACCTCAACAAGGAAAAGCCATGGATGTAGAGAATGTAGAGTCATCTCCTTTCTGTCAACGATTAGATTGCAGCCTCTCATTGGGATTTCCTGCTCTTTAAACTTACAGGGTTCCTTGTGAGCCTCGCAGCTGGCAGGAAAATGAATCGCAAAGAGGCAAGAAGGAAAATTCAGTTCAGCCCGACTTAGTAGGTGCTAGCTCAAACTCCTCAAGAGTCTGACATCAGCTGGTTTATTGTTAAGTGCGGTTAAGCACAGTACAATTTAAGTCAAATCAAGCAAACAAACAAACAACAAAAACAACAAAACCAAACCAAAGCCAAAACCAAAACAAAACCTCTCTGGTACAATACAATATTGGGTGCACAAAGAGGCATAATTACTTCAAAACCCAACTTAAAGTACATGTGACCCTGAAGATGCATTCTATAGCTGAAGGGCCTAGGATCTGGTGTATTCTCTGACACAGCATGGAGGTCAGTAGGCTATATAAGGTACATGTGATGTCTTGCCTAAGGATGGGTCTTATTAATGGAGAGGTCTAGGGAGGGAGAGTCAGGGACAAGCACTCTGAGGGATTTGGGGACAGTCTGGCTCTGTAGATAGCAAAGGTTACCAGGTCTCTAATGGTTTCCACTCCCAGTCTTGTCAGCAGAAAACAGGTATTTATTTCATTCATTGAGGAAAAAACCTTCTGGGTTTAACATTACTGGTTTCCCTAGCGATCTGTGGGCATGGGACCTTTGTGCTCACAACACAAGATAACATATTTGACTTTGGTGGTAAAAATATTGCTAATCCTAATCTCATTACAAAGTATTATAAAACATATTTGGCTTTGGTGGTGAAGATATTTTATTGTTAATTTCAATCTCATTACAGAGTATTATAAGATCTTTAATTTTTAAGTTAGTCACATAGATTATAATTCAAAACTGTAGTGTAATTAAGTAAATTTATCGAAAATAGTTTGAATACTTAAGATGTACAAATTTCACTGTAGAAACCATTGATGTAACTTTCCCACTCCTCTCTCTCAGGCTCCTTTCCATCCTACCCCCATCCCATCTTTATTTAAACTGACTCACCTGGCAATGGTGGCTCACACCTTGAATCCCAGCTCTTGGAAGGCAGAGGCAGGCAGATTTCTGAATTTGAGGCCAGCCTGGTCTACAGAGTGAGTTCCAGGACAGCCAGGACTTTACAGAGAAACCCTGTCTCTAAAAACAAACAAACAAACAAACAAACAAACAAACAAACAAACAAAATCAACTTTAAAAAGGGCTGCTGAGATGGCTCAGTGGTTAAGAACACTGACTGCTCTTTAGAGGTCCTGAGTTCAAATCCCAGCAACCACATGGTGGCTCACAACCATCTGTAATGACATCTGATGCTCTCTTCTGGGGTGTCTAAAGACAGCTACAGTGTACTTGGATATAATAAATAAATACATAAATCTTTAAAAAACAGAAAAAATAAACTCACTCACGTGTTCTAAGATAGACCTTCCGCCATCTTCTTCTCTCTACCTTCACATTCCTCTAACTGAATCTTATCAACCATGGAGAGCCGTTATCCAACACTTGCAAAACCCAGGATGGGCTGAGCTTTGAGGTGGTGCCAACTAATAGTTGGACATGGGGTAACATGGATGATTTGCTCATTGATAGTAATTCCTCTACTGAAGGCCCAAACAATTAGGCATCCAAACTACAACAAGGTGAGTGGCATAGTCACAAAGCATCACTTGGAGGAAAGCAGCCCCACAGAAGAGACTTACTATGTCAATACTATTGAGAAGACTTAAAGGCAAACAGAAATGGGAACTAAGAAGAGTAAACCCCTCTGGGATGGGGCCGTAAGCAAACCAAACATACTTTACTAAGTGAAAACATGAATTGAGATGGCATAGTAGCTCTCACGGACTACTCTATAAAGGATGTGACACCAGATAAGATTTTCTTTAAGGGAAATATTAACAAAATGGGAAGTTGCTTTGGATGTATCACCTGCTACAATGACTGATGCTTATCAGCCATATAAAAGCAGACCTAAGACAAATGCAATGGAAGTACCTATGACTTTTTTCTTTAAGTATTTATTGTGATTTACTTGGAGTGGAGACACTGGGGGTTTTGATTGATTGTTTTAAAGAAAAATGTCATGTATATTATGTATAAATAAATTGCACTTAAACTCTAAAGAAAAAAAAAAAAACCTTGATCCAGAAAATAAGATTCAGTTTCCCTTCAGATTATGCACAGAATCCACTTCAACTCATCTCACTCAACAGTGAGCCTCCTTCTGTGGCCATATAGCTCTCCTGCTGGATTCCTTGTCCTCTTGGTCATGCACGTACCCAGGCTTGCTGTTTCTTCTATCTGCACACATCTGCTATCAGGTCTCCAACACCGGCTTCTCTTCATAACCAGGTGAGGCAGAAGGCATCATCCAAGTGTGTGCTTTGTCCTTCATCTGCATCCATCCCTCTCCTTTTGCTGTTTCTTGTCTATCATAACATCTCCACATGTGTTCTACCGATATTAATTATATTCTCTGATATGTCTGGTTTCTCTGACTGGTTTTTACCAGCTTTCCCACCTTTTCACTTACCTTCCTGAGTCTTGCCTTACCTGTCTGTGATGTTCACCATCTCCTTGGTGCTGTCTCTCCTTCTAGCTCTTGTTGTGCTATGCTTTTGTAAGCTTTCCTGAATCTCTAGAAAATCTAGTTTGCTAGGTTATCCCTCCTTTGTCTCTGCATCCTTTGAGGACAATGGTCCTCAAAAGGCCATCATCCTCATCTGGGATGCTCTTTTCTTTTTCTAAATCATTTAATCTTCATGAACTCCTGTTTTCAATATACTTGAATTCTCTAGTGCTCACCCATACATGTCTTCTCTTCAGTTATCCTGAGCCTACTTTCTAGTGTCCCCATTCTCACCACTAACCCACTAACAGTACTACTTTTTCTTCCTTCCCAGGAATAGCACCTTTCCTAAAGTATTTGGCAACAACTGGAATTGTGCAGGCAGATTTCTACCTCCCTGTGGATTGGCTCCAGGTCTAATTCATCTTTCCTATATTGCAGTGCCTAGAGCTTATGTGTGTTTATAAGCATTGGAAGTCTAATGAATTATCCACTGTGCAAGAATGCCTAACCAAATAGAAATAGCTAATATTCTGTAAGTCACTAGGCAAAGATCATTGTTTAAGTATCCCAAATTGAGCAATGTACTTACAAATTAGGGTCAGAGAAAACTATTTTCACAGAACATATCAGTAGATACCACCCAAATTTACAGTGAACTGGGTATTTTTTTCATAATTCTAAATAGCTGGCCACTAAAATGAAAAAACACACTTAAAATTATACATAATAGTTATTGTCTTTCATTACTTTCAGCAAGCCATTTATATGTGCATTAATACATGTTTTTACAATGTTTTAGACATTTATTATGTATGATTTCAGTGTCCTATGACTACCTTGGCAGAGCTCACCCAGAAATAAAATTAACATTAATGATTATTAACAGCATTTTAATGGAGCATTATATTAACATGTGAGATTAGGGCTTTCTCACATGATAATTTCTCTTAACAGTTTAAAATTTATTATGCCATTATCCAAGCCCCCTTTTCCTTGAGCATTGTGTGGGCTTGCCACTTCCAAAACCACCAAATCTAATTAGCTAGGAATGATAATAGCAACAGCAGCTATCATTCAACAAGGCCTCTGCCACCCTAGCCCATCAGCGAGCACACTAAGTCCTGGCATTCTTTGAGCCTTGTGAATTCCCATGATTACCATTATTACTCCTGTTCTACACTGAGAAACTGGAGCTTAGCTATGTGAAGAAACGCTTTCAGTGTCACAATCTAGAAATTTTGAGTCCAGGCTTTCTCAACGACAGTGTCTGAGTTCAGATCAAACCTTTCAGGAATACTTCTTCATCTTCTGTTTCTGCTCTCTGTGAGTGGCAGGTTTGAGGTTGTAAATCCACTCAACCCATTCTTACAGTTGTGTTGTAGTCAGGGGTCTAGTAGAAAAATCCACAATATCACCTAATAAGGAACTTATAAATACCTGGCGGTGTGCAGTCTTTATTACACTATCATGTTATCTAAATTGAGAACAATTAGCTTAAAAAGTGAGCCTGAGATAGATTTTTAGTGTATAAGGCCAGCTTCATTTGTATAAACATGTCCCCATACACATGTGTGGATGCATGCCCATGTATGGGTTATAGAAGCCAGAAGTTGATGTCAGTATTCTTCCTCTATCATTCTATGCCTTCTTTTTTAGAATTGGGCCCATTATGTGAAATAGGAGCTCATTAACTATATGGAACTATGGTCAGTGAACACTTGGGATCTTTCTGACTCCCCACCTCAGTCCTGGTCACTGGTATACACAGACACAGGGGACTTTTTCAGTGTGATGTGTGGATCTGAACCTAGGTATAAATGCTTCTTCAGCAAGCACTTTACTCACTGAGCCATTTCCTGAGCCCCATCTTATCTCTACTTTAAATCTTCTCCCACATACTTAGGCTGGATGTGTATGGAATGTATATGAGACCCTAAAATAAAAATTACTAAAGCTGAATTATTTATGTTAATTCTACTGCCTTAATGAAAATTTTATCATTGTAATAAGGATGAAAATGGGTATATCGCCAGCAATGGATTTTAATCTGAATTTGGTTCAAAAAGGTCCATGATTGAAATTCTTGGTTTTTAGGCTTAAGTGACATTTGGAGGTCACAAGCCAGACCCTCACTTGGAGTCAGTTCTCCAATATGACTTTGAAAACCAGGCACATTTACCCTCCTGTAGTCTTCCAAAACCTTGAAATAAAAATGTCGATGCTGCATGATATCTAAAGGATATCCTAGTATGGTGATGAGCCGAAGAAGCAAAGTTTCTATAACTACTAAAGGACTGTGGGAAACACTAGGACATGGAAGCACAGCTGAGATGTGTCAGTTCAATTATTCTGGGGGAGGCTTTGCTTCAGTTTTCTCTTACCATTCTTCACACAACATTTCCCATTTGAAGATCATGTTTCTTTATGAAGAAGGCAGCAAAATCATGGGACCTTAACCTGACAGTGGCAAACCTACCCTTCCTTTTATTTTGGTGTAAATTAGATACTGTGATATTTATCCTTAGCAGGCTTTAGTCACTTCAGACCACTCAGGGCTGTGTGTTCTGGTGGTATTCTTTGGAAGAGCCTAGTTCCTTATTTAGTTGTGCTGTGTGCTCTTTAGAATATTCTTGTACTTTGAAATCTATTGGAAAGCTCCCTCCAGAGTTATATGACATCTGAATTGATGATTCTGGGTTATTTTCAATTAGCAAATGTCCCTGAAATTTCTGGATATTCATCTTCATGCAGTGATGCTTTCTCTGAAGGCCACAGAAGCCAGGAGTTTACAAGCTGGGGATATTCATTCACAGTTCTTTCAAGACCAAATTCTATTTAAAACCCCATTGGTAGAGATATTTACATTTTCATCATCAGTAGTATACTAAAAATTTTATTAAGATAATTTAATTAATATAAATAATTTAGTTTTAGCAATTTTTGTTTTAGGACCTCATACATACATACCACCCTTACTGAGCAAATAAGATACTGAGGTCATATGGCTTAGTTAATACTGTTTATATTTTTAAACCAAGAATGTTTCTTGTATCATCTTTTCAGCTAAGGAGCTATGCATAATTTAAAATTGGAAGCTGCTTTAAAATATGTTTTTTTAGGAGTGATAAGATTTCTTAGTGAAGAGTACATAGTGTTCTTCAAGGGGACCTGAGGGGGATTTTTCAGTACCTATGTTGAGTGACTCACAATTGCCTGTAACTCCAGCTCCAGATATAAGTATGTGTACTCATGTGCACACCCCACACACATGCACATATATCATTTTAAAACTAAAAATGAAGTTTAATATGTATTTACAAAATTACTTAATATTTAAAAAATTGTTCTAATCTGCTAAATGTGGTAACAGTTTATTTCATTGTTTGCTTCTGGTTTGTTGTTGTTGATGATGATGAGAATATCAGTTACTCAGCAGCAGTGGTGATGGTTTCGCTAATCCTGTTTCTTAGCTCTCAGCCTGACCAAAATAGTGAAGAGTCATTAAGTGAATCTAAACTCTTAGCAGGTGACATGTTGAATAGAGATGTTTAATATACTTATTATGATGACATTGCAGAAATGAAATCATCACAAGATAAGAAGCGTTAGTAATAGGCCATTTTAATTTAATTTAATTTTGGTGGTGTAACTGTGCCCCTTCTGTACTTAGGTCCTTACATCTTTAAGCCTTCCCAGACAAATCTGGCTCATGATACTTGTTCTTGTTCTGAACCTGGAACTATCCACTCTGTTGCACAGAGTTCATCACAGTTAGAAATTACTTTATTTGTACATTTAATTCGTTATCTCTTTCCTCCAGGACAAGGTAAGTTCTCTGAAACTTGTCTCACTGCTGACCTCCCAACAGTGAGTTCAGTCTCATAGCACATGCATTTCTGCTTCTTCTCCAGAATGTTCTGAATGTCCAGTTATCATCCTGGCAACTTTTCTTTAGACCCCGTGCCTCCCTTTCTGCTATACTTTAAACATAAGTATGGTCCTTATGGAAGAGAATACCACAAGCCATCAATTAACACTGTTATCCTATTTATTCTTCCAAATAGAATGCAAGTTCTGTTTTGACATATTCTCACCTGTCTATGGAAGATTGTTTCAAAGGAAACCAAGATAGTTCAAGAATTGGGGAATAGGTTTGTGTTGCTCTAAGTCAATTTAGAGTATGCTTACACTACCCTTTCTGAGACCTGCATTTTTGTGGATTAGTAAAACAGCATGAGATGAGTTGAATGTGAGCAGATGGCTTTGTGGTGATCACTGAGATGAAAGTGGGAGCACTTTAAATTTCTGTGAACTGATAAGAACCTAGGCAAATCACCTTGCTATGATATCTGATAACAACCTGGGCCCTATCATCATGATACAGAGAATGCTAGAGAGTGAAGAGAGACAGAGAGACAGAGACACACAGAGACACACAGAGCGAGCAAGCATACTAAAGAGTGGGCAAATAAGAGTGAGTAAAACTTTGAGGAAAAGATAATTTGATATTTTTATTAAATTATTTTATTTACACTTCAAATGTTGCCCCGTTCTGTCCCCCATCCCCAAGTTCTTTGTCCAATCCTTCTCCCCTTTGCTTCTGAGAGGGTCCTCCCCCACCTCACCCCCATCAGCATCCCCCCTCTCTGGAGCATCAAATATCTGCAGGATTAAGCACATTTTCTCCCACTGAGGCCAGACAAGGCAGTTCTCTGATACATTTGTTCCAGGGACCACAGACCAGCCTATGGGTGCTCTTGGAGTGGTAGCTTACTTTCTGGGAGCTCTGAGGAGTCTGGGTTAGTTGATAATGTTGTATTTGATTTCTAAAGACAAAGAGAAAGAAGGTGTGTGGAGTTGGGTGGGTAAGGAGCTGGGGCGGACCAGGGAGGAGTTGGGAGGGAGAAAGTATGTTCAGGTATATTTTATGAAAACAAACCTTTTACAATAAAAAGAAAAGAACGAGATAAAGAAAGAGGAAATTGGGTGTTAAGAGGAGTGGAGGTCTACAAATGAAGATCAGGTGAGTGAAATGGCCTAACTCTACTCTTTTCCAAGATGAACAAATTATTTAAAACATACACTCCAGCAGAGCTGGCTATAAGAACCTTCTGACAGTAGTGAAGTGTTCAAAGTTTATTTCTTGGCCTGCTTTTGACCATTAAACAACTGCTAATAAATGCCTTAGGATGCCTTAGAGTTACATAAAGATGATTTAATGATTTCGATGGTTGGATTGTCAATGTAACTGGGTTTACCATCAGCTAGCAGACCCACTTTGGGATGTGTTTACGGAAGAGTTTTCATAGACGGTGAACTGAGGTGGCT
Organism: Mus minutoides; assembly: GCA_902729485.2. Lineage (NCBI taxonomy): Eukaryota > Metazoa > Chordata > Mammalia > Rodentia > Muridae > Mus > Mus minutoides. Next base: position 1,475,122 of record LR753320.1, on the reverse strand, counting down.
GGTGCCTTCCAATGGGTTACTGTGATATGTAAATGTCTGAGTACAAATCAGAGTGACTAAAGATGTGCCTCTACTTCTTTCTTAGGACAGCTCCACATATCACTCCCGCTGGCATCCTTTACTGATGTCAAACTCCAGCATATCCAGCCTTCCAATGTGGACTCCACTTTCACTGACTGATGGGTACTGCTGAGGCATCCAAGCTCTTGGACCAGATGCTGTATTGTCACCATGGAGATGGACAAAATTAGATTACTTAGCTTTTTCTCTACAAGCATGTCAAATAAATTCTCTTTTACAATATTGTTACATTGTAATAATATTGTTCCCTAGAGAATCCTGATTTGTACAGATTTGGTATGAGACGTGAAATAGTTCTTGAGAAACAGAGTTTTAAAAACTTCTTTCTCCTGTTTTGGGACTTGGATCTTTAGTTAATCATACCTACTAAAGGCACTCACATAGTTTGGAGAGCATTGATAAAGATAAAAAAATAAATACATTTTACACTCCTGGTTTACCACTTGTGAAAGGCAAGGAGTTTGGTGGATCTAGACATCATCCCTGTAGGCATTTCTGGAAAAATATTCAAGTATAATGATGTTGGCTAGTTTTCTTCAAAAGCATCTCTGTATAAAGTAACTTCTCAGCAATGTAACGTGCATAAAGAGCTATGATGGCTTTTAACTATGCCCTGAGATAGACTGAGATAATTCTCTGCAACCATAGATCTGAAGTCACTGAAAACCAAACACAAGCCATCACCATGTCACTGGTAGAATAGACCACAGATTAAGTTTCAATCCCAAAGTGTATCTGGAATTAAAGTCAGAGCAAGGATGGGGAAAGAAAAACTCCTACAAGGGTCAAACGTGTGTGGGAGGACTGGGATGAGGCTGGGACACTGGACTTCCCCACCCTTAGGGGCAGCTGTCTCCATCTCACCTCTGTGCTATTTGCCCTTCTGCACTAGCCTGAGGGATTTAATCATCCATTATCAATGAACACAGAAGTGACCTTCCCTGAGTAAAATGCTGACCATGCTGATACCCTTCAGTGCCAATTTTCATACACTACCTGACCTTTGCTTCTGCACTGATAACCAGACTCAAGTCTCATCAAGCCTCTAGAGGTGTAGTCAAGTACATGCATGATGCATGGGGAGATGATCTATCTTTACACATGACTCCTGGAGCTTTCTAATACATACAAACAGAAAGTTGGGAAATACATATGTAAATAGATTTTAAGGATGTGAGATATTGGTAGAAGAAATGTAAAAATACATTTTGTTGAGTTCTTATTTAATGCTAAAACTTGAACTGCTTAAAAAGTGAAAATAGTTCATTTAAGTTGTTGGCGAAAGTATGGTTGAAGTACCTTGAGTGAGTTAGGCAAGCATGGTGATATTCATTGGCTTAACATAAATGAAGAGATTTGTAATTTTTGGAAACCTGGGATGCTGGAGTAGATTTGCCATTTAAAACCCATTTCCCCATAAGAGGAGGGTCCAGATGATATGCTCCGATCAAAGGATCTTTAAATGAAACCATCATTTCCCATTTTTCTCCTCCTGGGTCCACTGACATGTGAAGTGTCCCAGCTTCATGTCCTGCTGCTATGGACCTTTTCATGTGTCACTGTGATGCACCATACTCAGTCCAATCATGACACAAAATAAATTCTTCATCTCTTACATTGCTTTGTGACAGGTTTTGGGTCACAGAAAGATAACTAATATACTCACACAATTTAATAAAATATTATGTCCTAAGTATCAAAAGTTCTGAGATTCTGTGTAATGCTTTTCCCCTCAGTGTGCTGATACCCAGCATCTATTTGCCTGACACCATTACACATTTTCTGTGAAGAATGCCAAGGAATGGCCACAGGTGTCTGGCACATTCTGACTATGGCCAGGAGACCCATATCATTAGGATAATGACCAAGAGTCATCCTGTTTGGCTATGTGTTTGAAATCAAAACAAGAGGCAAAACCAACATAAGTGCAGTTAATTTAAGGCACTTTTGCTCTGTTTATTAAGGCTAATTGCAAGTCTGGTTTACAATTAGCAATTGCCTGAAGGATTAAAGTACCCCTGGCACTTGACAAAACAGAGTGTCCATGGCACTGCCCCTAGATTTAATATTTCCAAGGATGGATTTCTGCCTGTAATGTTATGGCTACAAATAGCCTGCTGCATAATAAGTATCAACACAATCTTGGCAATGCCAAAGCAATTGATGATTTTTTTGTGACAGTCTATACTAGTGTCTAGCAGTAAAGCAATGCAGCTGGAAGCCTAATTAATGGATGCAGGTAGGATGTTCCATCCTGTAAGAAGGAGACTGCCTGTTCCCTCACCGGCTGCTGGCTGTAGCTCCCACACTGATAGTATGTTGTTGCCAGTGTTACCACCTCATTAGAAAATTAGCTTTTAATTAACTTTGGAAGCTACTGCATGGGTTTTGATGGGAGGCATACATTTGTACACATCTTGTTGCAGAATTAAGCCTCCCCTTCAGGTTTCTAATGGGCCTCTTCTGCCTTACAGAAAAGCAGCAGTCTAGCCGCATGTAGGCAGCTGCTCCGTAGGTAGCGGTGACCATGCAGTTTCAGCCTGCTCTCAATTACAAAGAGATGTCCTTAGTGCCCTCATGAGCATCCCCTTACTCCAAGGCCACTTGAGACTTAAAACAGCAACCAAGGGGACCTCAATGCCACATGCTCCCCTTTCATTCTCCTCACCCCCAACCTGGCACTAATGGCACATAGTCTGGGAAGAATGTGCCTTGCCTTATTTCTATATTTAAACATCTCTGCCTGAGCAGAGTGGTGATAAACCTACAGACAAGATAAATGACTAGATTATCATTCTTCTCCCCAGGGGAAAACCTCGCTGTCAATTAGGCTAATGGGGAGGGGGGGTGTTAAGTTCAGCTTTGGCATGCCCTAACGCCAGAGACGACTTCTGTCCTGGATAGCTGGAAAGCCTAAAGATGGATTTGAACTGTGTCAACAACCGTAGGGTGGCCAGCCACCAAAGGGGGATGTCAAGGAGCCTCCTGATTAATCATCAGAGATGACAATGGGAGGGCGAGCCAGTGGCCCAGAAGAGCAGACCCTTTGAGCTTCATTATAATTCTACATTGCCTCTTTCAATTCTACTTGGTGCCTTAAAAGAAGATATGGGTGCTCTTGGTTGAAGAAGTGAGGCAGCCTCATTTACCATGCCTAAGTGTTCTTTTGTTGTGCTTTTGCAAAGCACCAACGGTGACATCTCATTTGATCTTATTGCCAGTCTCAGAGGGACAGAGGGCAGCTGGCATATTTCTATTTTTGCAGATGATAGAGCTGGGTGACATAGCAGAGGATGGTACTGTCCATATGATCACACAGACAGCTGTTCATGGCACCGAAGAGAATCCAAATGACCTAGCTACCCTTCCTCCTAGTTCACAATTCTCTACTGTGTTGTTCCTCACCTTCCTTCCACAGAGACTAAATTAACATCTGCTAAGATGATATTCTTGGGTTTTTCTCCATTATGTTGTCATGTTAATGAGAAAAGGTAGAAAAAGAAAGAAACATATCCTGGCAAATACAAACTGATAATCATGAAATAATGTTGTACAAATTGAAAAGCATCATTTTAGACCTGATTGCTTTCTACACTCTCTACAGCCTGAAGGGAAAGAGAGAGGATTTATTTTTAATATCAGCAAAATGGGATAGACTTTACAATGTTGGTACTTTTTATTCAGGGACAGGTTCTTTGCAGAACTGGAGGTTGAATTGTAAATTGTCTTCTCAAATATTCTATTCTTCCTACACACAGTCTAGATTTCTGCTGGTGTCCAAAGACTTCATTGGTTTTAGTATTTGCCCTGAAAAATAATCTCACTCCAAATTTAAAACAAAATTTGAGTTTCTAATTCCTCTATTCCACTGAAGAACCAAATATGTATAACTTCTACTTTTGAACATTTTCAAAAATACCTTATGAGTCAGATACATCTAGGGCTTGTATGAGAAGAGATGACAGTGCCAGTAAAAAAGACACAATGTACCAGATATTTTGCTGAACATGACACTGATAAGATTCTCTGTGTTCATCCTCAGTCATTTGAGATGGCACTGCTATCACCTATAGAGCTAGGAGCGAGAGCTTGTGATGATAATGTCTCCTGTTCAAGAGCTAGCAGCAAGGAAGGGGCCAAGACAGAGTTTGAGCTGAAGTCTTCTGGTTTCAAAGCCTAGACTCTGAATATCTGTAACTTTCTGAGAATTGGCAAAGTCTTAGCTGAGTGTCCTTAGCTATGGTTTAGTGGGTTTCCATTTTAAGAACTATGACAGTCCAGAGTATAATCTCACCCTTGCCAGACTGTTTGACCAGCTTCATCTGAATGTATGCCTCTCATAAAACACATAATTTTACCCTTTTTGAAAGTGACATAGCAGAAGCTAGGAAATTCCCCTTTAATTGGCCAGGGGTTTTACAACTATACTTTGACAAACATTCTCTCTCTCTCTCTCTCTCTCTCTCTCTCTCTCTCTCTTTCTCTCTCTCTCTCTCTTCTCCTTCTTTCTTCCCTCCCTCCCTTTCTCCCCCTCCCCTCCTTTTTTCCTTTCCCCTTGTTTGTTTTAGTTTTAGATTTTGATAAGCAGAAATAATGTATTTCTTAGATTTGGCCACAGTAGCAAAAGGAAAACAACAACAACAACAACAACAAAGGGTCCTGCTACAAAAAGTTCATCATCAGGATCCTGACAGGACATTCAGGATTAAAGACAGGAAGAATTGCATAAAGTTCAGGAGGAACTTATCAGTGTGACAGTGTGATTCCTGTGACCTCACTGATCATTTGGTCCTGCAAGGAACTCTGACTAGGTAGGTCCTGTGACTTGAGCAGAGAAATTGGTCCTCAAAGAAGACGGTTTCTACTCCAAGTACCGAATCACCCTTATGAATAAATCTTCACACCCAGGCTGGGGAAGTTATGGTCTATCCTGAAAGGCTCCCTACCTCAGTGTCTGTGCACAGTGACAAAATTTGATAGGCACATTAACTATTCAATCACACAGATGAAAATAAATTACATTTTAGCAATGCCTATGTAGACTTCATTTATATTTTCATATCTATTCCCTTCTTCAAACTATCTATATTTCACAAATTACCTCTGATCAGATGTTACTGTGTAGTCAGAAAGTATTAGCAATATAATAGTATTATCTGGTTGGTAGGCTTTTTTTGTGAGCTTCCTCTGAAATGATAATCTGACTTTTGGTATTGGGGTTTTTGTTAGGCTCTTGGAGGGAGCACAGTCAACTTATTAAATGAGAAAATTTCATTAAAACTACATGTGTGCATTTTCACACTGAATAATATATAGCAATTTGATCACAAATAGATCATCTGGGCAGTAAGCACTGGATGTTACTAGTAGGGACTGATGTTCACGAAGGGGGATTAGTATTTGATCCTACTCAGGGTCTATGGAAAACTATTTAGATTACAATTTAATGGTGAATTCAGATGAAGGAAGTTTGAGACAGTTGAGAAACTGATTCTCCACATCTCATATATTTGTCTCCTCATCACTTCTAACCTTCCTTATTTATTAGATTAATAGTCATGTGATCAGAAAACCCATGGGCATAGAGATACAGATTTTTGCAATTAAAGAAAAAAATCATCTGGGTTCCCGGGTACAGATACTGTTGGGTGTAAAGGACTTTACTTGATAGCTTAACTCACTAGTGTGTTTTGTAACCAAAGCTATTGCATGACTTCTTTAGGATGTTTCAAACTGGGCATGATGGTACATACATATAATTCCAGCACTGGGGAGGCTAAGGCAGTAGGGGTTATGAATTCAAGGTTGTCCTTGGTTATGTACTGAGACTCTGGCTCAAGAATAAAAATAAAAAGAACAAAAACTCATATACAGAAAACCCAGATGCTCCAGGTCTGCCTTCTTCCCGATTAGTCACTAGGAAGTTTCAATTAGACTTTGATTTATGATTCTATTCTATGTATAGGTCTAACTTTTTTCTTTTAGATATTTATCTTTGGTCAATTTTAAAAGTTATAAAATTGTCTTTTTAGTTGTTTTTTTTTTTAAATGATTAGTACATAGACATTTTTTGTCACACTTTCAGCATGCAATACAAGCACAGGAAATACCTTTTATTTTTAAGGAAATGAAACAAAAGCAAGAATGTTGAAGAAAATGAAGAAGTACGGAAGCTTTGGGCTGCATCTATTGTCCTATCTTTGCACAGGAGAGTGTAATCTCACTCTCACTAACAGTCACCCTCTGTCACAACCTGCATATGCTGAAGAGTTGACATTATTTACTGAAAAGCAGCAGCCAGCAGGTGGGAGCTGCCTGCCATTGATAGCCAGGAGACTACATTTGTTAATTGAGTTCTCCTGGGAAAATTGCCTATCTGTTCTGTTGTTGCTGTTGTTGTTGTTGTTGTTATTGTTGTGTTTGTTTGTTCATTTTTGGGTTTTAGGGGGAGCTTGCTGTTGCTGTTCTGTCTGTTTGTTTGGCTCAAAGCATTTGTCTCCTACATCTGCCCCAGGAAGAGACAAGACAGATGGGTATAAAATCCAATTGATATTAGCTCACCTTTGTGTCCCTACTTGTATATATGGTCCACACAAATCCATATGAGAGAAGAATAAACTGTCTCTTCAGAGATGTTATTCCATTTTCTTGTTACTGTTACCAAGAATCCCCAAGTAGCCCCCGGGGTTTGAGGTACCAATAAGTGATGAAATGTCCTCACAGTGCTCATATCACCTTAAGCGTCAAGGCACTGTGTTTTCTTCTTGCCCCCACACTACATTTGGCCCAGGGCGTTGTGGTATAGGAGTAGCCCTCTCTGTTACCAGCAGACCCATTCTTCCTTTGAGATCAAGATCAAGATCATTAACTAAAATTTTCTTACTGCAGTCTTCTTTCTGCTCCCAAATTATTGGTGTTGAATGTAGGAAACGCTGGGTGTCTGCAGAGAAGGCAGATATTCCCGAAATATGTGTAAATACATAAAGTCTAATAAGTTACAGATGGAAGAAACATCTGAAGATAGGAGAAAGGGATCTTCATTCAGGTTTCTCATTCTTTCTATAATCTCAAATACCCTGCTCTCTCGTTCTGGGCAATACCATTTAGCCATGTTGCTGTTGCTTCTAATGGAATCGGATGTTTTGACGAGATGCCCTCTTTTTTCATAACATGTTTAGCTCTACTCATCAGGGGGCTTACTTTCTCTACCTTTTTCTTTCTTTGTGAAATACACTGCTTCCAACTTTGGATCTTGAGAACCTTCTTACCTCATACCACATCTTCCAGTACTCTTTCCTACTCCAACACAGCCACCGAGTTCATCCCTCATGAGAACAGACAGCATCAATACTAAACTTGTAATCTCAAGCAACTATATATCATGCTAACACATGATTTTCCACTTACAAAGTTAATAGTGCATTGTCTATAATTTCCACTTGAATGGTTATACAATGAAATCCATACCCTCATATCTGATTTCTCTATAAGTTGGGTAATGAGTTCCTCACATCACGCCTGCTTCTTCCTCTACTCAATCCTTCCTCATTACTCAGGATCCTCCTTCTCAATGCCATCATTAGTGTAATTTTCTATGTTGCCTCCATTTTCTATAATCCACATAGTGCATGGATTTTCTTTCTAAAGTATAAATGTGATGACATGGCCTTGCTTCCAAATATTTTCTAACAATAAAAGGCTAGGCATATATAAACAATCTTATGTAAGTTCGGTGAGCCTAGGGGAGGTTAAGGTGAACCTAGGGCATAAAAGTGCCAAGTTGATTAATGGTGCTTAGTTGAGATAAAAAAAGATAACAGAAGCTAATTGACAATACTCAGTGTCCAGAGGTATAGATGCTAGTGCTATGGGGTAGAAATAAATCAATGAAATGATTCTTAGATGCCTATGGAGACCAATTTACTGGCTGGAATATCAAGGTGGACAGGAAATAGTTATTATCAGGACTTCAGCCACCTTGCTTGAAGATTTGGTCTACAGGTACACGTTTGTATGAAGACTCCTGGTTGAAAGTTATTTTCAAATTTCACATTAACTCTGGCAGGAAGAACTATTTCTTTCCACACAACACATGTGTGGTCATGGGAGTGGTTTAATATCCACAGGCAAAGTGGAGCCTTGAACACCAGTTTTATCTCTTTCCTCACTTTCTTCTCTATATTCTCCTTGTCTTATTCCTTTTTATTTTCTCCCTTCTCCATCTCTTCCTCTTTCTTTCTCTTCTCTCTTTCTTCCTCCCACTTCTCCTTTCCCTACTGTTCCTTTTTGTCAAGACATTTCTATCTGTATACTCTAACAATATCTATTGCCTAACCTCAGAGATGAAACTGAAAGAAAGGGCATATATCTCTTTTCCCATTTCATTCAAAAGCTTCTAAAAGCTTCTGACAGTGTCCTTGCAATCCAATAGTAAAGTAAACGTTCTAGGAGCAGATGAAAGGAAATTTGATTGGCAAGTTACTTGATAGCTTAGGGCTGCCATTGAAAACAAGTGGTCACTTTAAAAGACACTGAGTCTGCTTGCAGAGCAGGGTTCCAACACTAAAGGAAATTTCTTCTGTTTAAGAGAAGGCAAAAATAAGTACAGTTACTTCTAAATATATTTAATTGGGGAGATGTTATGGATGAAATATGGATGTAAACCACAGGCTAATGTGTTCAAACACTTGTTCCCCAGATGGTTTTGTTTTGTTTTGTTTTGTTTTGTTGTTTTGTTTTGTTTCCTGCTATGAGGCTGCAGGGTCTAAAGGAGGTGAGGCTAATTGGCCAACATGGGCTACTAAAGTTGGATGAGCGTTATAGCTCAGCCTTGTGTCACATCCTTCCATTCATCCTGATGCTCTGAGACTCTTTGCCTACACATGTATATTGAATCCTATCCATACTTAGGCTTGTGACATTTTTATTAAGACTAACAATGGGGATGTCCATTTTCAGTGCTAGAGATGACTTTTGGAATCTGATATATGATAAGTTGCTTCCTTAGATAAATGAGAATAATATTTGAGATTTTAATTAAATCATTTTCCCCTGCCCTGTTTTCCCTCCAAACCCTCCCATATCCCCTCCTTGCACCTGTTCTGAATCATGGTCTCTTATTCATTAATTTATGTTATGTGCATTTATGTATATGTATGTATAAACATATTCCTAGATATTATATGCTTGGTCTGTGTAATGTTACTCACATGTGTATTCTCAGAACTGATTCTTTGGTATTGGATAAACAGAAGGTATACTCTTCCCTGGGAAACACTATTTTTTCACTCCAAATTCTTTATTTGCCTGTAATTATTTGTAAATAGTGACACCTCATTGGCTTTCTTCTATCTAGTTTGGCACGTCTATTTGGTGTGTTGGTGAGAATTTATGAGTATAGTTTCTGTTATTACCAGGAGACAGAAGCTCACAGAAAAAAAAATTCCTTGTCTTCTGGCTCTTCCAATCCTTCCATGGGCCAGAAGCTCCATATCTGTCATCTAAAGAACCAAGTGCCAATCCAGTTTTCATACCAAATCAACTATGGTCAAATAAAATAATAACCAACTACAACTTCCAGAAAGCTTGTGTAAAGTCAGATATAGCAATGCAAACATGTAGCCCCACTATCCTGGAGGTGTCAGGAGGACTGTAAGATCAAGGTCAGCCTGCCTTACATAGAAAAATCTTGCTTCAACAGACAAGCCAACCAATGAACAAATAAGCAAAGTTTGAATAAAATGTGAAGGTCAGCAAGGAAAAGAATAGAGTTAGATCCCACAATCTGTGGCCTTAGTGGAACATGTATATGGCTAAAATCTATAGAGAAGAAGACAGAAAGGAGAAAAATAAGCATGGGGAAAAGATGTTAACTCTACAGGCAACTAAGGAATGCTGGGAGTGGGAGAGTCAGCTCCCCTCAGGGAAAGGACCTGGCAGGTTACTCAGTCCTGCATGGCCAGCCCTGAAATAATCTATATACGAGAGCATTTATATACTGTCTGAGTGACTGTCTTCTTCTATTTAGAAATAATCACACACACACACACACACACACACACACACACACACACACACACATACACACACACACGCATACACAATTGAGTTAAAAGGCCATGAATTTGAAAGACACAAACACACAAACACAGGGGTACCCGAGAGGGGGTGATAAGAAAAAAGAAAAAGAGAAAGATGATTCAACTAAATTTTAATTTTGAAAAATAAATAAATAACAATTAATGATAAAGGAAGTAATTTTTCTTTTGAAAGTCCAAATTTTATGTTGGGTAAGATAAAATATCATGTGCTAATTAACTTGAAAAATATATAAAAGATGGTTCACTGTCAAAATCAAAGACAACCAGATAAATTTTGATTTTAGGTAATCAATGAATATTTCCAATTTAAGGATATTTCTTGGGATAAACTAATATACTGAAAAGCAAAAGGAAAACAATCACTGTTTACCTTATGTTTGAGATAACTAATATCTTGAGATTTTATTTGCTAAATCCAGCAATCTCAAAGCTAAAATAATATTGATCTAGCTATTTTAAATGCAAACAAAATGGATCATATTTGAAAGAGCATTTTCAATAGGACACAAATCACAAAAGCCATATAGTAATTGATATGTCACATCTATTAAAGATTTAAGATAAGACAAAGTGAGAATGCAATGCACAGATTGGAAGGAGGCATTTGTAATTAACACAACAGGCAAATGATCAGTTTATAAGTTTATTTTTATAATTTGGAAGAAAAGAGGAGAGGAGAAGGAGAGCCAGGGAGAGAGTGAAAGAAGGAGGAAGGAAGGGGAGAGATAGATCATCTCATTATACAAATGTTCAATGTCCAGGAAGAGGCTATTTCAAACAGGAAATCAGATGGCCGCATAATAAAATTACAAACTCTATTAGTTAGGAAACTTAAGATTAAACTATTCAATAGCTACAATTATTGGTCATCTAACAGTTAAAAATTAAATTCTGACAAGCCAAGTGTTTAAAAAGCAAATGTTGAAAATTTGATAGTGTTGGGAATTGGGTAATATCTTTGAATCTATGTACAAGATCTTACATATCTATGCACATAGATCTGACATATTTGAATCAGATATTCTGCTGTAAAGTGTGTTCCTAGAACAATGCTGTATATATATATATGTGTGTGTGTGTGTGTGTGTGTGTGTGTGTGTGCGAAATTAAATAAAATATATAATTTTGATCAATGTTCTAGCCATGTTCCAAGTTCTGAACAGCTGCACATTGCTAATGCCTATACTTTTTGGTAGAGAGATTATAAAGTACTTCCATCCTCACTATGGAACAATGACCCTGAATAGCTAATATAATTTCTAGGAGGATGTTTATTTTCTGTTTTCTCTCTCAATCTGGCAGAACTGTTTATATGTATCTTAATCAGCAATCACCATCTAAGACAATTCATCTCAGAGACACACTTCCTATAATTTAGCTCAATACCACTTAACAACATTAGAGAAATGGCTTACCCCTGTTGAAGTATATAAATAAATGGATGAATGAAAATATAGACTTTTGGGAGAGGAGAGAAAATGGTCCATTTACCTAAAACAAGTTACCAAATTGCTTGACTTAAGTCTGAAGTTGTATTTTGTTTAGCAAATAATTTGTTTTGTTTTTTAATTGAATTTGTGTACACATTTATAGATCTCTTTTCTTAAAACAACTGTATTGCTTCTTTAAAAAAGCAGAACAATTTACAAAACTGAGCCTCCATCTCTTCAGGGAAAACCTTTGATAGTGTTCTGCAGTGGATACTTTATATGAAAGCATTAGAGGCTTCTCCATCTCCTTCATTACAGCATCTGCCTGGGCTACATAGGTTTTGAGTCTCTGAGTCCTGTCATCAATGTGGAAAAATAACTGTGTTGCTTTTTACAATACTCAAGCACTCTAATACCCCAGCTATGTTTTAGTTGTATGTGGTTGACCACATGAAACAGCAGGAAAATTAACCAACGATAACATATACTTCAAAAGGCAAATGCACCAGTTGATTGAGTTAGGTATTTTACGAGGTCTTAGCTTAAGATATTCTCTGCACATGTTTAGTTTTGAGTTTTTATTTATTTAGACATGTCTGTATTTATACATCTGACAACTGTTATTTTGAGGAAATATAGGAGAAGTGAAGGTCCAGTCACACTCAGCTCTATTCACAGATGAGTTAGAAAAGGCTAACACTTTGTCATTTGGTTTACACCGAGTCAGGTGGGAATGCAAATGTAAATAAAGAAGCTCAATATCATATTTTCAAGAAACAAAAATGCCAAAATCTAGTGCCTTACTGCTTTTTAAAGAAAAAGTATGTAGCTGACTGTTCACATTTGACCTGAATTTCTTCCCATTATTAATTAGGCGTCAACAGCAAGGCTAGCAGCTGCCCAGTTAAGTATTCTTGGGGATGATATAAGAAGATTTTCTAGATTATTTTAGTTTGGGTATGATTTGCCTTAATGACTTGGTTTCTTGCATTCCTAGAATAGGAGGGACAAAGTCAGTAGAATGGTTTGGTGTATTGCAAATAGAGCAATTTAGAAGGACTGAATTCATGGTTCAAATACAACTATGGAGACACCTTTAAATCTTCTAGCTTTAACAGGAAACTCGTGCCTATTAAACAACAATCTTCCCACTTCCCTTTTCTTCCAACTCTTCTAGAAATTTGACCATTTTTAGATAAACATTACTGGAGCCATGTAATTTCTGTTGTTTTGTGTCTGGCTTCTTTCATGTGAAGAATGTCCTCCAAGGTTCTTCTGTAGTTTTAGAATGGCAGGACATTTTTCTTCCATAAGGTTGGGTACCACTATGTGGTATCCATACCCTATATTTTCTTTATTAACTTATCCATTCATAGGTAGCTGGGATGTTGACATATTGTAGCTTTTACAGTAATGAGGTAGTGGGCATTAGAAGTTAGAAATACTTTGAGATTCTGATGTATGGATTTATTTGTAAATGGGGTTACTGGGTTATATATTACACTTAGTTTACTGAGGGAACTCCATACCTAGTTCAATAGTTACTGCTGAAATTTACAATCTTACAACTCAAGGGTTCTAATTTTTCCAATTCTCTCTGTATTCTATTTTTCGTGTTGGGACTCAATATTTGACAGAATCCTTAGGGAGGAGTGGATCTTGGTTCATGGTTTAAGAGGGTCCAGAGCATCAGGGCAGGGAATGCATGGTGATATGAAAGCTTTGGAAGACAGTAGGCACATGAAGCGAATGTTTACATAGCACTGCAGTGGTGAGGCATAGAGACATAGGATTGGCCTCAGGCTCACACTTTTGATTAGTGAGGACCCAGCTCCTGTCTTGTCACTTCCAAGTTATTGTTACCATCTGGACATCAGGTCTTCAGACACATACACAGATGGAATATTTTTACTATCTAAACTATACATTCTCTAGTATTACCTTTATAATTTTATCTTTTGGTGATAATCCTAACAGAGGTGATAATACTTTATTATGGCTTTGCTCTTAGTATCTGTGATGATTAAGAAAGTTGAATACTTCTTTAGAAACCTGGTAGCCAAAAGTCTACAGAGGTCTTTTGCTCATTTCAAAGATGACTTTTGTTTGGTTTTTATGTTAGTGTTTTCACTGACTCTGGAGATTCTTACATGTTTTAGATGATAACCCCTTATCAGAGAGAATGAGACATATTTTCCCATATTCTACAGTATATCATAAGTCTCTTGATGTTTCCATTTGGTGCACAGGGATTTTTTTTATAAGCTTCACTTTAATTCATTGTTAATCAATAAAGTCAATATCTACAGATACTGTGCTTACATGTATGTTGGGGCACAATGTGAGTACAGCACCCATTAAGTCATAAAGAAGGCAGCAGACTTCTTGGGACTACCGAGCTGCCATGTGGTACTGAGAATAAAGCCCTAATCCACTGAGCCATCTCTCCAGCCTCAGTGTAAGAAGCTTTTAAATTTGACATAGCCTCATTGTTTACTTTTTTTCTTGTTACTTTTGCTTACTTGTAGATTTGGAGTATTTTGAAATGAGTAAATATGGTGCCTACAGCTTCCTTGTTTCTCAAAATATTTTGGATGCTCAGAGTCCACGGGGCCTCCATAAGAACATCAGGATTTCTGCCTCTGCTTTGGATAGCAATAAAAATTGCACTGCATCTGCAGGTAGCCTTGGGTAGAATGGGTATTTTAACATCAATTTTCTGAACAATAAATAGCATTTATTTGTATGAAGGTTCTATTATGCAAGATGAATGAGCTCTAGAAGCTACTCTATAACTTAATACATACAGTTAACAATATACTACGCATGCTTGATATATTCAGAATACATTTCATGTCTGGCATTGTTACCAAAAACAAATAAACAAGCCCAGAAAAGTAAAATAGTAGGACATAAAAAATATATTTGGAAATGAAAGTTATTAGTACCTTCATTGCAATGATAGTATAATGAGTATTGTGCATATGTTCAAACTCAATTAAGAAATTCATTCAATGGGTACAATTATTGTATATTCGTCCCAGCAATGTTTTTGAATGCTTTCAAAAACTGGAGAAATTGAAATATAGAATTATAGAGAAGGAGACTTTTTTTCCATTGTAGTAAGAGGAGGTTTCTGTTCAAACATGGAGGAAATAGACTACCATCTCCTGAGAACCAAATCGTCCTGTATGATCTGATCTCTGGCATTTCTCTTTCTGTATGTTTTAACCCATGGACCATGCTTCCTTACACTTTCTAATTCTCACTAGACACATGGCAAAGAGACAAGGCAATATGAGTAAAAAGAAGGTTGCAGGCTGCTTTTTAGCTTTCATCCCATCCTAGCTACTACTGCTGTAGTATTTTAACTCCCAGTTGCCATATATTCTGCCAGATATTTTGAGTCCAACCATCTAGTACAAAGGTAACTGAACAGTAGGTGGTTACATTTTCTTGAAGTACTAGGCTCAGGATATTAAGAAGCAATAAGTTAGACAAGGTTCTTTAGAAAAACAGAACTAATAGAATGAATAGATAGATAGATAGATAGATAGATAGATAGATATGCATATAATTGATAGAATTATGTATATTCATGTAGTATATGTTATGTATGCACATGACAATATAAATATACATATATTTTCTTTGTTAGAGTAGCTTACAGGCTAGTCTAACAGTGGCTGTATAATCAAGTTCAAGAATGCAGATCCAATTGCTGTTCAGTCCATGAGCTGTATATCTTAGTCTTCAGCATTTATATACTGCAACCTCTTAAGGATCAGTTTCTGATGCCAGTGAAGGAATAACCTTACCACCAAGAACAAGAACAAGAACAAGAACAAGAACAAGAACAAGAACAAGAACAAGAACAAGAACAAGAACTAGACAAGCAGTTAAAGAGCAAACCATTCCTCCTTCTGTGTCCTGGATATAGGCTTCTAGGAAAAGGTGTGGCCCAGATTAAAGGAGGTTCTTCCAACCTCAGTGATTTAAGAATAATCAATCCTTCACATATGCTGCTTACCATTCAGTTAATTCAAGATGTAATGACGAAAGCATGGTACTCCTGTGATCTTAGTAGCAGAGAACCATGCATTTACATTGCACTCCCTATAATACAAGATATTAGAGGGGTCACAAAATCATTGGAGCACTGAGGAAATAGCAACTTGCATGAATTTTCAAAAGCCACACCAGGAGCAGTCATAATAATCAAATTATTTTGTGTTATCCTTGTATTTGTTCAGACTGTGCCATGGTCTAATGGTTACAAGTAATGCCAGAAGGGAACTTTTTCCTACCACATGGCACTAGAGATGCCTAGATCACTATCATGATTTCTTGGTGACTGATTTAATCTCTGTGATATTTAAATCTTTCTATAACATGGATCTTGATATGCTCCATTTTCATGATGAACTTCCAGGATTAATAAAACACACATTGGTAGAAGAGGTGACACAAGATTTGTAACCTCATTTCTTTATTCAAAATTTGCATACAACAGCTTATTTAGCGGTGTTTAATTCTGAAACAATTAACTAGAAGGATTGGAAAACTGGGAAGATCACCTTTCTTCTATCACAGAAGTATTTCTAATGATAAACGCAAAGAAAGCTCTGTCCCAGTATGATTGAACTCAAATTGCTTCAGTTTCTTCCCACTAATATTGCAGGCGAATGGCAATGGACCAAAATCCACTTAGACCTTCCAACCACATCATCAGTGTGGCGGTTTGTCTCTCTTCTTGGTGAAAGGAAGACATTCTGAATTAGCCTCAGTCTCTGATCCTTGTCTTATGAACTAAAGGATAATATTCAATGAATTTCATCCCTTTGAGCTTCAATTTTCCTTGCAGACAGACACAGACAGACAGACAGACAGACAGACAGACAGACAAGCTCCTGACACATAACTGACATGTACATTATTGCTCTCAAGGATTTACATTAATTTTAGTACCAGAAATATTTTTATCTTGCACATATTATAAGTAGAATAAATACTAGCATAGACTGAAAAAGAAAAAGTGACTGGGTTACCTCATCAGGATAATACCCTCCAGATCCATCCATTTGCCTAGGAATTTCATCAATTCATTGTGTTTAATAGCTGTGGAGTACTCCACTATGTAAATGTACTATATTTTCTGTATCCATTCTTCTGTTGAGGGACACCTGGGTTCTTTCCAGCATCTGGCTATTATGAATAAGGCTGCTATGAACATAGTGGAGCATGTGTCCTTATTACCAGTTGGAACATCTTCTGGATATATGCCCAGGAGAGGTATTGCAGGATCTTCTGGTAGTACTATGTCCAATTTTCTGAGGAACCACCAGACTGATTTCCAGAGTGGTTGTACAAGCTTGCAATCCCACCAACGATGGAGTAATGTTTTTCTTTCTCCACATCCATGCCAGCATCTGCTGTCACCTGAATTTTTGATCTTAGCCATTCTGACTGGTGTGAGGTGCTGATATAGCTGTCTCCTGTGAGGCTATGCCAGTGCCTGGCAAACACAGAAGTGGATGCTCATAGTCAGCTATTAGATGGAACACAGGGTTCCCAGGGGAGAAGCTAAAGAAAGTACCCAAGGAGCTGAAGGGGTCTCCAACCCTACAGGTAGAAGAACAATATGAACTAACTAGTACCCCCAGAGCTTTTGTCTCTAGCTGCATATGTAGCAGAAGATGGCTTAGTTGGCCATTATTGGGAAGAGAGGCCCCTTGATCATGCAAACTTTATATGCCCCAGTACAAGGGAACACCAGGGCCAAGATGGGGGGGGGTAGGGGAGCAGGGCAGGGGATGGGGGAGGATATAGGGGACTTTCGGGATAACATTTGAAATGTAAATGAAGAAAATATCTAATAAAAATTGGAAAGAAAAAGAAAAAGTAAGCTATATAATGTACTCTTCTTCTTTTCAGACAGAATTCAGTCTTCTATAGTCACTATTTCCTTCCTCAGACTTGTATGTGAGGTTCAAAGGCTCTTGAATAATGAAGTCTCATCCATGCAATATTTATCCATAAGCTTTCAAATAACATGTAGCACTGTATTGTTATCATTGGTAGCACTGTATCGTTATCATTGGCTCTTTATGAGACAGAAGTTGATACATTACATAATGCTTGAAAGTCAATATACCATAGAATTAATGCTCACTATAATTTATGTTCAATTGTGAGTGTGTGAATGTTAACATGTACACGAGGGTGTAAATATACAGACATTTAAATAGGTGAATGTGTAGAGTCCAGACGTCACCCTCAGGTATCATTTCCTGGTGCAAATCCATCTTGTCTTTTGAAACAGAATTTTTTAAAGACCTGGAGCTCACCATGTAGGTTACTCTGGCTGAACAAAAGCAGAGTCCCAGGGATCTACTTCTATCCATCTCCATCTGCTGGCTTCCTACCCCCTCTGTCCCTTGGATACTGGGGATTGAACTCAGTTTCTCATGGTTACACAGAAAGCATTTTAGCTACTGAACCATCTCCCCATTTTGACCTTCACAATTATTGTTTTAAGAGTTTCACTATTAGAATCCCTCAAGAGAAAGAATACTTTAAAACTCTATAAGAAAAATATTAATTGAAATAGTGGAATCTGAATCCATTTGTTCTAAATAGATGTAACAGAGCTGATAGATTTGCTTCTGATTGCTTTGAAAATAAATTTAATACCTGGCAGTCTGGTAGATCTTAATTATCAATCAAATCACTATTTCATATGATACATGAGCCATTGTATCTTAGGAATTACAGTTTTTTCCAACAGATTTCCACTTAGCTCCATGCTATGCAGCAAAAGAAATAAGACTTTTCAAGTTATCACTCTAGTTGAAATGAAACAAATTCCAGAAGTCATTCTCTTGTGTCAAACAGACTATATTGTGTCACTTACTAATGATAGATCACTTAGGTACTTCACTTACTAAAAAGAATCTTATAGTATATAGCAATTACAAAATTAGACTTAGCTTGCTTTTAAATAGCAAAAATCCCTTTTCAGTGTGTAAGCATTGTGGCACAAATCAGTGGGTATAGCAAGCTCTTGGGTATCAATGATTCTGAACTATCAAGCACATAAAAGACACACAGCCTATATTTTCCCTTGCAGCGATTAGTGCCAAACATAAATATTGCAGTGTTGAACATAAAACACCCTATGCAAAAATATAGACTTTGTTTGTTTGATTCCTCTAATGCTTTAAAAAAAAAAAAAAGCTTACATCGAGGGTACTATAAGTACTGTATTTAACAATGTAATTCAACTTAAGGGGTTCTACACTGCCTATAAATTTTTCTATTGAATTACTGCCTATTTTAAATTCAAGGAAGCACATTGTTCTATGTCAACAAACTCGTTAGGTACTTAATAATGGCAGTAATATATAAAGAGTACTAAGGCAGTGGGTGAAAAGTGGCATTATTAGTAATTACCAGCAACTCCTTGCCATCATAGCTCAAACTATTCATTCAAAGACTGTTGGAACTGTTATAACTAATTTTATAGGACACCTACTATGTGAATAATCATTGTTAGGAGCTTTCCATGTGGATTTTGTGTCATTTTACCAGTTTTGTTGGTGGTGTAGTTTCAATGAGAATAGCCTCTGTAGTGGCTAGTTTTGTGTCAACTTGACACAGCTAGAGTTATCACAGAGAAAGGAGTTTCAGTTGGGGAAGTGCCTCTATGAGATCCAGCTGTGGGGTATTTTCTCAATTAGTGATCAAGGGGGAAAGGCCCCTTGTGGGTGGGACTATCTCTGGGCTGGCAGTCTTGGATTCTATAAGAGAGCAGGCTGAGCAAGCCAGGAGAAGCAAGCCAATAAGGAACATCCCTCCATGGCCTCTGCATCAGCTCCTGCTTCCTTACCTGCTTGAGTTCTAGCCCTGACTTCCTTGGTTATGAACAGCAATGTGGAAGTGTAAGCTGAATAAACTTTTCCTCCCCAACTTGCTTCTTGGTCACGATGTTTGTGCAGGAATAGAAACCCTGACTAAGACAATCTCCATAGATTCACAGATTTGAATACTTGGTCAGCAGGAAGTGGTGCTAATTGAAAGGTTTAGAGGGTGTGGCCTTGTCAGAAGAAATGTGTCACTAGGGGTGGACTTCAAAGTTTCAAAAAGCCCATTCTAAGTCTAGAGCCTCTCTCTTCCTGTTGCCTGCAGATCCGGATGTAGAAATCTCAACTCCTTCTCCAGCACCATGTCTGCTGTGTGCTGCCATGCTCCCTGCCATGACAATGGACTAAGCCTCTGGAAGTGTAAGCAAGCCCCAACTAAATGTTTTCCCTTATAATGCTTGCTATGGTCATGATGTCTCTTCACAGCAGTAGAACACTGACTAAGATGGCTAGGTAGACATTTAAGGGAGTAATCCTTATTCTATCTCTTTATATTTCTATGTAAGGAATTTAAAAAATGATCTCTCAGTTTTAAAGGGAACATTTCTGGATTTATACTCTCTACTTCCTACTTCTTCTTCTGCCAAGACAGGAAGATTAAGTACAGTGAACCATGAAACCTTGACTATCAGAAGGAGTCATCACTCATGTCCCATATACTGTTGACTCTCAGCAGTGGGAGACAAGCCCATCTCCGCTCCTGTACCAAGCTGCTTGTGTCTGAGGAAAATGAGTCACTTTCTCAATGCTCTCTGTCCTTTGGCAGTTGCAGACCCATAGAAAATTCTAGAAGCCAATGTATAGTCTTGAGCTCTGTGTCTTCCTCCTTCCTTAGCAATTGTGAGCTTCGCTGCAGGTCACCATCCAACATGTTCTCCAATCACTAGTCAAAGGTTTCACATTAGTATGCCATGCAGATGCTGCTCTTTAGGATGGAATGGGGGGGCAGTCTATACTGGAGCAGGAAATAGGAGACAGCCCCTTTGATCTCAATTAATCACATCATCATCCTGTGGAATGCAAAAATCAATACACCTTAGGAATAGCAGACATCCACCACAGGACTTCATTTAGTTCTGTGTTATGCTCCATCCTTTCAGGTGCTGACAGAGAGGTGGGATATGTATTTAAAGCAACAACAGGAGTGAGCCATCTTCAATTTCACCACATTACTCAGAGACAAAAAGAAAACCATGCTAGCCTAACATACTAGCTGTGTTACATAGAAAGACATAATTTACAACCATGTCTGTCAAAGTGATTGTACAAGATGCTCCACTGAATGTACTGAGGGAATACTAGAAAGGTATATTTATAAATATTATGTTAAGAAAGCACACTGTGCTGTATTAATATTTAGCAAAGGATTCAGCAATACGCCTGTATTAGGTTGTACACAAGATGATCACTTATCACATAAACACAGAATTTTTTTTATAGAAAACTTTTTTTATTAGATATTTTCTTTATTTACATTTCAAATTCTATCCCAAAAGTTCCCTATACCCTCCCCCTGCCATGCTCCCCTACCCACCCATTCCCACTTCTTGGCCCTGGCATTCCCCTCTACTGGGGCATATAAAGTTTGTAAGACAAAGGGTCCTCTCTTCCCAATGATGGCTGACTAGGCCATCTTCTGCTACATATGCATCTCGAGACACAAGCTCTGGGGGTACTGGTTAGTTCATATTGTTGTTCTACCTAAAGGGTTGTAGACCCCTTCAGCTCCTTAAGTAATTTCTCTAGCTCCTCCATTGGGGGCCCTGTGTTCCATTCTATAGATGACTATGAGCATCCCCTTCTGTATTTGCCAGGCACTGGCATAGCCTCACTGGAGATAGCTATATCAGGGTCCTTTCAGCAAAATCTTGCTGGCATATGCAATAGAGTCTGTGTTTGGTGGCTGATTATGGGCTGGATACCCAGGTGGTCTCTGGATGGTCCATCCTTTTTTCTTAGCTCCAAACTTTGTCTCTGTAACTCCTTTCATGGGTGTTTTGTTCTCTATTCTAAAAAGGAATGAAGTATCCACACTTTGGTCTTCGTTCTTCTTGATTTTCTTGAACACACAGAATTCTTAGTGCTGACTGATTTAAAGACTCATCTCACCACGACCACTCCCACATTCACTGCAGTGAATTGAATTGAGCATATTGGGTGAATTGAGTGTACTGAGTTCTGATACATCTTAAGTAGATCTGATGTTTAGGTTACCTTATCCCAGGTAAATGAACATTTTCACTCAGTAGACAAAGATGCCTATTAAGAATGTAGAAATCAGGCTCCTCTCCATTTCCATCCCTATAATTCTTTCAGACAGGAACAGTTATGGGTCAGAGATGTGACTGTGGGATGGCAACCCCATCCCTCATTTGATGCCCTATGTTCCTGCTGGAGGTGAGCTCTATAAGTTCTCTCTCCCTACTGTTGAGCATTTCATCTAAGGTCCTCCCTTTGAGTCCTGAGAGTCTCTCACCTCCCAGGTCTCTGGTGCACTCTGGAGGGTCCCACCAACCTCCTATGTCCTGAGGTTGCTGCTTCCATTCTTTCTTCTGGCCCTCAGAGCTTCAGTCCTTTTCCCTCACCCAATACCAGATCAGGTTGTCCTCTCCCCCTGATTCCTACCCACCCACCCCTGTCCACTTTCCCTCCCTAGTTTCTCTGTCCCTCTCCACTTTTATTGCTATCTTCTCTTTTCTAAGTGGGACTGAGGCATCCTCATTTGGGTACTTCAACTTGTTGACCTTTTTTTGAGTTCTGTGGACTGTATCTTGGTTATTCTGTACTTTTTTTTTTCTAATATTTTTAGTGAGTACATACCATGCATGTCCTTTTGGGTCTGAGTTACATCACTCAGGATGACATTTTCTAGTTCCATCCATTTGCCTGCAAAATTCAGGATGTTCTCGTTCTTAATAGCTGAGTAGTATTCTATTGTGTAAATGAACCACATTTTCTGTATCCATTTTTCTGTCCTGGGACATCTAGGTTGTTTCCAGCTTCCGGCTATCACCAATGAGGCTGCTATGAACATGTTGGAACACATGCCCCTATGGCATGGTGTGGCATCTTTTGGGAATATTCCCAAGAATGGTATGACTGCGTCTTCAAGTAGATACCTCCAGATTGAAATGCCTAGCTGATTTTTACATTGTTCCCCCCCTTTTTTATTGTTCTTTTTCTTTATTAAAAATTAATTTATATTTAAATTCCATATTCCATTCCCTGCCCCCACATCCACCCTCTGAATGCTCCACATCCACTCCTGTCTCCACCTCCTATCTCCACCTCCTGTCTCCACGTGATTTGCATTTCTCTGATCACTAAGGACTTTGAACATTTCTTTAGGTACTTCTCAGCCATTCAAACTTCTTCAGTTGTGAATTCTTGGTTTAGTTCTATACTCCATTTTTTGATTGGGTTGTTTGGTTTTTTTTGGTGATTAACTTTTTGATTTCTTTATATATTTTAGAATATTAGCCCTCTATCAGAAGGTCCAGCAACAGGCCCAAGGTTGTATCCAGCTTAAGGGGAGGTCCCAAGGCCTGACACTATTACTGAGACTATGGAAAGCTCACAAAAAGAGATTTTTATCATGACTGTCCTCCTAAAGACCCCACAAGCAGCTGAAAGAGTCAGATGCAGATATTTGCATCCAACCAATGGACAGAAGCAGCTGACCCCTGTGGTTGAATTAGGGAAGGTGGAAAGAAGCTCAGGAGAAGGGCGATTCTGCGGGAGGACCAGCAGTCTCAATTAATCTGGACTTCCAAGATCTCTCAAGCACTGGACCACATACACCAGCTGATATGAGGCCTCTAACACACAAACAGTAGAGGACTGCAGGGTCTGTGTTCATTCAGAGATGATACACCTAACCCTCAAGAGAATGGAGGCCCCGGGGAGTTTATAGGTAAGGTGGGGTGAGGGGTGGGGTCATCCACGTGGAGTTAGGGGGTGGGGAGGAGGTATGGGACGTGGAGCATTCGGAGGGTGGATGCCGGGGCAGGAAATGAAATATGGAATGTAAAAAGTAAATTAATTTTTTAAAAGAAAAAAAGAACAATAAAAAAAGGAAAAAATGTAGAAATCAGCTAGGCATGATGGTGTATGCCTTTACTTCTAGCACTTGGGAAGCAGAGGCATGTAGACCTCTGTGAGTTTCAGGACAGCCAGGGCTGTTACACAGAGGAACCCTGTCTCAAGAAAAAATTATTTATAAATCAAACATAATAGTGATAATATAAGCACAAAAGAACAAGAAAATATTGAAGTCAAAATGTCAGTACTTGTCACCCAAGTCGAAGAAAAAGAATGATGATCCATTCAGAATCCCCCTCCCCAGTTAATTAAAAGTTCATGTATTCTGCTCTGAGTGGGAACCCACAAACATATTCTAAATTTAAAAAAATATTGATTTAAGACACAAGGCTATAGCATTTTATTAAAACAATGGGCTCCAGGTGACTGTAGCACATTTTTTAAGTGAAATGTCTAATACATTATCAATATTCAGCTCTCAACTCTAGGACAAGTAGGAATATGCAAAGAAACAACTTAAAAGCTTGTCAAGGAGAGATTGAATGTTCCGTCACCAAAAGTGGTACAGACTCCACCTATCTCAACTTAACCAACAAATACCTATGGAATGGTGTCAGGTCAGGTCCTCGGAAAGTAAAATTATAAAGAAACAGAAAAGAAACCAAAGAAGAGACACACGAAGAGATCCAATCTTGGGTGTTTAAAGGCTTAAGATCATTAGATATAGCTGGAAAGGGTGCCTGTGTGAAAGAACACACATTTGTCAGACTTGTAATGTATGGTTGTATGCTTTCTTTGATTAACTCAAGTCTGCCCTACAATACCTTCCATGGAGCCCATTATTCCACACTGCAAATGTTGTTCCCACTTTGCCCGGTTTTAAGAACATACTAGAGTCTGCACTAAAGCCTGGGCTCAAATTCCTCTGGACACCAAACAGGGCCGGGCTGCACCTGAGAACTCACTGCTCGCTGTCCCCCCCTCAGGCTTCCTGTGTGCAACGTAAGCCTGACACTCTAGTGGGTATTGCAATATGAAGACTAAGTGCTGGCTGCGGAATCCTTGGCCAGTGCAAAGAAGGAGAACAGTGACAGATAAACAACCCTTCCCTGGGTCATGTGATATCGCGTCACATGCCTGCTTCATTTTCTGTCAATCGGTCCTATACTTGGGCCTTGTGTTAGGCATTGTTCTTCAGAAGATCTAAGCAACACAACTCATTTCAGAAAATTATCTCAGAGATAAAAATAATAAAGAAATATTTTGTGGTTAAATTTATTTGGAAAAGTTTCCATTATAACAATGCATTAATTTACTGTAGAAATTCTTATGTGATAATATACAAGTGTTGTTTTTCTTTAAATAATTATTTTATTTTTGAAATAATTACCCTAAATTACCATCTCTAAAATATATGCATACAAGAAACATTATACAGACTGAAGATGTTCTATTTATGTTTTTGGAAACACACAGACACACACACACACATCAACAACAATAACATTAATAAAAAATGTAAAAAGGATATAAATTTGAAAGAGAGCAGGGATGGTATATGGGAGGGTTTAGAGGGAAGAAAAGCAATAGGGAAATGATATAATTATATTAAGAAATACAATGAATAATAAAAATTTTCTTTTATTAGGAGTGATAGATATACTTATCTACAAGCATAAGGATAAATATCTTGGGGTAAATATTTAGAATGAAGTTAGGAAATAATGATATGGTGGTTATGTTTCTCCTCCAAGATCCATGTCATCATCAGGCTTTGAACAGGTACATTTCTGATACCAGACATGATTTTCATGGTTCTGAGTGGATCTTAAGTCCAATTACGGTGGTGTTGATTACTCCCAGGAAGTATGTGCTACTATTGACCTCTGGAAACCTCTTGCAATGCTGGCCATTGGTAATTCATAGGTTTCGTGGCTGGGTAGGACTGCTGGTTCCCTCTCTCCTCTGGAAGCTTATATAGGACCTTCTGGTACCATGAAAGCTAGTCCTCACCAACAGAAGTTTTCAGGTCAGATTCAGTTTGGGAGCCTCTGGGCTCTGGGTTGAAAGTGGTGTATTCAGCAAAGGGATTAAACTTTCACCTCTGGGAGGAGAACAAAGGGAGCAGGAACTACAACAGCCTCTAGTGTTTGGGGAGTCTCTTGGCATTCCCTTACCCATTTTCTCCTTCTAGAGAGCTTGTGCTTTGTTAGACTAGTAACCTTTGGAATGCAATTCTGATAGAATGGAGATTTATATTTTAAAGAATGGTCATAATCATCCAAAAAAGGATAAAGGACCCTTTCCCTGTCACTAAGTCAACAGTAACCTGGGAAAGGCATGAGCACAAGCATAACACAGGAGACACATATCTTCAGCAATCTTTGCCGCACATTGTAGTGTGCAGTGTTTTCTTTGCTTGGTTTTCTGATTCATTGTTTTGAAGACTGTACTACTTTGCCAGATCACATGGACATTGCATCTTCAGTATTTTGTTTGGAGAGTTCTTTGACATTGCTGTCCACTTCTCCATTCTGGCCTTGCCCATCTCAGAGCACTGCAAGGCAGTTACACAAAACAAAAAGTTGTAGCTTTGGTGAAATTTTTACCAAGCTTAGCAGTCCTTGAAAGCAGGGTATTGAGAGAAAATCACTTTAGTAAACTTCATGCTCAAGATTTAGTTGTTCATAATTAATGCAACAGACATGCTAGTCTGTCTCTTACTTCCCTTCTTTATAAAAAATGTCTCATGTTCCCGATTCTGTCTTTCTACACATGGGCTACGAAAATAAGTATGTTTTATGTGTCAGTATTTATGTGTCAGAACAAAGCATACCAGTCTCTACCTCCATTGTATTTCTATTTTAATGCTTCTATCATGTTTATATCAGGCAAAGGCTTGTAGAACTTACTCTAGTCTAAGTAGTTCAAAGAAGGAAACTGCCATCCATTGTTGAGAGCCACGCCCGACATCCTGTCACCACCCCCAGCCTGGGACAAGCAAACAAGTTCAGTGCGCATGTGCTTGTTACAAAGCCATGTAAGTCACCCCCCCCCCCCGCATCCCGGGGCGTAACTTGAGGTAATGGGCAGTCAGCCAATCCTGACAACACACGTCTTACTGAAGTGTATATAAGTGGGATCCATCTTGGGCTCGCTGTCTTCCTCCTCATGATGTAATAAAAGTATGCTGCAGAAGGATTCTGGTGTTCATGTCCATTTTTGCCAGCGAGGTGGTAGCGTAGACTCTTTCAATCCATCGCATGCCACATAATTTCTTATTTGGTCTACTATGTACCATGGATATAAGTGGTCTCCTGAGAGTGTATCTTAGTGTGTGTAAGTACACTCTATTGTATTTCCTGGTACTGTTTTCCTCAGAACATATTCTTGTCATGAGATGGCCCATGACTGTATTTACCAAAGACAATATCCAAAGTTAATGCATTCAAAGACTAGACATAGTATGTCTGTCTGTCTATTATCTATCTATCTATCTATCTATCTATCTATCTATCTATCTATCTATCATATATCTATCATATATCTATCCATTGATCTGTTTGTCAGAATAGCTGATAAACAAACAAACAGAAGAATTCACAATCTTGCTTTAGCTGCCTCAAAGTCAGAATTATAGGTTGTAGTCCATCATACTTGGCAGATCAAATTAATTTTTGAAATATATGGCTTTGAGCAAAAGTCTCTTGATACTCTATAGACAAGCCATGCTCTCTCAGTTCTACATAGCAAACATTCTGAGCGTTTAAGTTCCTCAGTGTCATCTTCAAAATCTCTTACTCTTTTTGTCAACAGATGCTGCTTGAAATGATACTAATTTGTTTTCCAAATACTAAAGGCAATATAAAGGTTGCTTATAAAATCTCAATGACCATTCTAAACTGGATGTTTCTAAATTAATTTTAAAAATGCTGAACTGCTATCTAGATTTTTTTTTTAACAAGAACTCTACACTCCTTAGAAAACGCCTTCAGCTATTTGAAAGGAAGACATTGTGGTGAGTGGGTGGGCTTGAAGAATAATTATTTTTTTACTTGCTTCAAGACTTTAACAAATATTGATATTATGAGAAAAAAATTAAATGTTCAAACTGAACTTTTCAGGGAAAGGAAAACCGATCAGTGTGGTTCTGTGCAGCGTGTGTGGTCTTCCCTAACCAGAATCTTCGCTGATTTTTTTCTTTCACTTTACTTAAGGGAATGATCTTAATGACTTTTTCATCCTTTTTTGGTCTCACTCACCTCCTGATCCATCTTTATATCTCCTGATTACTTGTTAGTTTTACTTGGCTTCTGTCTCTGTTACACCCTTATCCCCATCTCAAATGACTTACATTGTGAAAATTCAGTGTAGCGAGTACTATTGCCTAATGGCACAGAGGAGAGATGGAAAATACCAATGCAAATATCAACAAAACATGGCTGTCCTTTGAATCATGATGATCTTACTGGTACAGACAAGTATCAACAACTGACTCCCAAGCAGTCCAGTAAATGCTAGAGCAGGAGGAGCGTTTGGAAAATACAGAAAGACTAACAAAAGGTAGAAATTTCGTGAGTCTGGAAAAGTTGCACAACCTGTGTCTTAAAGAAATTAATGTTTGCCAAAAGCCTAACCAGGGAATTAAATAATGATACAAGTAAATTGATTCAATTTTTAGTTGTAGAAAGAGTTATCTACAGTATTTTCTAAGTTGACACATCTGTTGAGAACCACTCCACAGTTATTTTTTCAAGGAAACTCCTGGAATGTATTTATGAACTTTTTCATGTAAAATGTGGAGGTTTTAGGAGTGAGGCAAGTCACTGAGTGTCTGGTATTGGAGTAATGGCTTTACCTAGAAATGCTTTAATTTACAAGAAACTTGGGTAGCACTGAGCTTTCCTGAGTAAATCAGTCATTTCTTATAGGCCTTCAGTTTTCAGACACAGAGACAGTATATTTTACTCCCAGAAAGAAAATATATATTCCAAGACTCAAAGCAAACAACTGACTCTCAAAAGTAATGTAGTGAATTATTATTTACCTAACTTAATTCTGTTATTGAAAAGAAGGAATTTTAAGCATTATTGTTAGTTAGACAATGAATATCAAATTAGATTTATTCTTATCATTATGAGCTAATAGAAACCAGATTCATCAAACTAACATCTGATTCACCAAAAGAAACAAGCAAACAAACAAACAAACACAAATTTAGACAAAACACATAGTATAACGATTCTGACACATTGGCTATCAGGCAATATGAGCAACACTAAAGAGAATCATTGAGTTAAACGTGTGTGTGTGTGTGTGTGTGTGTGTGTGTGTGTGTGTGTATGAGTGTGTGTGTGTAGCCCAGGCTACTATACCCAACAAAACTCTCAATTACCATAGATGTAGAAACCAAGATATTCCATTACAAAACCAAATTTACACAATATCTTTCCACAAATCCAGCCCTACAAAGGATAATAGATGGAAGAGTCCAAAACAAGGAGGGAAACTACACCCTAGAAAAACCAAGAAATAATTTTCTTTCAACAACTCCCAAAAAAGATAGCCACACAAACGTAATTCCACCTCTAACAACAAAAGTAACAGGAAGCAACAATTACTAATGCCTAATATTTCTCAACCACAATGGACTCAATTCCCTAGTAAAAACATATAGACTAACTCACTGGATACATAAACAGGACCCAGCATTTTGCTACATACAGGAAATGCACCTCATTGTCAAAGACAGACACTACCTCATAGTAAAGGGCTGGAAAACAATTTTCCAAGCAAATTGTCCCAAGAAGCTAGTTGTAGTGACCATTCTAATATTGAATAAAATCAACTTTCAACCAAAAGTTATCAAAAAAGATAAGGAAAGACACTTCATACTCATCAAAACTACTAAAATGACTCTCAATTCTGAATATCTATACTCCAAACGCAAGAACACCCACATTTATAAAAGAAACTTTACTAAGCACATATTGCACCTCACATAATAATAGTGGGAGACTTCAACACCCCTCTCTCATCAATGGACAGATCATGGAAATACAAACTAAACAGAGACACAGTGAAACTATCAGAAGTTATGGACCAAGTGGATTTAACAGATATCTACAGAACATTTCACCTTAAAGCAAAAGAATATACTTTTTTCTCAGCACCTCATGGTGCCTTCTCCAAAACCAACCATACAATTGGTCACAAAAGAGGCCTCAACAGATACAAGAAGACTGAAATAATCCCATGCATCCTATCATATCACCACGGACTGAGGCTGGTCTTCAATAGTAAACAGAAAGCCCACATACACATGGAAGCTGAACAATGCCCTACTCAATGATCACTTGGTCAAGGAAGAAATAAAGAAAGAAATTAAAGACTTTTTAGAGTTTAATGAAAATAAAGCCACAACATACCCAAACTTAGAGGACACAATGAAAGCAGTCCTAAGAGGAAAATTCATAGCTCTGAGTGCCTCCAAAAAGAAACTGGAGAGAGCATACACTAGAACTTAACAGCACACCTGAAAGCTCTAGAACAAAAGGAAGCAAATACACCCAAAAGGAATAGATGGCAGGAAGTAATCAACCTCAGGGCTGAAATCAACCAAGTGGAACAAAAAGAACTATACAAAAATCAACAAAACCAGAAGCTGGTTCTTTGAGAAAATCAACAAGATAGATGAACCCTTAGCCAGACTAACCAGAGGACACAAAAAACAGTATCCAAATTAACAGAGTCAGAAATGAAAAGGGAGATATAACAACGAAATTGAGGAAATTCAAAAAGTCATCAGATCCTACTACAAAAGCCTATATTCAACAAAGCTGGAAAATTTTCTAGACAGATACCAGGTACCAAAGTTAAATCAGGATCAGATTAACGATCAAAACAGTTCCATTTCCTCTAAAGAAATAGAAGCAGTCATTAACCGTCACCCAACCAATAAAAGCCCTGGACCAGATGGGTTTTCTACAGAGTTCTACCAGACCTTCGATAGATAGATAGATAGATAGATAGATAGATAGATAGATAGATAGATAGATAGTTACAATTTGGACATTCACCAATAGAAAATATGCTATACAAAAAAAAATCTTATCATCTAAAGACTATGCAGAAAACTACTGATTTAGACATAATATATCAAGTTGAAATATTTATGCACAATTTTGAGAGTATATCAATACTCCATCAAGCAAGAAGAAGAAAAAAGAAAGCCCATCATAGGTAACCATTTGAATCTCTACTGAAGGTGATTTTAAACTAAAATCTTAAAAGATGTCAGAGTGAAAAAACACAAAACAAAAAAAATGAAAAGACATTGATATTAGCTGAGTACTAGTCAGAAGTCACCCAGGTGAGAACAGATGAGTGACATCTTCAAGGAACCCACATGAGTAGGGAGACTATGAATTACAAGTATTGATCTGGTGAAAAAAATGAAGGTTTATATGCAAATCACAAGAGATGCCTTCAGCATCTGCAGAGCCAAACTGTGATAAATATAAAGGAAGCAATAAAGTGGTGAAGGCTGCCAGATTAAATACAGATGAATGCAAAGAAGGGACCAACATAAGAAACAGAAAGGGAGTATGTTGGGTTAAACAGAAAGAGGTATGTTGGAGTATGCCTGATTATTTAAAACCCTTCCAAAAACCTGACAAGAAAAAATAGCATTATGGTGATTGCAATGCATGCAACAGAAAAATAACTGACAATGTACAAAAGCAGAGAGGAAGAATGAAAGTATAATACCATGAAATTCATGGCAGTGAGGCTGTTTCCCTTGAAATTGGATTAAGGAAGATGGACTAATGACTCTGCAGTAACCAGCAACCAACTAGAGAATTACACCGACCAACCAAGAACAAATGGAATTGTAAAATATAGCAAAGCTGAAAGTAGAACGTTTTAAATTCAATTTACTTACTATTAATTAATCCTGGAGAAGAAACTCAAGGCCTTGTACATATTAGGCAAATGCTCTACCATTGAGCTAAGTCAGCACAAATAAAATTTTATTATTATTAAAAAGACAACAGTAGTTTCTTTCCTCTTATAAAAACAAAAATATCTCACAAGGATTAATTAAATTCATATTATTTGCTCTCTCTGATGTCTTGATCCGATAAAGAATAAAATCCAGATTTCTCATTCCTAGATTAGGAAATCTTGGGAACTTTTAGCTAGAGTCCATATGAAGGATACCTTTAGGCAAGATTGAGACATCTTTGCTAAGGTAGAAATATGCATATGGCTATTAATGAAATGCCCTGACTTTGTGCTAAGCAAGAATCTTAATCTACATGTGGATGAGAGTGAGGATATCTGTAATGAGAATTCTGGAATTTTGGTTTCTTGTAAAATAAAACACAAAAATATTATAAGAATGTGCTTTTGTTTTAATCCAGATCTAGGCATGTGGGGTTGCCCCAGGTGTCTGAAGCAGCTGATTATGATTTGCCTTGCGCTTTAGCAGAGGCATGGTTTGTCAACTGCAGATAATTTCTGTGATTGTGTGATGTTTGGAATTCTGGGAAATTTTCAGAGGGTATATAAATACGAGGGCCCCGAGAGTTGGGGTTGATGGTTGTTGGTCATTTATGGAGGTTGTTTGCGGTTTGTTAGTATCCATGGTCAAAGAAGAAACAAAAGAAAAGAAATTAGATTTAGGGATCTTCCTAATTCCTCTCACCCCTTTATTGTTTCTCTTCTATCTAGTGTTAGAGGTAAAACCAGGGGAAAAGGTGGGAATAAAAAGAACTCAAAGTAGCAAAGACTAGCCACCAATATCTACCACTAATGCTCTTCAATATATACTGTAAGGTGGGTGTTTCTATGGTGCAGTATGGATTGTCTGTGGCCTGTGGAGTACCTTACAACTTACCTAGAATCTACCCATCTACAAATGACTGAGCCCATTTCTTCAGGCACATATGACACCATCAATAAACGTCTTGCTACATGATGCTTAGTTCTTTTACAGTAAAGTAACATGGGCTCTTCACTCCTAAGTTATTGTTCCTAGTTCAAAAATTCTTCTAAGTTCAGCAGTCTGTAGTATAATTCCAAGTATGAACTAGTTGACTGTGTTAATGGGGTAGTAAGATGGTACTCAAAAAAGTAGAACCTTGAGAGCTCTTGATCTATGAGTCCATTTCAACTTCTGTATGGCCTTGGCCCCAAAAGGACCTCTTTCAAAGAAGTAGTAAAAATATATTGAAAGACTTCCTATACCACATACTACTGAAAGTTTAGAGCAATAGATAATGGCAGACTCTAATGAACGTTCTAAGAAGAGGAAGAACAGTGATCAGTAAAGCTGCATTATTTTTGGAAATGGGTACAATGGAATGACTAAATATTCCCCTTTACACTACTATAATTTTTAAATTTAAGGGCAACAACAGATGTTATACTAAAAGTTATGTAAGGCAGTTACTTTTGTCTGTTTTGATTATATGACTTCAGCATTTTTGCTGTTTTAATTGTATTCCTTGGCTCAGTTAGAAAACAGATTTCTACTTGTAGGTAGTTGGTATATGAAAAGTCTTTCCTGAGAGCAGATTATTTTTACCCAAAATGAAAAGGGATATTGTGTGTGTGTGTGTGTGTGTGTGTGTGTGTGTGTGTGAAAGGAGAGAGAGAGAGACAGAGACAGAGAGAGAGGGCGGTTGTCTAGTCTATTTGAATTATGGAATATATTTAATTGTGTGTTTATTGTTTATAGTATTATAATTAAAAATGATGCTTATGCTTACAGGAGGAAAATAGAACAGGTTGTAGTTCTTCAACATCACTTACTGGTTGTGCGTTTTTATATAGATGCTCTCTTTTGATTGAATGCTCAGGGTGAACCACTGATTTTTATTCAGCTCTTCATTTCATGTTTACAACCAGATCTCTACAATTAGAAAGATTGGCTGAAATCCCAACTAACAGGTGGCTCTCACTGTGTTGCCAGGCCGCCGTACCCCGAGCCTGGCCTGTCACCTGACAGGTGAATCTGTTGCTGAATTTAGGCCCATTTCAGGACCAGGTTTCACTTAATCATCTGGATATTCAGACTCAAAGCCTTCAGGTGTGACCCTAAAGAGTTAAGGAAGGAGCCATTTGTAAGGATGCCCACAGAGAGCAGACCAGCTCTAGGCAATACTACATACAACCTAATAAACATACAGGGATCACTTCAGATTGCTGCTGCCCTGAATAAGATGTCACCTTTCCTGGAGTGGAGCAGTGTAAAAGAATATGTGTGACAGCTGACAGAGGAAGAGATGCACTTGCAGACCAAGCAAGCTTTTTGATCTTGGGCCAGGGGGCCTCACCTGTCAGCAATTGTGACAGCACAGGCTTAGTGCCAAGAGCAGAAGCCCTGTGACTTTGACACAGCAGATGGGAGTCAGGTGTAACCTTGGGATGGGATATAGGCAACCCAGAGGACATTTCCCTTTATTTTCTAGGAATGTAGTTTGTATAAAAGACCCATGACCCACTAGCTAGACCTACTTCCATAGCAGCAACAACGAGGACAGCAAAGGCAGGGATTGATCGTTTTAGGTATTGAGGAGGACTTAATGGACCATCACAAAGTTGAGATGTACAGATACTATCCTTTTCTATCAACTCTCCAGGATAATGATCATGGTCTTATAGGCAAGAAAATGGCTACCATTTGAGGCAAATCTCAGCATTTCTGGGCTTGCAGCTAAAGAGGTAGAACATGGCAGATCTTCCAAGATTCCATGGCGATGCAGTTTTTAAGAAATTTGTTTCTACCTTGTCAATTATTTCTACTTCACTATTAGGTTAGAATGGAAAGACTTACTACTAAAAAGGAGAAGCTGAACAATTAAGCAACCAATTGAAATATTTCTGCTTCATTTTGCTGTAGATAATATTTGCTTAGTGAAAATTCAAATAGCAAAATAGTGATAGTTTGCTATGTCCACACACTGATGAAGGGTTTTAAAATGACCACACCCAGCATAGACACATGCAAGTTTACAAAGTCCATTAGAAACACGATCTAGAAGTCTCACTTAATGTGAATGTAATTTGACAAAAGTCTGAGATGCCACCCAAGAAAAAGCTACAGTGGCTTTCACATTCTGGAGGCTAATAAATATCTTTCTAGGGAAAAAAATGATCTTTTATTTTGAAAATAGTTTTCAGACCTGTTGGGTGTAAGATCAGGAGTATGTATACAATTGAAACATTAAGGAAAATGCTAGATTGAGTGACACTTTTTTTTAAGTGGCTTCTTGTGGACCAAGGTGAAGGGAACTAAGTGAGGGAGGAGGAAGGAGTTACAGATGAATCCTTGCTCAGAGAGGCCAGAAGAGAACAGTATCTGCTGCCTGAGCTCAGGTGGTAGCTCTGCGTATATATAGCTGAGTTGGAGAATTTATTTTGAATAGTGGTAGTTAGTTCCTCCTTTCAGGGATATGATCTCCTGGGGATGAAAAACAGTTTTGTTCAATTTTCTGAACACATAATTTATCTATACCTCCATGGCTTAGCTGAGAGTGAAGCAAAGAGGCTGGGTGCATGTTGAGTCAAGATCAGCCAAGAGAGAGCACAACACCTCATAGAGAAGCTAGCTTGGTCTTAGTCACATCCATGCAATAGCTATTTGTGAGTTATAGATGACACTAATGTTGTCAGGAACAGAGCAGAATGGAGCGAAAAATGTCAAGTATGATCCAAGTTTCCATAGAAAAAAATTATATCTTGACACTAAACATCTTCTGTGTGCAAGTTACTGCTTTGATTACTTTATCCTATGTCATAGCTTTAAATACAATCTATGTACTATTTAAGGATAATATCCAAATGGAGCTTGTTGAATAATGCATGCTAATCCAGCATCTAGAGTTCTAAGCAAAGAAAGTTGTGAGTCTAAGGCCCACTTGAACTTCAAAGGCAATTCAAGACCAGCCTGGACAACACAGCAAATCCCTGTCTTAATTAATTAAGTATGCTCATATCTAGTGTCATGATCCTTACCTACCAAACACCTTCACATGTCTCATGGAATCATAAAGATGTGTTCTTTACTAATTTGCAAATTTGTTAATTCCTCTCTAGCATGTGTTTTCACTGTTTCCCATCTTGGTTAATGGTTCTAACAATCATTACCCTATTGGCCAACAAACTGTGTTGCTACCCTTGAATCCATCTGAACAATCTCACTTTGGCCCTACCTCTACACTGTCCCAATAGCCACCTGACAAGTCTCTCTGAGCATAGTCTTGTCCCCTTCCATATCCAGGTTTCTTCTACCCTATGCATCCTACTGCAATATCTGTAGAGAAGAGAGAATAAATAGTCTGCTTTGCTGATTGCCCTTCAGTAACCTCAATGAGAAAACTGGCTTATATCTCTCCCAAGCATATGTGCGGCTCAGTAGCAAGCACAGTGCTTGGCACAGGATAAGTGTTTAATAATATGTTTGTTCACTGACTAGATAAGTATAATATTTTTCTGTTTGTATAGGAAGGCAGTAGGCATTGGGAGGTGTGGATTACTAAAGGTGCTATGTGCTCTTCGGCAGCTTTCTGTTCAAGGCTAATTTCACAGCAAACATAGGATTATGTTTTAACAGTTTCTGAGAAATGATAGCAAATGGCAGAAAATCTGTACATTAGCAACATAGACAACTTCATGGCTCAGGAGATGAGAAAATGCAAAATTGTGATAGCATAAATAGGGGGTTTATGTATATATAACTTCCTCATAGCCCAATCTTGTGTTTATTGAATATTCATTGGGGTATGTTAGAGCAGTGCACAATATTTTATGAGTTTGGCAAGGGGATAAAGAGCTGAATGGTTTATGTTTTTGCTACCAAGAAAGCTCCATAAAATGGGCTTAAATTGGGTCTTCACTATACACCCATCAAAGACGTTTGAAAGACAAGTCTATTTCATAGCTGCTATCAGTTCAGCCCCTTCTATTGAGTGAATGAGCTTCTATTTTGTGTTCCTTGTTGGCTACTGACAAATGTTGTTTTATAAAGGTTTTTCTTGTTATAGGTATCTATCAATATTGCCCTTTAATTATGCACCTGAATGCTTCCCAAGAACAAAATGTTTTTTTTAAACATCTTATCTTAAGAACAGTTTTCTCCAGATGTACTATGCAATGATAGTCTCAGTCAGAAAACCATGAGAAAATGTTTCCACATTACTACAGTATTAAATTTATTAGTAGTACCTATTGCTAAAAACTATATCCCTAATTTTTATTCCTCTGTGATAGTATACTTTCTGATGGTATAATGGGATGCTATGGACTGTATATTTTGCAAATAGTAGAAAGTTAATTGTCCTATGGTTTGGAATGCTGAAGATCCAAGAGCAAAAATGAGCTTGCCCTCATAAGATGGCAGAGGGGCAAATGGACACTGGAGACAGTGACAGGAAATGGAGAGAAATTATTATTTTTATAGGATTTCATTCTTAGAATAATCAACCTACTCTCATTATCACAACATTAATTCATTCAAGAGAGCAGAGATTTCAAGACCAATCCCTTGTTTAAGGGGCCACAGCTGACAGTGTTACCAGGCTGACTAACTGTTTTGAAGGGAAGCATAAAACGTTCTTCAAGTTTTCATTTGGAACAACTGACTTCTGAATTAAGACTTAAAGAATTCTTCCTATAAGTTCTTATTAACCTAGTTGAATTTATATGCTGTAATAAATAGTAAGCCATATCTATAATACATATGACTGTCCAAGTCCTTAAAACATTGTGTGTTTGTGTGTGTATGTGTGTGTATGTGTGTGTGTGTATATGTGTTTGTATTTTTGTACATTTGTAGGTACTTTTGCCCATGTGGGAGCCAGACAGCAACTCTAGGTGTTGTTTTTGAGACAATAACTTTTAAAAACCTTTTTATATTTTTAAATACCAGGTGTACTATTAGCTTGAACATTGTAAAGTAGGTTAGATTGCCTGCCTAGAGAGTTCTAAGGAAGTAACCGTCTTTAGCTCCCTAGTTCTGGGATTACATGCATACACTTCCTGTGGAGCTTTGTTTGTGTGGGAGGAGTCGTTGGGATGGAACTCAGTTCTTCATGCACATATAGAGCTACCTCCCTAGCCTTGTTCAAGTGTTTTAAGAAGTACTTTACTCATAGTAACCGTATTCAGGAAAACAGTGAAAAAACAGGATCAAGTACACACGTAACTAACTGAATGAACAGATGAGCGATTGATGAAATGAATAAAGGTGGGATTAAGCATATTATTAGTAGAGTTTAGACTTGGAATAATAATTTATAGACAAGTATAAAATTTGAATATTACTTGAATATGATGAGCTAAGCAGCTAATAATGTTATGATTATAGGACATTCTAGGATGGTTTATGTTGAAGAATATAATCCTGTCATGAAGCAAGTGACCATCACCTAATATAGTGTTGGAAATCTGGCCAGGTAAAATTAACAAGAAGTGATTTTTATCCTAATTAAAAGCTAAACTTGCTTCATAATCATCTTATCTTAATTGCCTTTATAGAGTTGTTAACAAATTTAATCTTTATCAAACAATATTGTCCTATATTTCTTAGATGAAAAGAATTCAATAGCTTAGTACCTTATATTTATCAAACTATTAAAATTTTACACCAAGTGGATGACTAAATGCCATGGCAAAAATTTGAGTCAACTTAGTTTATTTCAAATTATTCTTAATCTCTGTTAGTCTTCTGTGGCTTAAAGCCTTCCAATTTCCAGAGTCTGGGGAAGTGAAT
Organism: Mus minutoides; assembly: GCA_902729485.2. Classification (NCBI taxonomy): domain Eukaryota; kingdom Metazoa; phylum Chordata; class Mammalia; order Rodentia; family Muridae; genus Mus; species Mus minutoides. The sequence continues at coordinate 1,436,769 of LR753320.1, read as the reverse complement.
AATTCTCCTGCTATCCAAGCATTGAGGATCTACATTTAGGTTTTCCAGTACCTGCAAGAAAGCTTGGCATGGGACCCTACACATATAATTCCAGTGCTTATATACAAAATCAGGCGGATCCCCAGTGTTTGCTGACCAGCCCATTTACCAATAGGAGTGAGCTGCAAATTCAGTGACAGAGTGTGTCTCAACAAATAAGGTTGGCAGCAATAAAACATACATACACACACACACACACACACACACACACACACACACCTTCCACAGTGTTCCCACTTTGGTTCCTCTGTCCTTTTGCCTTCGGTTTCACATTTCCTCTAGTTCTCTACCTCACTGTTGATGTTCAGCAACTTACGCTCATTGTTCATCTTGTTTTGCTTCTTATTGCTGCAATCATGAGCAAGACAATGCTATACAGTGTGTCTCTTACGTGGTAGATTCATTACTTGTCCCCAGTCTTTATTCCCCTTTACCTCTATATCCAGAACTGGATATATTACTTGTTGAATCTACTATAAACTGAAACTGAAGAGTTATAAATTTAAGAAACTTATACATTTCAAGATTGCAATATGTTTTTTTTTTATTGCCACAAACATTTACACACTAATTCACAAACCTAATCGGCATGTATTTGACCTTCACTATGCCATTTCACAGTATCTTCTGGATGTGAAGTATATACCCTTATCCAACTGATTTTAAGTTTGAACATGGCGTTGACTTTGGCCACTAAACCATGTACACAATTGATGTATATCAGCTCTATCTTGGCCTTACAACTATCAGTTGCCTCTGTTTGATCCTCTTACTGCCATAGTTGTATAAAGTTCATATACCCATCTCAATTTACCCATGGGACCAGGGAAATTTAAATCTGCAAAATAAAGTTAATTGGATCAGATTCCAGTCCACATCAAGTAGTTCCAGCCAAGTTTCAGACACAAGAGTGAAAAAAAAAATTGAATTTGAGCTTTGAAGTGTCTTGTGAAATAGCAAAAGGCAAGCAACACACTAAATTCAATCATAGTTTATCTATGGGACTGTAGCAGCCAATACTGTAATTGGCTGCTCCTTCCAAACATCTCTCTGACCAGCCAGATCATAGCCTCATTAGTCAACATTCTAGGATCCTGATTTGTCACCTGTTATCATCCTGGCTCCTTCACCCATGCTATAAACTCGACACATAATGCCTGCCATTTCATTGCATGCTTGTTTATGACAAAGGTTTTGTCTTCCTAGCTCTAATGATGTCATTTGAGAGAAAAAGGAATCAGTAATTTTGATATGGTTTCTTATTTTCCTTTCTAGCTAGTTTTCTGCTCTCTATGTTGGGTGAATTTTGGAATGTCTTCCATTAGAAAACCATAATAAACCTTGAAAAGCATTATGTGTTCTTATCACACTGATTTGAATTTGAATGTCTTCTTTGATAACTAGAATGATGCCAAAGGCCTACGGGTAATGGCTTTTGTCACTGGGGAGCTCTATTTGGACAGAGTTGACTCTGTAGGAGCTCAGGATGAGTATGACATTTTTAGGTCATTGGAGCTGTGTTCTTTAAGGGGAATGTGGGACTCTATCTCCTTTGCAAGATAAATCTTTGCATTTTATAATGAATTACCCCAGGCATTTCATTATAAAAATGGGAAGGTATCTAAATATGAAACAAAATCTAAACTCTTTTCCTAATGTTTCTGCATTTTTAACCTACCTTTCTTCCCTTCTCTCTTCCCTATAATGCAGCTGCACAAACCCTCCACTGCTATTACTTTCCCCAAAGTTCTTTATTTTGGTGAATATGCATTTTCTACCTTACCTTCAAGGTATCTTTGAATCCATAATGCCCCCACTCGTCTACTTCCTTGACAGTCCTGCAGCATGTACGAGATACTGTGACTTAAGAGGCATTGAAATTTGAGTACAGAATTGCACAATATACAGCTTAGCAATAAATAGAGGTAGTGAAAATGGACCCGTGATCCCGTGATCTGATCTGGGATGCTGTGTGCTCTGAGCTTTGAACCACAGAATCTGACTGAGCATCATCCCTGCACACCTTCAGAAGGAAAACCTTAAATCAAGATGGCCTACTGATTTCTACTTCTCTTTATGAAGTAAACATGGCCATTTGAATGTGTTTCATCATCCCGATTTCTCATAATTTATAAAATAATGTATGTATTGAGATATGATTGATAGACAAAATAAGTCTATATTTAATGTATGCAGGTTGGTATATTTGGGGAGGGAAGCTATAATTGTGAAGTGATTGGACAAGAACTTGTCCATGACTTCAGCAGTCATCCTGCCATTTTACTAATTTTGTGTGTGTGTGTGTGTGTGTGTGTGTGTGTGTGTGTGTGTGTGTGTGTCTGTGTCTGTGTACTGAGAAAATGTACCTGGTAGCCATTTATATGTTTTACTAGAGGGAATATCTATTCAGATCCTTTGTACAATTAAAAATATCAGCTTGTGTGTTGTTGTGCTATTGAATATAAAAGGTTTTCATGTATTCTGCATTTTTAATTTTTTAATTTTTAATTTATTTTATTTTTTATATTTGCATTTTAACTATATATCAGATAGATAGTCTGTAGACAGTTTCCCCAATTTTAAAGGGTGCTTTAAATACAAAAGATTATTTATTTAGCTCAAAAATTCTTCCTAGGGCCTGGAAAGATGACTCGGTATTAAGAGCATTGTGTGCTCTCTGTCAATCCTGGTTTGATTCCTAAAACCAAACGGAGCCTCATTAGCAGTAGCAACTCCAGCGCTTGAGCTCCAGTGCCCTTCTGACCTCCATAAGCACCGGTCATATATGTGGTACACAGGAATACGTGCAAACACATAAAATAATACGAAACTTTTTAAAGAAAATTGAATCTCTCTCTTATAGAACATATGGAAAAGAGAAAAAGAAAAGAAAAAAATATGATTCTAGAAAACCCTGTTTATATATAAATTTTATTTCTACAGAATATGGAATTTAATTCACTTAGATATAATGGTGCATTTTGCTGTTATTTTCTTATAAGGTTAATCATCAATTTTATTCCTATCTTAATGTGTCCCTTTATTGAACTCATATTTGAGTAACTTTTAGGAAAAAGATTCACATGTTAGTTTTCTTTTATCTTTTATTGAATTTGTTCCTTGGCAACTTTAGACACATCACAGTGCATTTTGATTGCTATTGTTCTCTAATCCTCTTTTATTTCCCTTTGACTTCACTTGCCCCCCCCATCCCTTCAAAACCATTATTTTTTACCCTTCTATGACAACTCAGATGATAGAACATTTTTGACTTGTATCCTTTGTCCTTATGTTTTAAATGTCTCTTAACTGAAGACTGGATAAAGAAAAATGGTATATTTACTCAATGGAGCATTACTTAGCTGTTGGGGGGGGGGGGCATCATGAAATTTGCATGCAAATGGGTAAAACTAGAAAAAAATAATCCTGACTGAGGCAACCCAGACCCAGAAACACAAAGATGATAAGTGATTATAGGTAGATATCAGCTGTTAAATAAAGGATATTCATATTACAGTCAGCAGACCCAGTGAGGCCAAGCAAGGAGGAAGGATCTGGAGAGGGAGAGATGGATTTCCCTGGGAACAGAAAATGAAATAGATTTTGTGGGTAAACTGGGGACAAGTGAGGATGGGAATGGGGGGGGGGTCGAGTGGCAGAAGGACAGAGGGAGAGAATAGAGGGAGAGACAACTGGAATTCCGGCCACTTAGGGGACGATGTGGAAAGGTAGTGCAGAGGAAACTTCATGGATTTTATGAAGGTGACTCTAACGAAGATACTTAGTAATGGAGGCTGTGGATCCTGGCACAGTTTTCTAGATATGGAGCGTCTGTAACCTGGCATGGTTTCCATTGTTGAGACCAGGATAGCAACCCAACAATGAACACAGAACCTTTGATCTACAAAGTGTCCTGTCTGCAAGCTGTGCTGGGGCTCAGAGCTTCAGGGAGTGGCCAATTATTGACTGGTCTAACCACACCAGGTTAGGGAGTCCGTCCCTAACACAGGCTGAATGGCTTAGAAAGCAGAGGCTGGATAGCCCAGAGCCTACAATAGAAACAAACAGGACTGGAAAACAAGTCAATAAAACGACTTCTGGACCTTCATTTAGCAACGAATGCAGAGACCCACAGTCATTAGACAAAGCTGCGCTATGGGAACACTGAAAAAGAGAGGGCTTTGGGGTAGAGTGTAGAAGCCAGATGGGTCAAGAACACCAGAAGAAAACAGCCCACAGAATCACCTAAGCAAGGCTCACAGAAACTGGAGCATCATCAAGCAGGCTGCAGGGGACTGCACGAGGTCTTCTGCATATAGATTGTGGTTGCTTAGCTCAAGGTTTTCCTGGGACTCCTAACAATGAGAGCATGGGTAACTCTGACTCTTTTGTGGGCTCTTGGAACCCCTTTCCTCCTACAGGCTAGGTATGAGTGTTTTTGCCTAGTCTAATTGCATCTTGTTACATAGTGTTCAGTTTATACCCCTGGGAGGCCTGCTCTCTTCTGAAGAGAAACAGAAGCAGTCAGTCTAGGGGAGAGGTTAGATGGCAGGGAATTGGGAGGAGTGGAGAAAGGGGAGACTGAGGTCAGGACCTTTTTAAAAAGGAAGTTGTTTCATTGTCTTCTGACCTCAGGCATCACACAAATGTAAGGCCTAACTCATTCTTCTCAGTCTTAGCTCTTTTTCTTCTATAATGCTTTCAGGTGTCTTGCTTATACAAATTTACTTTCCACCTGGCATTATCTTGAAATTAATATCGTAACATTCATTTATTTTTACACTCATTAATATAGTTTTGCAATCATTTTCTCAAAAGACTCAGTTCTTTATAGGTGACTCTGGATGACGTCTTTCTCAGAAAAATTAGTATATTTAACAGATTAAATCACTATACACGTCACTGGGGAGATTCAAATACATCAGTTACCCATGTTTGATACTTTTATTCAGTAAAACTTTAGCACAGTCTGATAGCAGGTTGTATGCTACAATTAAAAAAAGAAAAAGAAAAAGAAAAGCTACAATCCTTGTCCTAGGTAGGCTTAACACATTTCTGAGTGATAGATCCATAGCAACATGAAAGTTTGTACAAGAATGTATGGAGGTATCTGATTTAGTCTTTAAAGAAGTGAAACAAAGCCTAGTTTATTTTCACATACCACCTAAGTAAAAAGTTCATGAAGAACACTGTTGCATGACTAAAAACTACACAATACATACATAAATGGATACATAAAATTACAAATACATAAATATAAATAGATACATCACACCAACTGTTTGCACATTTATTTCTGATATATATATATATATATATATATATATATATATATATATATATATCTCAAAAAAATAAAAATAAAACAAAGAAAACCAAAACAATGTAGCTAGTGTTCAATAGTAAAATGACTTTAATTTTATCAATCATGAATTCTTATTCTGCTATCAAGATCTATTTTTTTCTTTTCATTCTCTTTTATATAGAACTTTAATCAGGCATTTTCACACACATACACAAGTGTTGGTAAAAACTGACATAGTTACAAGAGTGCCAAATAAGAATTTCTCAAGATTTGGACAACCAATGAACAAACATTGAATTAATAAAGGCTACATAAGAATTTTAAATCACAAATAGGTGTGATATTTGCATTTAAATAATAAATCTACTTGTACTTTTTAGGAAATGTATTGTGAAAATTACTCAGCATTTAGTCCCATGTAAGATACACACAGAAAATAGAAAAAGGGAAAAAACCTATCTAATTAGCCTCTACCATTTCTAGATAATAGATATTATAATATGGTTGGTATATGGACACACCAAAACTATTTCTCATATGGATAATTTACCTAAAATAATTCTTTCACTTACACAACACTAAATATGGATATTTACCTGAATATGTTTTCTGTTAAAAATCCAGAAACTTAAAATGCATAGGAACACATCGAACCTCAGTGTTCCTCATTATGCTGTCACCCTAGGTCACATCTGTCCACATTTTTATGATATTCAAATTTACTAAACACCTAACACTGTGGAGGAGGCTGACAGGAGTCATTAGCAGTGAGTTAGAAATGTAATTACCATATTGCTCCTTTCCACAAAGGAAACATAGAATGTACTTGAAGCACAATTTAGATTATTTGTTTTTAGCCAATGTTCTTCTGAAATTTTTCTGTAGTTTGAAACATAAGTCATATAATTAGGTTTATAGAATATAACTTACAATGATTTTGACAAGGCATTGTCAGGGAAATAATTAAAATCAAAAGCAAAGAAGCTAACAAGATAATTATGATATACAATTATATATTAAATAAACAATATATTACTTTTAATTTAAAGATAACAGTAAATTTAAAAACAAAGATTGCTACAAGTTTAGCCTGGTGCAGAGATTCCCACACTTCAGACACATCATGTGGTTCCTTTGGAGGGAGGTTCAGTCAGACAACAAAGGTCTGATTGTTTCATTGAAAAACTGCTCCACGCAGTTTACCTAGATTCATATTCATGAACAACAAAGGAGCGACATGGAAGTTGAGAGTGGGGCTGGAGATGGCTGGTGGCGCATGGCTAGGGGCATGAGAACCATTGCCAGTCTGGAAAGTTCTGCACCGGGGGCAGGAGAGAGCTCTAAATGGATAATTAATGGTAGGAACAACAGTATTTCTTCCCTTCCTCTTTGGCCTTGTTCTCACAGTAAAGACATTGCTTATAGCCCTGAGGAAGGCTCCACTTTAAAGATCCTTCTCTTCTGAAACTCTTGGTCTTTCTGTGGTTTATTGAGCTAGTTCTAAAGTTCAAGGGGGGTCAAGACAGAATGTATCTTTTCTCAGGCATTAAGCAGACATTAAAGGAATGAGGTCAGTCTAAAAGGTTTCTGTGGGGGGCTTCTTCAAAGGTGTCATCTACAGAACAGGCTTTGTTTCGGCACGTAAGATGTTTACTCAGTGACTTTAAGAGTATTAATTGATATTGTTTTTTCTTTCAGTAAAAAATTTTAAAACAATCAAATTAAAAGAAATATTAACAGTTTACTTAACCCTAAATCAAGTTAAGAGTAAGAGATGGTTTATGACATATTTTTTGACTTAATTCTCCTAACATTTTTATTTAAAAAAAATAGCATATTCAGCTGGATTTTATAATTCATTAACAGTTGCTATCTAAACACAGTTCAAAGGAACATAGAAAGTGATTTCAACTGTGAACTTAATGCAAGCATGTATGTTTCATTTTTTGATTATTTAAAATAATAATGTATCATTTTATTAGGGCCTTTAGTCATATAGGAATTGAAAAAACCTACATATGCATAATCTATCAAAGCATTTCTCTATGTACTTGTGATGGCAACAGGTATATAAGCCAAATATAGAACAGACATGCCTCAAAAATAGTAATATATATATATATATATATATATATATATATATATATATATATATTGAATAATATTTGTCAATTCAGTCAATAAGCCACTATTGGAATATCATAGTATAAGAGTAATTATCTTGATATACTTTTACAGCTGGACCTATTATATGAATAAAAGCAATCTTCATAATATTTGAATAATAATGTCTTATATTTTAAGTTATGAAATAAATAGTTGTAGAAGACCAGTGTTTAGAAGTTCCCACTTTGACTGCATATGTGTATATGTTTGCACACATGCGCACAGATCATGTGTCTTCATTTAAAAGCTGTGGCTTCTGTAAAATTTAATTACATCTCCCCAAAGCTTTAAACTGTAAGTGGCTTTAAATCAAGTATGTCTTGCAAACAGGGGCACGTTCTATTAAATGCAATTATGTATTCCTCGGTACTGCACAGTCCAGGTATAGCTAGCTGCTCAAGGCACTTCTGTGAGAGTGCACAGTGGAAATGGCAGAGCAGGGTCAAAGGCCCTCATGTCTCTTGGATTGACAAACCATACTGCTGCTTATAGAATGCTCGGAGAACGCTTTAGGGATGTAAGACAAAGCCAAGGAAATCAAATTTCATGCCATTTTCATGTATGACATGTATGTCTTTGGAAGCAGTCCACTTATGCTAATTCTTCGATACATTAAATATGAATTCATATGATTGAGATGTAGAGTCTTTTGCATTATATTTGAATTTCAGAACCATATGCATCACTAACTTCTAGCCATACAAAAGGGATTACAGACAAAGCAGCTTGGAATTATACTTTCATTTGTTAAAAAAACAAACAAACAAAGAATTCTAGAATTATTTTATAATCTCTCAAAATGAATTTTTTCTTTTAAAAAAAGTCTTATTATGTGATTTTTTTCCTCTTACTTGCTTGACCACGTAGGTTAATGTTGTGAGAGTGTGTACTTGATCACGCATCATTAAATACTAAAAAATGAATTTAAAAACCCACAGTAAAGAAAACTAATGAATAGATCAACTATAATAGGCTATTGACATAGATTACTGTGTTGTTACATGATTACTGACGGTTGGAACTGTAAATCCTTGTTACACACATGATTTAAAACGCAAAATCTCTGCACATGTACAAGCTTAAGTAAAATGGGTAATCTTTTATAAATATGTTTTATAATATTGAATAATGTGTTATGCTATAATGTGTTGTTATTATTATTTCTTTTCAAGTGATAGGAAGAGGTAGGTTATCACAATATCCATCTCAATCAAGGACATAGCCTTTGGAATTAAATATTATTAAGAGTTGAAGTAAAAGACAAAGAGGCGAATACTGCAGAAGTTCATCTTTCCTCAACATTCTCAAGAAAGTTGTGTTTTTCTTTTTCTTTTTTAGTAAACCTATAAAAACAAGAGTAGCCTTTTATTATTGAGCAAAGAAAATTCTGGCGAAGTGTTCTCCTAACTTGTCTAGGAATAAAATCACCTCAGCCAATTGGCATTTCTGTTGACATATGGAAGTCTGCAGTGGGATGCTCTGGCATTGAGAATTGCCATGCACTGGTGAGACATGTTTACATTCAAAATAATCAAACTTATGATAAGACAGGAGGGGGCGCTTGCCACTCCTCTCTTTGACAGGGGCGGGGGAGGGGGACAAAAGGGATTGTTTTGAAGACAAATACTTATTTTTAATATACTTTTATCTTAAAGTGAAAACTTTTGACTTTTTAAATAGATGAAGAGCATGTAAACATCTTTATTTTCTTTAAAACAGTTTTGAATTTTTTTCAAAAGCTAGTTGTATATCTACAAAATCGTATAAAAGTGATCTTTCAAAACCTCATTTTTCTAATTTAGTGGCATAAGTCTCTAAGTAAAATAATTAATATTCAAGGGTCATATTTTTATTATAGACTATCTGTGCTCCTGAAAACAAACCTGGAATTATAACCTAAAGGGCTTACCTTGCCCCACTTCAGCTCACAGTGAGAGTTTCCTGAAGACTTGTGTGCAGCCTTGGGATATTGTTATCAGGGCTCTCACATGCCATTAGAATTTCCATTCAATTTATCAACACATCACAACTTAGCAGGCATACCTTGTAAAAATGATTTGTAGATTATTTGTTTAAATTATGGTCACCGGGCTGATTGGTTGACTGTTCTAATGTCAATGTGCCCAAATAAATTACATACCAAGATGTTCATTAGTAAATTGGGGGCATGAGGTTGGAAGAAGCAAGCGGAGGACACAGGGCTTCTCTGAGTCCTGAGACACTCAGGTACCAACATCTGTTACCTCTGCTGCAATCTTTAGTGAGGCATTCCCCCCACTGAATAGTAACACAGAGATTTTTCACTGAATAGCAACAATATTTCAACTTTCAATAAATAACATTTATATATATATATATATATATATATATATATATATATGCAGTACTGTATATGCATATATGTGCACTAAATTCTAAAGCTTTCTGCATTCCATTTCCATGACTTCTAAATACTGTATAAAATAAAATGATTAAAATGTCACCAGATCCACATGCATTCCATTTTTGCAATAAGTGTTTCTTTCTGCAGAATAGAAATGCTGTTTAATTCCAGTGCAATTGTGAATTTGGTAAAATGAGGATGTAATAACATTTTTACTTAAACTTATAGCATCTTCTGCTCATATTGCCTTTTACAATAGTTCCTTCATAATTAAAGTGTCAAAAAACACATTTGTAACAAGAATGATGAAATCCATTCTGAATAATCCGTTAGCAAATAATAACTTGCACTTCCTGCTCTCAAACAGCATCATTTACTACCTTTCAATCATCTGTTTCTCTCCCCTTGCTTTTTCTTGCTCCTCTTAGAAAATAACTTCCTGGAACAGCTGAAAATATTCTGTGGGCTTAATGGGAGGTTTTTTTCTTTCACTGGGATGGTATATGGTTGGGAAATGTTTCAATGAATATGTAAAATGCTCTCTCCAAGTCTCCCACTGGCTGTCTCCCAGTACAGAGCATTTTCAATACAATAAACAAAGATATCCTTAAACTAATCAAAATGCCTCATTCCTCCCAAATATCATCCATCCATTTTTCTATTGACTGAGGAAAATAGCATTCATATTGTGATACAGTCTCTCTACACTGAGACAAAATCAAGTTGACATTTAGATGCTATAACATAGCACGCTTCTGATATATTAAAGGAATAAGCCACATGATTCCCGTGAGATGTTTTTTCTCCTAAGATTTAGTTTTTTTTATTGTTTTATGTTAATAGTCAAATTCATTTTATGTCTGAATCTTTTAAAATTAACTGAGAAAACATAAGCTAAACACATATACAAACATACTTGATGGAGATTATGATAAGATGCAAGCCAAAAGGACAAGAATTGCACGCGTAAATAATTCAGCCTGTAGTGCGAGACTCCGTGTTCTGGTTAGTTTAGTATTTTCTATTCTACATGCCTGAAACCTAGCTTGAATCTTAGAATTACTGAATCAGGCCCTCTGTCAGGATGATGAACACATTTGTATGGCACACACCCAGTGGGTTTCCACCACTCTTGTGGGCACCAAGTTTAACACAACAATCAGAAGAAGATAAGGGAAGGGCTATAAATTGTTTTTGAATCCAGCTTAAGATTTTTGCTCCAAGACAGGTCAAGCATAATTGTAAGAGGGGGGAAAAAGTCTTTTTCCAATAATTTACTCTGTTTCAAATGCTTTGCCTCAACTGCCACAGCTGCAGGACCATGCTGCTTTCATTAGGGATCACATCTGGGCTGCATTAAAATAGGGGCCGTTCCCAGTCCTGGAGTGCTTGTCAGGTTGAAAGTTTTTCTCATAGCTCCTGCTGCTTGTCCAAAACTCAGGAGCTAAGACAGAGAGCAGACCTGGTCACGAGCTGGTACGGGGTTTAAGTACATTCCTGCTTCGTTGTTCACAGTCTGGCTCTAATTCTGAGGCACATCTCCCCTGTGTTCACTTTATTAACTTACACATGACTAACTCCTTTGTTTAATATGGAAATAAATAAAACTGAGTTTGCTGGAGAATGCTACTTATAGAATGAGACTTTTATTTTCTGCGTTTGCTTTTTAGTCTCCTACATAGCGACTATTCAAGCAGTATCTCTGTACTTGAGTTGCTTGTATGTTTTAAAAGATAGATAATACACACGACCCACAGTGGACCTTGTTTCTGTGCCAAGTTTAGGGTTGGAGATATGACACAAGTCTTAATTCATATATTGATATTAATCAATTAAATGAAGAAGTTCAAAAAAGTGTGTTGTTCACAGACGGGTAATATAAAAGTAGCCCAAATTTTGGGAAAAATGATTAAAACAGCCTATTTCAAAGTTTAATACAATGTCAGAAAATATTAGGGTGCTATGGTATAATATAAAGAATTGAGATGTTTTAATAAAACTTAAACAGAATCTTAATGTATGTTCGGATGAAATAAGCCATTAATCAAACAAGAAGAAAGCATTAAAGATTAATTGAGAATACTGTTCAGATGAGGGCTGGTGCTGTGGACAACCGGCATCTAAGATCTTCATCCATCCATCCATACAGAATCTATACATGACTTAAAAATCTTACTATGTTCCAAAGCCTAGAGCAAAAGGGACTACAAACACTGAAACTATGAAACTCGAAATATCATATATATCTTAAAGAAAACAGCTAACGAAGGACTTGTATTTCATCTTAGTGTGAACTGAAATGGAGGTGAATACACCCTGGAGTCGGTTATTAATTCGGACAGAGGAGGCCAGCATCAACTGATCTTTTCAACTGCTCTTTGAAGGGTAAATAGAAATTCACCAGAGCAAAATGTTCATTGATTTTAGGCAATTTTTAACGTTCGTTTTGGGGATATTGTTTTAAGTTGTAAAATAATCAGACTGTTGCTTTAATTTAGTTTCCATTGTTTCTATTTATTGATTCTGACTACCATTACTCCAACAGGATTTTTCCTGCTTGTTTGAAAACAGTAGATAGGTTCCACAAACAACCTTGAGAAAAGTAACTTAAAAATTAAGCAATAAAATCAAAACAGTCGAAGTCCCCCCACTGATGAGTCTGAATGCTAATCTCACTAATCTCTTTGGGTTAGGACTTTCAGGATAGGAAAGGTAAAAGTGTTACCTAGCAAGCTCTACATTACAGAATGGTGAAATCACATGTCCTGAGCATATCCTCCAACTGGGTGAGTGACTGGCTTAAACTTGTTCACTTTCCTGGTTGACTTTCAGGATATCATGTACTGCATATATATGCACCGGGCACTAATGTTCTGATACTGGTAAATACAACTTATTTTCTAATAACTGTGACATTAAATAGACTAACAAGGGAATATAGACTATCAGAACATAATAAAATCTATTCTGAAGGTTTAACCACCTCCATACTAATGTCTTGATAGACATGAGGCCCCATTCCTGTGATTTAACTCTCTCTGAAAAATGTGTATACGCTTCCTAATGGAGGCTACATCTCTTATTGCCTTCATTATCAACCTCTTAGTACCTAGCAAAATCAATACCAGCAGCACTGAAGACTTGTTTACTGCCTCACACAGTTCAGATTCAGAATTTCCTAGAGAACTTTCATATGCTTCTGAGTGGCAAGAAAGATGGGAACCATCGACCAGAAAGACTGCTCAGTGGTTAGAAGCCCTTGCTTCATCGGTTGTCCTGAGCTCTGGCCCCAGCCCCACTAAGAGAGAACCAACCCTTACAAATTGTACTCTGGTCTCTTTGACCTCCACTCATGTGTGCCCCATGTATACACCATCACTTCACACACACACACACACACACACACACACACACACACACACACGTATTTTAGGTCACAAAGATAGAAGCCACATCCTCCAAGTTGTGTCAAGTCGGCTTTGTTTGTATGCAAAAAAGATCATTTAGTGTACAATTATTATACTTAGAAAATACTTATCAAAATTTCAAATATAAAGTCAGTAAAGTCAAACCTCTTTACTTCCAATATTCATAGATAAAGGAATGTGGGCTGGGCGCTGGGTGTTTCCTTTCTCTGTAACTGTTGGTTGGTTACACTTTATAGGGCTGGGAAGGTAAATGGACCTGTTTTACTTAACAAAGCCAGCTAGCTGTTTTTATGGAAATTGTCCTTCCGTTTCTAACTCATCTGAATGTCAATGTCAGACTAACAGCTGCACCACTGGGATGAAAACTCCTGGTCAGAAGAAGCTCTCTTTCCATTAAGGCTTGCCCTTCATGCTTCGCATTAGCTACTGTCAACTCAGCTTCTTTCTTCCTCTAGAACGGCCAGCTGATGGATGCATGCGGGCGCACAGCGCTGCACAGGAACTTGCTTCCTTTTCTTTCCACGCGCTTGTAAGACCTGTGTATGGAAAATGACTTTTGGTAATATTTCCAGGCAACATTAATTTATACACGAATTGTCAGTTATTTCATTTTTTGAGCATTATGGGAGTTTTGATGCTGTATACGTGTGTGTGTGTGTGTGTGTGTGTGTGTGTGTGTGTGTGTGTGTGTATCTGTGGCGGCAGTTTAATTTAGGAGCTTTGATTTGTTCACAGACATGAGAGTGAAACTTCCTTCGGTTTTACTTGGCTAAAGTGTTTCATTGACAAGAATGAAGAAATGCCACAGATCTAGACTTCAGCTACACTTTAAAGGGAGGAGTAGACATTAAATAAATCAGTTCATACCTTAACACATTTTTTTTTAAATGCAGATGCTTCAGATTTATTTCCTACTGTGAATATTTATTACTTAGAATGAAATATTAAAAAAGAGTCAAAAGTCACTCTCTTGAAATTAATTGCCTTTTACACTAATAGTAACAGTCCTGTGGTTCCCATAATCTTCAGAACACATAATCAAGTTCCAGACAGAGCTTCAGATAACACAATCTTAATAGAATTGAAAGGGAGAAAAAATATTAATTGTATTGACCACAGTATATTCAGAATGTATCTGAAAATTCTGTTCTGTTCTCTTAAATAGCAAAGTTAATGTGGTATACTTATAATCCCAAGATGCTATCAAGTTACCAAGAAAGTATTTCCCCTCTTGAAATTTTGCTATGATAAATTATCTCCATATTTGAATTATACTCAATTAAAAAAGAAAACCAAATAAGGAAACTAATGCACTCAGTCTAGCAAGGAACAGGATAGGATGGCTCTGAGTCATCTTAGCAGAGTAAAGTTGCCTCTGAAAGGTAGGAGCTGGAAAAAATAAAGGGAGAGCATCTTAAAGTAAATAAATCACTGTATTGTGATCTGTGAACATTGATTAAGAATCAGTGCAACAAGCGGGGCGTGGTGGCGCACGCCTTTAATCCCAGCACTCTGGAGGCAGAGGCAGGGGGATTTCTGAGTTCGAGGCCAGCTTGGTCTGTCTCGAAAAACAAAAACAAAAACAAAAACAAAAAAAAAAAAAAAAAAAAAAAGAATCAGTGCAACAATACTTGCAGATTTGAAACATATTACCCTGGGTGGGGATATTAGCTGGATACACAGCAAGTGCCCTGTTTAGAATTTCTCAACCAAACCATATTAGGCCACTCAGTCACTCGCCAAAATCAAAATCAGACAGACAGGAGGAGTTCAACTAATTAATGAGAGACCCTGTCTCAGAAGCTCACCTCTGGTCTGTCCATATCCATGAGTGAGCATATCCTCCCTATTCATAGGTGTACATACATCTCTCTCTGTTTATATCTCTGTCTCTGTCTCTCTCTCTCACACACACACAAAGAGAGACACAGACAGAGACAGAGATAGAGACAGACAAAGAGAAAGAGGGAGAACACAAACCATTCAATAAGGTTAATCGCTTCTAGTTTTTAATAGAAAACATTTCTAACAATTAAGATATGTCCCACCTGTAACATCTTGCCTTATACTCTTGGTAGATAGACAAAGTGTCTCATTGTTCCATTTTTTAATCCATTCCTTCTAGAAAGGAGATTTGGAGAGAGAGACATTGCTTATGTACAATCTTTCTTCTCTGGCACAGATTTCATTGGATTGACTTTTATTTATCTCTTCTCTAGGAATAAAAATGTCTCATCATTCAAGAGAGAAGACTGTATAAAGGTACACAAATTTCCTGATTTATGGACCTTTATCCAAGAAATATCTGTCTCACTTTTAACAAGCAGCACACACTAGGTAAAACCATGAGGACAAAGCTCTATTGATACATTGATAAAATATGGTATCTTTATTCTACTTATACAAGCATTTTTCTTCATTAATAAATCAGTTTAAGTAGTTTCAGATAATATAACTTACTTGAAATTAAGGAAAATGAAAATATTATTAAATCTTTGCAAAATCATGGTTTTCTGATGAGAATAAAATAGAAAAGCGTAGCATAATTAAAAATTCTTGAGTCCCTGTTGTTTAGTATTATAAATAAGGAAAAGGATATTTAAGGAAATTAACTATTAAGCTATAAATAGTAGTTTAATTTATTAAAAATTGATCCAACCTACATATAATGCAGGATACAATTTAAAGACAAAATGGTTAACCCTCTGTCATTAAGAATAGCCAGTATGTATAAAATATTATTCTAAAGGCAGTGGCCATTTTCCTTCTTCTAATTGAGCTGCTTAAGATGAATACAAATGCTGAATTACGGTTGGGACTCAAGTGCATTCAGTCATGTTGCAATTCCTTTGACTGGAGTAACTGCAAATTACAGTTTGAGGCCGCTTTGCCCTCCCCTCTTTGCTAATATGGTTAGAACAAAGTTACAATGGCACCTATCCGCATAACCAAATTAGAGCAGCTCACATAGGTGGACTCACACGCAAATGCACTTAAGTAACAGATATATCCCTCACCAGGAAGATGACAGCCGTTCAGATAAAATGCTTTATTATTTACTTTCAACAGGTTTCTATAGCAGTGCCATGACTATTGTTGAATCATTTCAATTATCTTGTTATAGAGCTGGTAATAAAAGAAAAGACACTTTAGTAGAAAGAAATGACCTGCCTTCTGACATCTTTCCAAGCTTCAGTGACAGTGATGTATAGATTATTTTTCTGTTCAAACAAACAAGACCATTGCTCGACCTTTTAAATCCTAGTTTATAACCTCAAAGGGCTGATGTAGACTTGACAAGGAACACCAACAGTCTACCCTGCAATTTCACTACCTACCAGTAGGGGGGGCAACTGGTGCAGTTTGACAAGTTAAGTGGAAAGATGTCCACCGTAGGTTTAGAGCTACCACGAGACATAATGGCTTCTGCACAGTCCATATCTCTTACATATAAACAAGTAGAGATGAACGATGATGCCTGTATACATAAAAGGATTTTGACCTTAGTAAATTAACCAGGGATGGACATCTCACAATTTATGTGTGTGCTTTGTTTCTCAAGGTCCAAAGTGTTTGGCATGTTTAAATATTTTATCCTATGGCGATAGCTGAAAGACAGTTATTTCTTTGACATTTATATCTATTCTTCCACAAGAAATTTCTGAAAAATTAGCCCATCCTATCATTTACAAATTATGCTGTCTCCTTCCACTCTCCCATAGGACCATTATTGATGAGACAGCTCTTTCATCCTTATTTTCTCTATAATGGCAACGAGATATTATTATATTGAAAACTCTGATGTAAAGGACCTGCAAGAATAAAAAAAAACCGGTATTTATTGGGAAGAAAGAAAAGAATAGCAGGGTGCACCTATGGCTCAGCAATTAAGAGCACTTGCTACTTTTGCAGAAGATATTGGTTCAAGCCCCAGCACCCACACAGTGGGTCCCTGAGATTCAAATGATCTTTTCTGGGCTCCAGTAGCCATCAGTTATGCATGTGATTCACAGACATTCTCATATGCAAAACACCTATACACATGTTTTGTTTTGTTTTTAAAAAAGATGAAAGAAGCAAAGAAAGAAACAAAGAAAGAAAGAAACAAAGAAAGAAAGAAAGAAAAAGAGAGAAAGAAGGAAAGAAAGATAAAGATTATAATTAAAGCAGAAAATGAACTATGTATGGCTGGCTGAGAAGTAGGCCAGTGGTTGAACATTTGTGTAGCATGAACAAGGCTCTAGATTCTATCCTCAAAACTGCTAAACACTTAGTCAGTGGTTGTATGTTTATATAACTATGTGTCTGTTTCTTGGCTTTATATGAATGTGTGTGTGCACATGTGTATGATGGTGTGGGTATGGTGATCAGATGACGACATCTGAGAGTCAGTTTCTTTCATCATGTGATCCCAATGATCCAGCTCACATCATGCCACTCAGAGGCTGGAGTCTTCACCTGCCCAGCTGCCTCGCTGGGCCCGTTCCTTCTCTTTTTAATGCTAACCATTGTGCTAACCAACTCAAATTGTAATTTTGATCTTAAGTGGCCACTTGAATTGGTCCTTCAGTGTCTATGTTGTGGTATCTATTTTCCCCTTTGTACACAGAGAATTGATACTTGGTAAATTGGCAGGGTTCTCTTCTTGCAAGACCTGTCTTCCCTGCATCCATGTCTGTCTAGAGAGTGAATTTACTGAAAAGGTCCTTTACCAGTGTTCAGTATGTTACCCCTAGGTAAGTATGACTTAGAGTGGAAGGGTATATAACAATATAAGTATCAGGCAGCAGACAGTCCAGCTAAGACTCCAGCTGGTATCTGGATTCTTATTCTTATATCCTAAGAATGTTTTACTTTCTATACTATAATATATAATTATAATATGTAATATAACTATAAAATATTTTATAATGAATATTTTGTTTTTAATAAGAGCCATTTCTCTAATTATCAGATATTTAGGAATCTTATCAACAAAATAAGCCCCACAAATGAAATGGGGTCCTGTAGCATGCTTTCACCAATCAGAACACTTGGTTTAATATAGAGGTCACTGTAGGGTTTCAGAAGCCTGATATTTTTATGCTAACATAAAGACAATAGTATTCTTATGAGTATTAAGAATTACCTTTGACTAAATTACATGGTATTATATAATTGTGTTCTTCTTCTTATTTCCAAGATTACTATGCCAATATTATGTCCCAGGACATCAACGCTATTTGTTTCAAATAAATCAATTCTGATAAGTTTTGTTATTTGGAGAACAATGACAAGAGAATTAAGATCCAGCAAGAATTTCTTCTGTTAGAACTATGGAGTCACTTCAGTTCTGCGCTATTTCTCATTGGCTTATAGATTTTGTATGCCTAATTTTCTTGTTTTGTTTTATTTATAGGGAATGACATCATCTCAGAGTATGCTGCTGCTGCTTTAGTCCTGGTGGCAGTACATGGTAGAGGTACATTTGGGAGTCAAAAATTAAGTTATGTTTGTTATACCATTCTAAATAATAGCCATTCACATCACGTAAAATAGCATAAAAAAGTAGAATTAACCAGAGTGGGCACACAGATAGTCTTTGCTATAATACTGGTAGACATAACCAAGATGGGCCAGCCTATTCAATAGCAGAGGACTAGCACATTTACAATGCATGACACTGTTTAGAATTATGTTATGTATCAGTGGTCAGCTTAGAATAGAACTATTGTTGCAACCATGTGATCATATGTAATGTATGTGTTTGACAACAATAATCAATGCATTTAGTATAAAATGAAAATCTATCTCTTTTTTGCTTATGCTGGTGACAGCTGTTCACATAATTTACAATAATTAGATTATAGCAAAGTCTGGGCAAAATGATACTTAACATTTCTTCTTGATATCCCCTACACCTTGAAGTGAGCACATGATAAAATTGGAAAATGTGTAAGAAGAGCAAGTAATAATTTTTGAAAGGCTTGGGTCATCTGAGTGAGCAACTTGTGGAGAAACATAGGCTGTGAGAAGATGATGGGGTTCATGGCAATTTTCTTGGAAGGGACTGTTGTGGATTTACAGTTGAACAGCAAGGGAATTTATCACAATCATATCCTGGTACATCTGCCTTTCTCCAGAGAGATAACATTTTATAAGAACTATAACTACTCCTCTCATTCCCTCAGGGTAAACATAACGGCAACATTTTGAGCTATTTTCTGAGAAGCTCATATGAACTTGGAGCTCAGATGAGAAAACATACCTCAAGTGGCCATTCTGTTATGAGGTGGGATGGTTTGTGGAGGGTCAAATCCCCTTAGTCATAAGGCAAGTGATTTATCAAAAGCATTACAAATTGAGGATTATGTTTTTCTTTCTTACAGGAGTGGCTTTTGAGTCTTCCTTGCTCACTAGACTTTCTTGGACCTATTACTAAACAGGCTTTTTTGCCCACACTAAATGTTATCGCTTGAATTTTTCAACCTTAACATGAAGGACCAGCCACTGGAATGAAAAAAACTGATCTAAGACTTGTTCCTTATGTTCCTTGAGAGCTTTCATTTGACCCTCTTTTGATATAGCCATTCCTTCAACCAGGTATCCTAATCTCATATTGAAGAAATGGTGAAAGGTGTGCTTGCTACAACCTGAGTCAGGGAAGCAGCATGCTGAATGGAAATCACTAATATATACTTTGTTTCTCTTTTCATAAGCTGAGTTGTAAATATATAAAAAATTTATAACATATATATATATATGTATATACACACATAGATAGATAGATAGATAGATAGATAGATAGATAGATAGATAGTACTTAGCAGGCCTCAATCACTGTCCTGAATGTTTCTGTATATTAACTTGTTTAATCTTGACCACAATAATCACAGTATAGATATTATTATTATGGTGTAGGAGCATTGCTGATATTTTACTCCTTTTGACTAAAATGTTGGTCAATTTTTATATGTATAATTCAAATGCCAGCCTTTTTTGAGAGAGAAAAATCAGAAGTATGAAGAAATGAGCTTCCTGTAGTCAGGGTTAGCAAATGGCAAACCACATAACGAAATGCATAGTCCTTCTACTCTTCTTCCCAGTTACTCATGGATTCACACTACATCAGCCTGTGAACCTTAAATAAGTCCTAATTAGAAATTTCTTTTTTTCTGATCAAGTCCTTGGAGGCAACCATCACCTGTCAGACACATAATTTTTTTTAACACAAGCAAATTTCACTCTGATTGGAATAATTTATGTGAGAAAGATCCACATGGAATCCTGCAGTGGAGCAACTTAATCAACTCGACAATCAACAAGCCACATGGCTACATTTATTGGCTACAATTATTTCAAGTATTCAGTATGTGGACCACAAATGCAACACTTCAAAAATGTAAGTACACTATAGATTAGTCAAGTTAGAGCATCCCTAATGAGAGAGAGGAAATGGCTTTCAGGTATTTCCACATGTTTATAGCCCAGTATGAAGTATTTTCCTATGTGGAAAACTTTGAGCATAAAATTTCTTGTCAGATTTCCTGACTGTATTGGCTGGAAGTAGAGTCTGACTGAGAATTCTGCAGGCAATGTAATTAGCATGGGGGCACTGTGGAATCTTTACAGAACTGCCAATTAGCACTTAAGAAATAATTTGCTTCTGGTACAAAGGCAAAGTGACAGACAGCGCCTTTGAAAAGCCCTGACTGCATTTGAGAGTCTTGGGGGTGTTTCTTTTTTTATTACAAATGAAATATTTTCAGGTACTCAATGCTGGCCATACTAATTTGTATGAATCCAACCCAGTCAATTACATATCTTTGGGTGGAATTTAATTAATTAAATAACTAATTTTTTTTTACACATTATTTTAAAAATCCAATATGCTAAGGTGTTTTGATTTTCACAATATGTATAAGACAGAGGTTACCTTTCTTTTTGGTATGTATCTTAGCTGCTATTTTACTTTGTCCAGGAAGTCCTAAGATTTGAGTCATTCATACTCGTAACATTCCTCAGATTATAAAGGTGAAGTTGAGAATGGATGCCTATCATTGGACAAACGTGAGCTTCATCCAGACCTGGACAGAGCTCTGATGTTATTCAGTTCCTATGGACATGCTGACCAAATCTAGATCAAGAGACCACATCTGGATCTGCACTCAGCTCTTTCTCTGGTGCTTATACAAATTGGCATATATAATATAACATATGCATAAAAAGCCTAATAGAGTCAGATACATGAATTTTATTCTAGGGGGTTCTTGTTATTTTTATTTTTTATGACTTGAGTACTCTTAGACAAAGCAATCTCAATGAATTGAATAAGTAAAACTTCTCAGGAAGTTGAATAAGTAAAACCTGATAAATTGGAAGTAATTGGAACTTTGATGAATTATGAGTTTATGTGATATTAGATATATATAATTAATTAAAATAAACACAGCCATATCCTTTGGTAAACAAATTAGCTGTTTAATTCCTTCTATTTTCTCCAAGGCCACATATTTTACAGCTTCTCAAAAATATTGTACAAAGGCCGGGCAGTGGTGGTGCATGCCTTTATTCCCAGCACTTGGAAGGCAGAGGCAGGTGGATTTCTGAATTTGAGACCAACTTGGTCTACAGAGTGAGTTCCTGGACAGCCATGGCTATACAGAGAAACCCTGTCTTGAAAAACCAAAATAAATAAATAAATAAATAAATAAATAAATAAATAAAACAAAGCAGTCATTCGTGCTCCTGATAATTTGATACCCACTACATTTACCAAACTATGGCTATCACCCATTCTATATAATATAGACTTTAACTCCTCTCCACACCCATTAATCTCTGTAATTAATGGATCATAAACAGTACTCATTTTAATTGTTTCTTTCATCTGTATTACTGATGTAATTACTTCCTTTCTTTTTAAGGCCATGTCAGTGCTTGCCTGGATCCAACTTTACTGTATTCCCCATGTGAATGAAGGTGCTTTCTGTCCACCTCTGCCTCACTGTTGGAGTCTCAGCTTCTATGTTGTCACATGCCCAAGCTGCTGCTGGACAGATTCATGAGTTCATTGAGCACATTAGTATCCCACGGTCACTGCAATAAATTACCACAATCTGGTTAGCTGAAAGCAAAGCAATGGATTCATTCCCTGTTCTGGAGGACAGTGGCCTAAGATCAAGGGACTGACAGCCCCCCCACCCCCCATCCCTGGGGGCTCTGGAAGAATTGCTATCCTGCTTCTTCTAGTTTCTGGTGGCTGCTGCATCCCTGATGCTCCTTAGCTGGTTGTTCTGTTCCCATGTGTGCCTCTCGGTTATATTATGTCCTTTTAGCATGTCTCAGAGTCTTTTGCTTCTCATATGCATGGGCTTGCATTATCGTGCTCACAGAATAATGTGGTGCAAGTCCTTTCTCAAGCTTTTAAACTCAATTACTTCATATACCATGATTCTGTCATCTATAATATATGCTAGAGGATTCTGATGCATATTTGGGAGTACTAACATTCTTGCAATGGTAACCAGTTTTTAAAATTTGTGAAAAGAAATCCCAAGCCTAGAGTATCATTCTATGTAGTATGAATTTTTAATATTCCTATGTAGCCAAATATAATACATACCACATTCTCTCTCTCTTTCTCTCTCTCCCTCCCTCCTTTCCTCTCCCCCTCCCTCCTTCTCCCTCCTTTCCTCCCTTTCTCTCCTTTCCTCCCTCTTTCTCTCTCCCTCCCTTTCTTTCTCCGTCTCTCTGTCTCTGTCTCTCTATCACACACACACACACACACACACACACACACACACACACACACACACACACTTGAAGATATTCTTCACATGCACATGTTGGTGTAGACGATCATGTGAGAGATTAAGCAAAAGAAAACAGAATTGATTCCATGTCCTCCAGACTGTTTCTCACATCCTAAGCCCGAGCCCTAGCAATGGCTAGGAAAAATGGGAAAACTTGAGAACTATTGGCTTTTAATGGGCTACCCATGTGGAGAACATGTGTGCAAGTGGGAAGCTTGTGGGTCACTGAGTAGAATCCCTTGAACACATGCACTACTGGAACATGATCATCCATTGCACATGTCCTTGAGAGTCAATCATAAAACAAAGAAAGGGCAGAAAGGAATAAAGGAAAGAAAAAAGAGAAAACCACTAGATTTATTCATTCTCTTATAATTATGTAAAAAAACAAACATTTTTTCTAGTTTTTTTTTTTTTTTTTTTTTTTTTATTTCCCAGAAGAAAGATGGGAAAGCTGGCACGGACACAGCCAGTAACAGAGACAGTTTCCAGGCCACCCAGATGCCTAATTACTGGCAGCATCTTTGGAAATTTACAACAGGCCTCTGGAAACACCATCCTTTGAAAAGCAACAATTCTTCATTATAATAAAAACAAACAAAAATACATATACATATACATGCTATTACATATAAGCAAGCCTGGGCCTTCTAAGGGGAGTAATTCAGCAGAAGATCCCATGCCATAAAAGACAAAGCAAAAGAATAAATAATGACTGTCTTTTTTTCTGCCTGTATTCCAGTGTTTTGAGAAGCCTATCCCTTTTAAAAATGATGTTATTTATTTACATTGTAAATGTTGTCCCCTTTCCCAGTCTCTGAAAGGCACCTGCACCATCTTCCCTCCCTTTTGCCTCTAAGAGAGTGCTCTCTCACCCACCATCGCATACCTCACTCCTCTAGCATCCTCCTTCTCTGGAGCAACAAGTATCTTCCCTCCCATTGATGCCCAATAAAGCAGTCCTCTGCTACCTATGTAGGTGGATCCAGGGACCAGCCCATGTATACTATTTGGTTGGTGGTTTAGTCCCTGGTAGCTCTCAGGGATCCAGTTAGTTGATATTGTTGTTCTTCCTATGGGTGTTATGCTAAGGCAAAACACATACTTTATTTTTTTAATTTAAGCTTATTACAATTTACTCCAACAAGACGAAAGCTTTGAATATTCCATTTATCTCAGCATTTTACTCCGAAGGAGAACAGTGAGGATAGTCACATTGTTCCAGGCAGAACAACAACAGCAGGGAGAAAACAAAACAATGTGAAAGCAGAAGTCTCATGCAGCCTAGCACTTAAGAAGCTGACCCAGAACTATGTGGAGTTATTGGGAAATTCCCTACAGCATTCTCATAAATTTCTTATAACAGATCCCTAAACAACATTATTCAAACTTGAGAGGCAGTAAATGAGCTATGGCTGTGTTCCTGGAGAAGTGTATCTGACAAGATACAGCAACAGTATGCAGCTCAGGAAGGGAGAGTATGAAAAGCTTGCTGGTCATTGGATCATACCCCTGCCAATAATGGTAATGGAACCTAGCTGGTGGAACTCTTTGGGAAGGATTAGGAGGTGTAGCCTTGTTTGGGAAGGGTATGTCGTTTGTGGAAGGCTTTCACATGTCATGAAAAAAAAAATAGATAGTATTTCTAGTTCTCTTTCTCTGACTCTCTCTCTCTCTCATCCTCTTTCTTTCTGTCTGTCTCTCTCCTTTTTTCTCATGCTTGTGATCAAATGTAACTTCTCAGCTCCTACTCCAGCGCCCTGTGTGCCTGCCTGCTGCCATGCTGCCCATCATGATGGTCATGGATTCTAGACTCTCTCTCTGAAAATTTAATCCCTATCAAGTACTTTTTTTCTACAAGTTGCCTTGGTCATTGTGTTTTGTCATGGAAACAGAAAAGTAACTAAAACACACGCACACAGACACACACATACACATCCATACATAGTATATATATGTGTAGCAAATAAAGATGTGGGTCAATGTATTGTTCACTTTAGTATGCAATATGGAGAGAATTGCAATTACTATATATCAGTTCATAACTATTGGGGTGGCTAAAGCAGTGGCCCTCAACCATCCTAATGCTGGGACTCTTTAATACAGTTACTTATGTTATAGTGACCCTAGACATAAATTATTTTGTTGTTACTTCATAACTATAATTTTGGTATTGGTGTGAATTGTAATATAAACAGATGTGTATTTCAATGGTCTTAGGTGAGCCCTGTGAAAGGATACTTTAACTCTCTAAACAGATCACGACTCAGGTTGAGAGCCCTGTAGCTAGAGTGAATAAGGAAACCAAATGTTGGCAAGGATAGAAACTACATCATCATACCCTACTAGTAAAAATGTGATATAAAACAGACATGTAGAAAAAAAAATACTCTCCTAAAATATTAAACTACATCTATCATGTGATTCACCCATTTTTGTTTCTAAATAAATACCCGGGAGGTATGAATGCAAATACCCAATAATGCTTGCACATGCATGGCAGTAATTGCTTCATGTGTAATAGCCCACACTGGGAATATGGAAAAAATTCATCATCAGATAAGTGGATAGAAACGTGATATCTGTAATCTATGCAAACAGTAGGAATAAACTATTGATAGGTCATAACCTACTTGGGAATAATCTACTGATAGGAATAAATACATAAGATTAGCATGGGTATGTCTCAAGCAAGTGAAAGAATACGGACAACAAATAGTAACACATTTAAACTTTAACTTTATTAAAGTTTCTAGAAAACACAAACTAATGAATGGCAAGAGAAAACAGACCAATGGATTCTAAAAACGATAGATAAGATTAGAGAGATGGAGATGTTAGTATGAATTATATGTAGTGCCTGTATTGATGAATGTTTACACTTTGTCATGGTTCCAGATTCATGGGTTTTCATGTGACCAACATCTCTTTGTACTGTAAAGGGTTTTTAATTGTGCCTCAGCAAAGCAGGTAAGTACATGTGAAAAGCTAAAATCAAATGCTTGCCTGAAAGAAATTTGAAATTCAATTTCAATAAACTATAGAATTAGTAGGACAAAACCGAAAATATTCTTTGATGGTATCCCTAAGAATAGGCAGGAGTTGGGGTAGAAATACACCTGGAGAGGTAGCTGTGTTTCCTTAAGAAATTTTTCTGCATCTCAAAAATAGTTTTACAATCAGATGATATAGTAGTTGCTATGGAGACTGTACATCTGACAGAATGACAGTGTGTAAAAGCTTTAAGTTTAAAACTCCAGTACTCTGAGGCTTTGTGTCCCTGTCATCCTCAGGCCTGTTTAGAGAAGAAAAAGTCATTTCTTAATGAACTTTAGAATCTTTTCTTAAAATACTCTTTTAATAATTTATCTGCTCACTACACCTATTGCTAAAATTAAACATACAGAATGCATAAGAGACAGGTGGCATTTTAACTGACAGGAAACAGAGGTTTAGAATTGTAAACCTTTTACAAGGATTGGGTCTGGGAAACTATGGTGACTTCTATTAGTCCTTCCCCATGAGTAAAAGATGCTGTGTGTGGTAGGTCAGTGCATCCCAGTAAGCAGGAAGAAAATGCCATAGTATTTGAAAACTCCATGAGTTTTCCTGTAGTCTCCATTCCTGGATTCAATTTTCCCCCAACAGATGTGTAATATTTCTTTTCCTCTAGATACTTCACAGGATAAACCTAGTAGGCATAGAAATGTGGGACTGTGAAGGGCTGATCTTCTGGCGCACCAGAAGTAACTTACACTTTTCTGGATCCATGTTTGAGCCCATATATTTATTTCAGACTCCAGAGCCAGAAAATCTGTAGCTTTTTTGGCTAGACATCAACCACAACCTCAATCAAAGATTTTTTAACCACTTGGTTTACTTGTTTAATTACACCAGGTGGTCGGGATATTTAATTTTATTGAATCTACTAGATTTTCTCAAATCCACATTTAAAAAAGCTGTAAAGTTGAACTTAAACATGAGCTCATTTCTAATTCTAATGGTTTGAAATTGTTTCTGTTTTGCTACTTACATTTGTTTCCTTTTCAAAGGGCAATGAAATCAAAGTTGTGTTTGGCATTCTCTGTCTTCAGGTTATTGCTTGTGATTATGGCAGCATGAATTAATATCTTTTTTCTTTCCTCTAAGGAAAACTCGTCCTTATCTTTACAGTGTTTAATTCAAAGTCTGGAAGGAAATTTCACCCTGGGAAAACAATGCTTCCATTCACAGACAACACTCTGTTTCAAGGATCATTCTAAAACTTAAGCTTATCCCAACTTTCCAATGCTTCATGGGTCAAAATCCAGCCTCTGACAGCCAGTCATCTGTGGTCCTGTGGTTTGCAGTATCTGGGATGGTCAGACTTTCTCTGTCTTTTAAAGAATTGTCATTATTACTACTGCCCACTGCCATGGTATTCTTTTAACACTTCTTAAATGTTGCACAAGCCTTCTTTGAGAACATCCTGATGCCAATGATATCCCAGTTTTCTGACTTCCTAAAGAGTCATCATACCCTCATCTCCCCCAGCTGTACAAGGTTCTCTGCTTAAGCACTGACTATAATGTGCTGTACAAATCACACCTAATTTAAAAGACTACCTGCTCTGATAAAGTTATTGGTCTTCTGTACTAATCTTTGGCCAGAACCAGCTAAGGTCATCTACCATTCTTAGCCTGGCCCTCCTCCCCAGCACAATAACAGTATGTTAGGAACACAATCATACATTTTCTGCTTTCATGGCATTGCAGACAAGGCTATGGGAATTTCTAGAATCATGCTCTGTTATTTCCCCAAGTTACCCTGAATTATACAGAGTATTAGAGAGGTACAATTGCTGTGTTAACCCCTGATTCCCAATGGAAAAGTTCAGTCAAAGACTGTGTGAGACTGCATTGTCATACTTAAGGTTGAAGTGACCTCACTTTCTCATCTCTCTTCCTGGTATTCAGTTGGAAGAAAGTAGTTTAGGAGAACAGAAGATGAGCATGCAATACACCCATCTCCACTTACATGCTCGTAATGGATGACAAATCTCCTACATCAAATTATGCAGGTAGTTGTGGGTTCAAAGCAATCAACTTTTTCCTTACAGAAAACAGGAAGGTCTATACAGGGAAAGTACAGGAAGAATTTGGAAAATTGACTGTCCCTATTCTCAGTGCATTGTAATTAACAACAGTGCTCAGTTTCTTGTACTAGATTCTCAAGCTATATCAATGACATTTCCAGGACTCCAATAAAGTTTGCATTCAGTTTCTTGATGGCTTGGGTATTGTGAACACAATATAAATCATTTCCCACTAAAAATGAGAGCTAGTATTTAGAAAATCTTATGTGTCTGATATTTATTTTCCATGCATTGTAAAAACTAGCTCATTTAATTCTCATAATAATTACACAATACTACTATTTGTGCTCACAACCTGAGGACCAAGAGACTCAGTAGCTTAACCAACTTCATCCAAGGAGTAAGTAAGAGAACTCAGGTGTGCTCTGGGGTCTAGTCTTTAGCTGCCATGAGCCCATGACTAAAGACAGTGCAGCTAGCCCCTACTTAACTCATTCTTTGGTTCCTTAGCCATACCACTATGCATAATAGTATATTTCTTTTCAATTAATAATCTATAGAGGAAGTATACCTCAGATAACAGGAGTGTTTAAACAGTTGTTACCTAACCTTTCCTAGGAAAGAGAGTTGAATGAGCCCTTATTTGAGATTTATAGTTTGAGAGCTTGGTGATGGATTTAGTCAGTGTGACATAAAATAGCTGTGACTTGAGAAATTGCAGTGGTAAGAATCCAATTCATAGCATATGTCTATATTTTTTCTTAAAACTCAGAGTCTTGGCCATTTTACTTGTAAGAGATAGTTTTCTTGGAAAACTTTTGCCTGCCCTTATGAATGTTATTAAATTATTTTAAATTAAGATGATATGTAGGTAGTTTGAATGGACTCTCAGGGACTTCAAATTAAGCCGTTAGTCTGCCCACATGTTAATTTCCCACTGATGTTTCCTTCCGTTGTTCTGTAAATTAAGACAGAACTAATGAAAATGAATTGACCTTAAGAATTTGTTCATCATTCAGTTAGGAAGTTGCATTTGAGTCAAATATCGATGTATTGGAAGTTGTCCAATAAGAAACAATAACCCTGGCTTGAAAGGTATGTCTTGTGCTTTCTGTTGTGATTATATGCCTTAATTACACTAAGCACATTATATATGCTATTATAAATCAGAATAGCTTGTGCAAAGTTCCCAGATAATTAGTTGTGTTTTTTTTAATGTACTGTTTTATTCATTCATAAGAAGTCTTCATTTTCCAGAGCCCAAGTAGCTTTTGCAAAACCAAGCTTACTGGAGTAGTGCAGGTTATTATGGGTGAAGAAAAAGCACAGTTCTAAGCATTGTACCAACTAATGATTTGTGATAACCTAAACTTTTATTTAAAGGGCCAGTTCTTGTTATATTTTCTATCTTTTACCCTATAGCAATTTGCTGAAAGGTTAAAATGTTTGTATTTCAAGTCACCTTTCCTCTGGGTTTTTAAAGAATTTATTTTATTCATTTGTTATATGTGTGTATGCTTGTGTGTCTGTGTGTGTGTGTGCACACATGCGTGCGTGTGTGAGCAGGCACAAGCTATGCCATACATGTGAAGGTAAGGACAATTATACAGGAACCAGTTCTCTCTTTCCACTATGAGGGTTCTGGCATCACACCCAGTCATCAAGCTTGATACTCTCTCCCATTGATCTGTGACACTGGCTCCTCAATTCTAGTCTTAGCTCTGAATAATATAAGCCACCATACTGCAAGTCCTTTGTCATCATCTTTCCATCTCACTATTAGTCCTAAAGGCATCAGCACATTCTTACATTTTTGTTTAGAACATAACATTATTCTTTCTTACTTACTGCTGTGTTGTCTGTTTTCTCCAGTTTTTCTGAAGTAATTCTTTTTATACTTTAGTGAACCCAGGAAATGGAACAATGACTGAACTGTGCCAGCAGTCTACTGTCCTCATGGTAAGCTTCTGAAGTAGTAATTAATGTTCTCATTTTACACTGAAGACCAGAGCACAGTCAGTTACAGTTGTGTGCTATGATCATAGTTGTAGGGATAGGTGTTATATCTAGCTTGAGGAGTAATCGTACATACAAAGCTGACATAAGCACACTTAGTCTTGAGAAGGGGCTGCACAGTTGCCAGGATCTGTACCATTGCTGTAATCATGTGTTCTCATTGAAGAAACCTTTTTTTTTTTTTTTTTTGTCTCCTGGACACAAATCAAATGGCTATTCTGACTTCCATGAACTCACACCAGCACTCACCTTTAGTCTCATTGGGGTACTTCTGCCCTGCTTCTAAATGTTGAGGAAAAATATAAGAGTTGAAGTGACTGACTGAGTTATAAAACTTGGATAATGAGTTGGAGCCAGAGATTCTATTCATGTAGCCTGATGTCTGCTCCAATGAGACTTTAAGGCAGACTATATAAGAGTGAAATTAGATGTTGATATGAATTGTGTTCAGAGATGTTAGTTTATTTTATAATGTATTCTAGTTCAAAATAATCTCATCTGCTTTGTTTAGAAGTACAAATGATAGAAAGCACAGTCACACTCCTCAGTCTTTCCTCAATGACAGAGTAATTATGTATCACCAGTTTGCAGTTAGGACTGTGGAACAGGAGGTCACAGACAAATAATTAATCAATGAGATCTTCTATTGTTACTGTATACACGTAGGTTGGAAGAGTGGGGTGAAAAAGAGCACCCTCCTTAACATTTTCAAAAGAATGACACTTGGATAAAAGATTCCTGCTGACAATTACCTTTTGGAAACAGGTCTGCCAGTCACTTTCTACTAGGCAGGGTGAGGAAAGTAAATTTTGTGTTTTAATATTTCTCTGAATGGAAGGAAAGAATCTCTTGAGCAGCTGTGGCTGTAAATCAAATTTCATCGAGTTCATAAGAAGTCTACAGCAGCTATGATAAGTAGAGTGTCCTGTTCCTCGTGTCCTGTCTGACCTATTTCTTTTCTGATTCCAAGACTTGTCTTTCACCACTCCATCTATGGATCCTGTGTCTTCATATTATTGCTTCCCTTATCATGGTAGGCTGTCTCATTTTCAGAATTATAACCTCCAGGCACACTCCTTTAATCCCAGCACTTGGGGGGCAGAGGCAGGCAGATTTCTGAGTTCGAGGCCAGCCTGATCTACAAAGTGAGTTCCAGGACAGCCATGGCTATACAGAGAAACCCTGTCTCGCAAAACAAACAAACAAACAAACAAACAAACAAACAAACAAAAAACAAACAGAATTATAACCTCCAATAGTTTTCTAAAGCATGAGCACTGGAAATATATTTGGGGGCATTTATGTGTAAGAGACTGCTAACAGCTCCCCACAGCACACTCCTTTCTAGGCATAAGATTATAATTCCTTACTCTCATGAAATTTAATTATGACCAGTGGAAAGTAAAAGGAGACATCTTCCTGTTCCAGGACTTGCATGTGAAACCTCACAATGTACTTCTGGAAGGTAAAAGGCTATCCTTAGTCTATGGTCCCTGGGTTTAAGAGCCAGCCTGGTCATGCTTACAGATTATAGCTCCCATTTTCCTTTAAAAGACCAAAGAATGGTTTATATTTTATATTACACATGCATATAATTTTTAGTATTCTTTTAACCTAGAGTATTATCCTAATAAGATACACTTTATATGATAGCATAATCCTCACATTAGTCTTGTGTTCATTTATTTGAGCCCCTTTAAAGAAATACCAGCAGTATCAATCTACAGAGAGAAAGTATATTTTGTTTCCTGGTTTCAGGGTCGCTAGTCCATGATCAAGAGGGCCCATTGCTTTTTACATCGTGAGCAGTACTTCACAGCCAGAATGAATGGCAGAGAGAAACAAGGCATCTTTACATCTATCTGACTGCCGGAGGACAAGCGAAAATGGATGAGTCAGGAGTCCTACAGTTTCCTTAAAGGGGACCATCCCAGTTGCTCTATTTGAATAGAATTTTGTATTGAGTTTTAAGCTATTTTGTCCTCTGGAATTTTGGAGAAATGACTAATTGGCATTTCAGGATGCACAGGCATTGTTGAAGGCTCTGGAATATTATGGACCCTGCTTTTTTCAAGGCTTCTTTCTGTTTTTTAAAAAAATTGTACATTGATTCATGAAATTCTGGGATTTCAAGACAACATATTTGATTGGGCCTACTATATTACATAGATTGGACTGTATATAAACTTTGTATATATCCCAGCTTGGCCTCAAATTAGTGATCTTTCTGCCTTACCCTCCTCACTTCTGAAACGATGGGTATGTGTATCCCATCTCGCTCAGTGAATGCTTTCTATCTGAGGATATGTGTCCTTCAGTTTTAAATGGATTTATGTATTTATATAAGAGGGTTTGCCTTCTTTTTCTCAGTTCATTTCCTAGGAGTGTTACTACACAGACAATGAAAATCTTATTACTATTTTTATATGCTGTATAATTTGGTGGTATTGCTTTATAGTCAGTGAGATTTCTATGATTTTTGTTACAAATATAATTTTATATATCAGGTGCTTTCCTTGTTAAAAATTTAAAGACACCATTTTCTGCTGTTCCAATTTCAAGGCATCCTTTCCTGTTGCTTCTCCTCCTGTCTGATGGTCTTGTACATTAATACCACTTTAAACACATTTGCTATTTTGTGTTAGCAGGGTTTTGATAGGGGCAAGAAATGAATACACAATCCACCTGACAGTTCTAGTAATGGGATCATTCTGGGCAAAGTTTATGGTAGAATACAACTGGAAATTGGATGTCACAAAAGCCTAGTGACAAGTTATGTTTACATTTATTTAATTTCAGTATTTATATTGCTTGGTGCCATTAAGTGAAACAGCTCCAGGGCTGTGGAAGAGCCCCAGGAAACCTGTAGCCAATTTCTCTTTGTGTTTCTAGGATATCTGATGTCATATTATTTCTGAGTGACATTAGATGTGCACAGATAATGCTTACCAGGTGTATCAAGCACCAGTGTAGCCTGGCTTTTAAAACTGAAGCCTCCACAGTTATGGGGAACTCAATTCAAATACCACTTCAGTATTTATTAACAATGAGACTTTCCTTATGCTTCTCAGTTTCTCAGACCTTCTGAATCTTCTTCTGTAGAATGGGATTTAATTATTGTGTGCACTTTGTAGGCCTGTTGTGAAGATTAACTGAGATAATGTAGTTAATGTACATCACACAGCATCAGGTATGGTAGATATGGAGTAAGTGACAGCTGTTATTATTTTAATGGTACATAATTATACTTTAACAAAAGCTGTAACTCCTTACAAAGCAGTGGATTGTCTAAAACATATCAAAGCATACACATGATCATAAAATGAAGAAATATAAATGTATAAGGTATTATTTGCTCATAATAACTATTTAATTTGTAGTGAAAGAATTCATTAGAAAACTGGAACCCTGAAAGATTCATCCTCATAAATAGATGTGCCAAGGGTCCTAGAGAGAAGCCTAAAATATAATATATATAATATAATATATATATTACTTCTTTTTTAAACAATATATATATAACTTCTTAATATATATAATATTAATATTATCAATATTATATAGCATAAAATATATTAGTATGCATGTATGGAAATAGTTTGTGTGATATAAAAGCTTAAACTTACTGTAAATAAATAATACATTTTGGTGAATATTTTCATTTGTTTCTCTTTTATTTTATTTTGTTTCCATTAATCCTAGTTTAGTGTTTTTCATTTGCACAAGGACACCAACACTTTCCTCTAATTTCGATTTTTAAGACAAAATTTGTACATAAGTGTGACTTTCTGGAATGAGGGCTTTATTTTAAAAGAACTAAAGTAGTTCCTCATAGCAAAAATTTCACTGCAACAGAAATGAGCAGAATGGATCTCACCTTGGCAACACGCTTCCCCACTTTAATCTGCAATCAACGTTAAATAAGTAAACCGAATTTGTACCTTAAGGAGTATGGCATGAAAGCAATGAATCCAGAATGCTGTTGATTCCACTGGCCTTAGGATCTCACCATTGGAGCCAAAGAGGACAGATAAGTATCATTTTTCTCTACAGTGTGAATAGGCTACCTTTGAAGACTGGAAGCTGTGTGGATGTGTTGAAGCAATAAAACGACTCAGTAATATGGTGTTTATTACGTTGTTTGTGTATGTGTTTTTGTGCACACATGTACAAGTGTGTACATGCATACATGTGTGTATGTGTTCAAGTTGTATCCTTTCATTCATAGGACCTTTTAGAGAGAATAAATGCATCCGCTTTGCCAAACTTTATGGTCCTTGAATATAACACCATCACTATTTATTTAAAACCTCTCTCAGTGAGCACTGAATTTTTAAAAATATAGACATCCTTTACATCTTTTATTAACTTTATTTAATAGTATTTTATGTTTATATGCAGATAAAATTGCTCTATATTTTGATTTCCAATTCTTTTTGCTGGTGATATGTAAAAATAAAGGTGATTTCAAAAGAGAATCATCTTATTATAATATATTGCAATATTTTCTTCATTCTTTGTAACACTTATGCTAATGATTTTTCAGGATATATTGTCTTGAATAATGACAGATTTTGTTTCCTTTCTATTGTTCATTTGTTTCTAATTCATTTTCTTTCCATGGCTCCGTAGAGCTGCTCCTCCAACATTCTCTAACCTTTTCCAAGCCAGAATTGGGTAGCCTTCATCAGTCTGGTCTGTGCATTAGGTAAAGCAACAACTTCTGTTGCTGCAAGTTCTTTTCCTTGAGATTTTACCTCTACCTTCACATTAGGAAGGCTAACATTGTCTTGTATCTTCTGATCACCCAGAGATGCTTCATCAACCATCCTATATAACTTGCCACCTACTCTTACCCAAGACACACTATTTTCTAAAGAACGCATCTCAGTTTGTAATAATATATATGATTAATTTTTCACTTAACTTATATAGAGAACAATTTGCTGTCCCTTCCCACCTTACTCGGTTGGCTTTTACTTTGCTGCTAGACCCAAAAGTTGAAGAAGAAAATGACTGCACTCATGACTATAACTCAAACCCAGAAGGAATGGGGTTGATTATTGTATTAGAAAATGAAGGGGGAACATGAGTGGCCCATACAGCTTGATTTTGGCTGCTGCTAAGCTAAGAGACAGCGTTCATTTCTGTGGAGCACTAGCTAGTGTTGAATAAGTTCCCCAAGCGTTTATGTGTAGACTTAATGACAAAATTTACTTAGTATTAGCATTTTTAAGTGAAATCATTGGGAAATAATTTTGAGTCAAAGAGATCATGAAGATGAGACTCCGTATGACATTTGTCACTTTAAAACTTGAAAAAAATCTTGAACCAGCAGACTTGTCTTTCTCACCTCATGACATGCTCTATCATATCATGAAGCAGGCAAGAGAGTTTTCCCATGCTAGGCAGATGTTATTATAATCTGTGCCTTCATGGATTCTAATTCTGTATGTATATGTTTTTGTTTTCCATCTAAATTACCTAATTTTTGCTATTCTCTTGCATCCACAGCAAACAGAGAGCCTGTTATGTGTGTTATGCATTTAATGTTGACCCTTTCATTTGTTATTTTTTTTGCTATTCTAAGGATATATATATATAAAGACTGAATATATATATATATATATATATATATATATATATATATATGAAATATATATATCTGATAATAGTTTGAGGCATCTAAGGTAGAGATATCTCTGTTCTGGGTTGGACAAAAATTTTAAAAAAAATTTTTTTGGCACTTTTTCTTCAATGTCAAAGTGTTGAGACAAGTAAGAGATACACCCAACCCCTGATTTGTTTGTTTGTTTGTTTGTTTGTTTGACTAGGAGTGTAATAACAACCTTATTTATAGGATCCCTTCCTAGACATCTTCTCCTTGTCTCTGAAACCATGGTTTTTGTTATGCATAAAGTCTTTCAAGAGTGAGGAAGATTTCTAAGTCACTTCTATTTTTTTAATAAAAATATGCTTTTGTTATTATTAATTAGGAAAATGTAGATAAAAACCAACTAGTTACCATGTTAAAATGATCAAATTAGCAATATATAAATTCTGCAATGTTAAGTGCTGGAACAGCTGTGTTCTAGTTTTAAATCTTGCAGACTGAATTTGGATACATACAGTGGCACATTTTGATGATGATCTGAGAAGATATAATGAAGTTTAAGGTTTGCATATGTTATTGCCAAGGGTATTTCGGAGTGTGTGTGTGTGTGTGTGTGTGTGTGTGTGTGTGTGTGTGTGTGTGTGTGAGAGAGAGAGAGAGAGAGAGAGAGAGAGAGAGAGAGAAAGAGAGAGATCTTTTTTAAAGACTGAATTTCACCTAGAAGACCCTGGCCTCAAACCTGCCGTGTAACTAGAGCTGATCTTAAACTCCTGATTCACATGCCTCAACCTCTAAAGTGATGGATATGTAGCCAAGACGACCTTGAATTCCTGATGATCTTGCCTCCACCTTCTTAGTGCTAAGATGAAAGACACATGGACTGTTGCCAAGCATTTTCACGTTTCTATTCTTAGGATCTTATCCCAGAAAAGTACCCACATATAGGTACAGACAAATGTGTACTAAAGAGCTCTTTTCAACAGCATTATAATAGGAAAAACGTAGAGAAAATTCTGAACATATACAAGATGACTAACCCATAGCAATGTCATCACATGATAGTGAGGCTGGCAGGTGGTGTGCGCTCCAGAAATGTTCATTGTGTGCTGCCCAGTTTGTGTTAACATATGGCTCCAATCACTGATTAATTCAGTTTGTGATCTAATGTCTTCTGAGGAATGCATTATTTGCTGTACATTGGTATTGTGGTGAAAATTCCAATACAGTGTCTGGTTATAATCTGTTTCCCTGTCGAACCATAAACTCCACGAAGGCCGTGGTCATTTTTCTATTCTGTGCACTCGGCAAGTTGCCTGGAAATTTTCAGATGCTCCATAAAATTTTGTTGCTGGAATAGCTGAGTAAGTAAATGAACTGTATTTTGAACACAGTTGTAAAGATGAATAAAAATGATAATCATATGATGCATTTAATTATTTTCCGTTGACAATAGATATTATTAGATTGTAACTCTGAGGATAGTCATGAGGAGCAGGGCTGATTGCTAAAGATGTTGGGTAAGTCAAGCGTGACTCATCAACACTCAGCCAGAGATGTTTTATGAGGAAGTAGAGCCTTGCTTATATTCTTCAAGTCAGAATATTAAACTTCAGGAAATCACATACAAGTGGCTACTGGCAGGTTTTTCACATATTCCATAATAGCCTCTACACCTCTCCATCCTGAAACGATAAACCTATTCTCTGTGGAATTACCTGGATGAAAACCAATCAGGCAACTGTACGAAATACTACAAACACCTGCACATCAGAAAATTTAACAGTGCCAGCACTGAATAGTTTTCTTTTAGTTTATCTCAAAGAATGTTCCCAGCTAATCCTCTCTTGGGGACATAGATAAACACTCTGAAGCTAATACAGTCTTCACATAAATTAAAAAATAATGTAGAAAAGACATTTTAGAGCATGCAGTATTTTGTTACCTTTGGATTTCTACTCCCACTTTGTAAGTCTCATTGTTGAAAAGAAAACATTCACAAATTATTGTTCTGGAGAGGCCAGTAACCCCAGCACTACAAACTCTGGTAGATTTCTCCCTTTCTTCCCTTGGTAACAACTTTGAAAACCCAGATGCTAAGCCATGGAAGAGAGTCCCACATAGAACCTGGCTTCTTGACAGAGAGCTCAGGTGGCTGGGCTGCTAACTGCTTTTCCATCTGAAGGTTGGTTTCAGATCCAAGATTTACTCCTAAATTTAAAATATCTAGATTCTTGACATATTGTCGTTTAAAAAAAAATGGGATGGTAAAAAATGCTATCCAACGAAGAGTTATATGTTACATTTAGTGTATGTTATTTTATAATTTAATGTGAATACTATTATTTGATTTTTTATATAATCTTGTTTTTGAAAGGGAGTCTCATTGTAAATATAAAAATAATTCCATCATTCCACAGTAATATATTTTTTTTTATTTTTAGAACAGTCAAAAATATCTGTCTCTTTCTGGCATATCCCTATGCATTTATAAGTACTGATGAAAACCATGGAACATCTTTGTAACAGGCCATTATGTCTGAATAGATCTTATTTGAGGGGAAGGAATGTTGCTGATAGCCATGAGGCTATTTCCGATTTGATGCTAATTCCATTCTCTGGGAGGGGTTGCTAACAAGGAATGAGTCAGCACTCAGGTGATTTCCTCTATACCTTTTCCCACCTTAATTTGTAAAATAAAGGTTAGAAACAGTGATTGGGCAGATTAAGGGGAGGGTGCCCTGAAAGTTGGGAGAGAGAAGGAGGTGGAGGAGAGAGATCATGGAGGAGGAGGTGGAAGTAAAGCAGAGCAGAAGTGGCCTGGAGAAACCACAAGTTATAAAGGGTCTCATAGATGGGGAAGATGGTAGTATAGTGGTAGATCTGCCCAATATAGGCGTACAGCTTGTATTCATATTAATTGAGTTGTGTTTTCATTGCCGGGACATATCTGGGTTGGAGAATTATTGCAACAAAAGAATGATTGTAAGATCCAGAGGACCTAGACATCTGCAATGATAAAGTCACTTCTAGACTTGACATGGATGTTGTGCCCATGAAACTCTTACAGTATGCTTGTCTACTTAAAACCTTCACAATACTATAACAGTTGACATGGATCGGGGTAATTTTCACAAGGCCCTTTCCTTTAGATTAAGAGATACAGACAGTAGCTGTTGAGGGACTGAGAAACAATTTTCTCTAAGCATGTACTTTCTGGCAACATTAATTAAAGTCTGCACTTAGTAGGGTGTGTGTGTGTGTGTGTGTGTGTGTGTGTGTGTGTGTGTTGATGTCTGTCAATAAATGAATGCATTTGGAGGGAGTGGGAAAACAACACAGAAAAGTTGCATCATAGAGAGGAGTAAAAATAATACAGAGAGTACTCTTGAATGATAATCTCAAAACTATAAGTATAAATTTATTAAGAACATATCTTAATTATTGATTATATACTATTTAATCTAGCAATTAATAAAGTAGTAAGATGATACATTATTTTTATTCAGTCTTCTTTCTTCATGTGATAGCATTTTATCTCTTTTATGGTTTGTTCTTTTCACTATCTGATTCTAAGATTCTACAAAACTGGTGAGTAGAATTTGGACAAAGGCTTTGTCTCTAAAGAGTCTTGGTATTTTTAGTCTCCCTTTTGTCAGGGTTTCCTTTTGTGTTTAATGAACATTGAAGTTTTAAAATCTCTTCCTGATATTTCCTGGGAATTGTGTTTTCTTTCTTTTTAGTCTCTATCAGGGTTCAGTAAATCCACTTAATAAAACCAATAAGCTATTGGGTGAACCTGTGTTTCATAGAAAAAATAACTTTGCAAAAATAAATTTTATGGATACTTCTTGGAGTTTGGGTGTATATTTCTAGTATATTTCCGCAGCTAGAATTTCAGATAGTCTGATCATAAAGGACTAAATCACATCAATACATTTGGTTAGATGCAAGAAAGAAGAGAGTTCTTGGCTGTGCCAAATAGAAATGAGAGTCTAAAATGAAAAGATGAATTTGAATGTCTATTTAACTTCACTACCTCACTATTACTCACTATGCTTCATCTCATTAGTTTTTATATATCATATATATATCCAATTATATATCCTATATATTTATATACCCAATATTTATTGCCTATTTAACATATACATGTAGCTACTACTATTTGAAAACTGAGGTAATACATTGATATAAAAACCTCTCTTACCTTGTGGAAATGCATAAGCAAGAAAGAGTATCCCTTGAATTGATGGAATTACATGTGGGAAGAGTGAATCCCAGGAGGATGACTAAGAGCTAGTAGTGTAGAGTAGAGATGGTGGTAGATTGAAAACTCTCAACAATAGATTTCTTACTCATACCTACCTTCAAGGAGTTCAAGGTTTGTTGGGTGCGTTTGTTGCAGTTACCAGAAGCATCATATGGTAAACCTCACATATTTCATCTTTAACTTGCTTTATTTCCTTTCCTAAAATATGCCCTGATACTCAGAACACTGAACAATGACAGCATCAGTGAGCTTCGCTTAGGTAGTACAGACTAAGAGCTGTTGTTTGCTTTCTTTCTCCTGACTGAATTCAGTGGCAGGTCACTTACTTCAAATATACAGTAGCATAGAACATACATCATCAGGTCAAAGAGGGGAGAAAGGGGGTGTAGTAAGGAAATACTGGAATAAAGAAAGACCAAAAGATAGTAGGGCAAACTTCAAATTCTGCATTTCCATGTCTGATGTCAAGATGCTCTTAAGATCTCCTACTCCTTTCAGTTTTGTTGACTGCAACAAACTCCTCTCTCTGTCTGCTTCCATACCCTGTTAGTAGCTCTCCTTAGCAGCCATCCTGCAACTCGGGCATCTTCAACTGCTAGTGGTCTGCAACAGTACTGGAGACAGCCTCATTAAGCACCCATTCAGGGACAACCCTGACCTCATCAGCTTTCGTAACCACAGAGAGAGAGACTGCACCAAACTGTCCTGTACCCTTGACTCCAAAGCCAGTGGCTTTTGTTGAAGCTGCCAAGTTCTGCTGCTTGATGGAGCTGGAACTTGACCCCCTCACTCACCCATGTTTTCACCAGCTTTCTGTTTTCAGTAATTTCTTTTACTTCTTAAGTTTTTACTTAACTCTTCATAAGTCAGAAGCATAGCTGGGTAGACTCTGGCCCTGAGGTCACCACTGCTTTTATTCAATTTACTATCAGGCTTTTCTTCAAAAAAATTTTTTTTACCTCCTTGAGCTCTTAACTAAGATCCATTACACTTGCTGGTACGCCTTCTCTCCCCATCTATACATTTCATGGTTTTCCTTGCGTACCTTGCTCATTTTCATTATAGGTCCACATAAAAATGATGACTAACAACCATGTGACACAGTCAATGCCAGGCTGCCTTGAAGTCTCTTCTAACAACACCATCAATCTAAAACTCAATTAATCCCCAGACAGATTTTTCTGGACAAGAGCAGAAACCAGCCACATTCTTTGCCACAGTGTCACAAGAAGGGTCTCTAGGCCACTTACTAATACTCTTCTCCTGTAAAATCTCTTGAGCCATCATAATCTAAATTTTTCCCAGAGCAACTGTCTTCTACACTACTACTAGTATGGCCCCTGAAGCCCACTTAAAGCATTCAACTGCTTTTTAAATTCAAAGTCTACATTCTGCCAGTCAGCAGTATGGTCATGCCTGTAACAGCAATACCTTGCTTCCTTATTCTACCTTCTGTCTTACTATGTGTTCTATTGCTGTGAAGAA
Organism: Mus minutoides; assembly: GCA_902729485.2. Taxonomy (NCBI): domain Eukaryota; kingdom Metazoa; phylum Chordata; class Mammalia; order Rodentia; family Muridae; genus Mus; species Mus minutoides. Next base: position 1,395,195 of record LR753320.1, on the reverse strand, counting down.
ATGCCAAAACCATGGTAACTCTTTTTATTTAATTATTAATTTTTTTTATAAAAGACATATAATTTAGGCTGGCTTACAGGTTCAGCAGTTCAGTCCAATATCATGAAGGCAGGAAACATGGCAGTACCCAGACAGGCACGGCATGGTGTGGGAGAAGCTGACCATGGTAACTCTTTTTTTTTTTTTTTTTTTTTTTTTTGGTTTAATTGGGGTTTGCTTACAGGTTCAGAAGTTTAGTACATTGTCATCATATCAGGAATTATCACAACCTACAGGGAGACACAGTACTGTAGATTAATTAATAAGAGTTTTATATCTGGATCTGCAGGTAGCAGGAAGACAAAAAACATGCGACCTGGCTTGGGCTATTGAAAACTTAAAACGCATCCTTGTGATCAACTTCTTTCAACAAGTCACAACTACTCCATCAAAACCATACCCCCTAATTCTTCTCAATTAGTGATACTCCCTGATGACTATGCATTCAAATTCTATTTGGCCATTTTTTTTTCAAATAATATTTTTATTAGATATTTTCTTTATTTACATTTCAAATGCTTTCCCGAAAGTACCCTATACCCCCTGCCTACTGCCCTACCCACCCACTCCCACTTCTTGGCCCTGGTGTTCCCCTGTACTGGGGCATATAAATTTGCAAGACTAAGGGGCCTCTCTTCCCAATGATGGCCAACTAGGCCATCTTCTACTACATATTCAGCTAGAGACACGAACTCTGTGGCTACTGGTTAGTTCATATTGTTGTTCCACCTATAGGGTTGCAGCCCCCTTCATCTCCTTGGGTACTTTCTATAGCTCCTCCACTGGGGGCCCTGTGTTCCATCCAATAGATGACTGTGAGCATCCACTTCTGTATTTGCCAGGCAGTGGCATAGCCTCACTTGATATAGCTATATCAGGGTCCTTTCAGCAGAATCTTGCTGGCATATGCAATAGAGTCTGTGTTTGGTGGCTGATTATGGGCTGGATACCCAGGTGGGGTAGTCTCTAGATCATCCATCCTTTCATCTTAGCTCCAAACTTTATCTCTGTAACTCCTTCCGTGGGTGTTTTGTTCCCTATTCTAAGAAGGAATGAAGTATCCACATGCTGGTCTTTGTTCTTGATTTTCTTGTGTTTTGCAAATTGTATCTTGGGTATTCTAAGTTTCTGGGCTAATATCCACTTATCAGTGAGTGCGTATCAAGTGACTTCTTTTGTGATTGGGTTACGTCACTAAGGATGATATCCTCCAGATATATCCATTTGCCCAAGAATTTCATAAATTCATTGTTTTCAATAGCTGAGTAGTACTCCATTGTATAAATGTACCACATTTTCTGCATCCATTCCTCTGTTGGGGGACATCTGGGATCTTTCCAGCTTCTGGCTATTATAAATAAGGATGCTATGAACATAGTGGAGCATGTGTCCTTATTACCAGTTGGAACATCTTCTGGGTATATGCCCAGGAGAGGTATTGCTGGATCTTCCGGTAGTACTATGTCTAGTTTTTTTGAGGAACTGCCAGACTGATTTCCAGAGTGGTTGTCCCAGCTTGCAATCCCACCAACAATGGAGGCTGTTCCTCTTTCTCCACATTCTCGCCAGCATCTGCTGTCACCTGAACTTTTGATCTTAGCCATTCTGACTGGAGTGAGGTAGAATCTCAAGGTTGTTTTGATTTGCATTTCCCTGATGATTAAGTATGTTGAACATTTTTTTTTTCAGGTGCTTCTCAGCTCTTTGGTATTCCCGAGTTGAGAATTCTTTGTTTAGTTCTGTACCCCATTTTTAATAGGGTTATTTGAATTTCAGGAGTCCAGCTTCTTGAGGTCGTTGTATATATTGGATATTAGTCCCCTATCAGATTTAGGATTGGTAAAGATCCTTTCCCAAACTGTTGGTGGCCTTTTTGTCTTATTGACAGTGTCTTTTGCCTTTCAGAAGATTTGCAATTTCATGAGGTCCCATTTGTTAATTCTTGATCTTTCAGCACAAGCCATTGCTGTTCTGTTTAGGAATTTTTCTCCAGTTATTTGGGCCATTCTTATTCAAATCACCACAAGGGGTCTAAGGGACCCAACTGATAACATTTAAAAAGAAAACTAACTCATTCCTGGTAATGGAATTTCTATTGAATACTGTATGGTATAGAGTTGGTTACTGTCTACTCATTACAAGGTAAATCCATTTAAACTATTTTTTATATGTATATGTTTATGTATATATTTTAGAAAGCTTTGATATTAGTAGATTTTTGACAAGCACAGTTACTTTATAAATAATGTTATCTATCAATTCATTTATTATTCAAGATTACTTTTAAGTAGAATATATAGTTTTCAGAAGAAAACACAGATTTTTTAAATCTTTCTTGGAAACTCTGAAGGAGGACGAAGACATTGTATACACCAAGAAGTTAAGAACAAGAAGTTAAAAACAAGAAGTTACCAGAAATGTAAAACTATGTAGCAAAGACATTTAAGAAGGAAAAATAAATTTGACTTAGTGATAAATTCTGGTATGATTTTCACCTCCAGTGGAAAGGTGAACTGTAAATAATACTGCCCGTGTTTAAGGAAGGAAGCTTTGAGTTTTCCTGACTATACTCTTCAAACTCCAATGGAGGTCATGAAGGAGATTACCAGGGGTCAGAGCAATAACACTTTAAATGTTTGGGGTGAGCAGGCAGAAATGTGGCCCTCTGTCCTACCCAATAATGCTCTGTGAAATTTGCAAAAAAAAAAAAAAAAGAAAGAAAACACAGATTTGATGTGTGTATTACTTTTAAAACATCATTTTATTATCTCATTGAGCAAGACTGTTAACAACCTTTTACTTTTTATGATTATTATCTAATATTTTTCTTAAACTTATTATTTTAATGACATTTTTCTGAGTAACACATATACACTTGTGAGTTGAATAGTTGATATCCTTTTACATTTTTGTCTCTCCATGACAATTAGTTTGGTGGTAGGGAGAGATGGAAAAGCATGCATTGTCTATTTCTGTCAGGGTGAATTAGAAGGCACAGAAATTTCTACTATTAATTTGTTGCAGCACATAATTCAAATATCAATTGATTAAATCCAGCATTCAGCTACTCAGTGAACATTTATCCATCATGATTCACTCATGGAATTAGTTTCATATGAAATTATCTTTGTGTTGGATGATAAAGTGCAAGCTTAAACATAAACCATAACAAAGGCTCATTATAAAATAACAGATGCTCTTTTCAATTTTGTATTCTGAAATGAATACATGTCAGCCAAGGCCAAGAACTCTCCTCCCTCTATATCGGTTTTCCCAACTACACTCAAAGATGCTTCTTTCATTGCTGTTTTTTCACATTTGGATAGTTTTGTGTATGTTCCTAGGATGGGGAATTATAATGACAAATTGCATTTTTTCTTTTCCCTGGTGTAATGGATAAAAAATGTACTGGAGTTCTCATTGTGTTGCTTATAAGACCAATCCAAAAAATAACATCTCAAAGCACAAAAAGCATGAAACTATTCTCTAAATCATGTGAAACAATTTCATTAACAGACAACCTCATGATTGCTCCATGGAGTCATGCCTCTACTGTGAAACTGTAGTGCCTCACTGTGCTTTGGGACATGGTAATTTGGCTCTGGCCAAGGAGATGTGAGGATCTATGCAGTCTTGCAAAAAGGATTTGGTCATTTCTGCCTGTATCTTCCCTTTCCATCACCATAGGAACCTGACTGTATGATCTGAAACCTGTTAGAGAAAAGAGGGTGATGTACTACAAAATCAAGAAGTCACAATCCTCATTGCCAAGATAAAATGTAACAGCTCACTCTAATACGGATATTTATGGCCAGACCTGCCCACATTCCTGCCTCATAAACTAAAAAGCATCACAAATGTTTATTTTTCCTACTAAGTTGTTGAAGTCCTGTCAAATATATTATCATAGCAATAGCTAACTGATATCTATTGAAATTTTCAAGTAATAATCATTTATAGTCCTAAAAATGACACTCCCAGAGTGCCTTCTTTTCTACATAGTAATGATAGTAGCAATTAAGGTAATTAAAATTTGTCTGGTATATTTCATAAATCCTTTGGAACCTTATCATTTAGAGCAGAAAAGCACACTTACTATGTGAATTGCTCAGACACAAACATTTTGTGTCAGAGCCAAATCTTTATTTACCATAGTCTTCAGGAGGACTCTTTAGAATATGAGTAAAGATTCTGTTGGTTATGAAAATAATATATTACTATTGTAGGAAATGCATCATAGTTGATAAATCAAAATATAGATAACCGTCTATAGTTTGAATACTCAAATGAGGGGCAATTACTAACATTTAATACATTTTATAATAGTATATTTTGGTCTATTTCTTTGCATATAAATTTGTTTAACATAGCTCTGACCATTTTGTGTAAGATTTTATGTTCTTTGGTTTTATTACAAATTATAAGTAAATACTATCACGATAGTTCTTTATAATAGCTTAGAAATAGATATACTATAAATTTTGCATGTATTCATTTTTTATTGACTGATTAATATTCATTTTTTCTTTTGCATTATATCATTGCATTGCTAGTGTAAATAATGCATTAGTTAACTCATTTCTACAAAGATACTATAACATCTAGTTCTAAAACTAATTACTGAATCACAAGATGTAAAACCTAAGGTTCAGGTCTATGTATGGATTATTTTTTTCCTAGGGGCTAAAACAAGTTACTGTATCATTAACTCTTTATGACATTTAAATCAGTTCTTTAAACAGCAATTAATCTTGACATGATCACTCATGACTACAATTGTTCATTTCAGTCACTGCACTAGACCCAGAGACAACTTTGGAAGTTTTTCAGGATTGATTCTGTTTCCTTGTTCTGCAGTGACACTGTCAGCCGTAAACTTAGTTTTGTTTTGTATTGTATTGTTTTCTGTATTTTTATCCTGTCTGAAATCCAAATGTAATATCAAGTTTGAGATAGCTGTATCTGGAGTATAGGCAATACAAAATCACATTTGTATTTTATATACAGTATAAATTGATATACTTAGGGAGCCCTTTCTAAATTCTCTAACCTTGAACATATGCCTACATGTAGAACATTTGAATCTATAGCCCTTTAGTATAATCATTATACTGAAAAAAAAAAAAAAAACAACCCAGAGATATGGAGGGTAGTTTATCTTAAATGATGTTTGCCAAATGATTTTAAAAATATATAATGATAAAACAGAAATACCTCAACATAATAATATAGTTATTAAAAATATTTAGAAGAAAATCAATAGCATGGGAGAGATTGGGGATATATTAACTGAAAATATGTTTTATAAAGGATCATTTGTAGCTAACAGACAACATGGTAATAATATTATTCATTAAAATTTGTATGTAGTTATCTAAAGTTAAGGAGCCTCCATAGTACACTAGCAGTGCTACTGCATGCGACAGGACTATGGCTTATTGTAGAACCTATGTTATTATTTTTGGCTCTATATTTACATGATCTAACTAGGAGAACATGCATACTTAGTGTTGATCAAAATTTAGGTTTATGAGTAAAGTACATCTATTCTAGGATATACTTTGATGCCATGTCTTTAAACTACTAAGGTGTTTACCTAGTTCCTGTTCTCATCCCAGGTGTTTATTGAGGCTTAGAGGTAAATTTCCACCCAATGGCTCTACCGTTGTTCCTAGGTGATTATGTACAGAGTGGTTCCCTTGGTGTTTGCCCTTCTCCTGTTTCTCAGTTCTAATACATACCTTATTATGATTCACCTATTGATCTGTGAAATAGGTGAAATATGAAATGTACTAAGTGTCCTAAGGTTAATGCCTTGCTGGTCCTCTTAGAGGCTATTTAAAATAAGAAAAGCAGATTAGCAACTGACTGGGCTGGTTTGGAAGAATTCTCATCATTGTCCACCATCTACTAACTATGGCAAGAAGGACCTTGTGGAGATAGCTCTAATGCTATTTAAAGAAAGAGGAGAAACCTAATGTTAAGATGTCACTCTAGTTTTATATCTTAACTATTAAAGTGTATAGGTCACAGACACATGGCTTCACATTATCTTAGTTCTGTCATCAGCTGCTCTCTGATTTTTGATGTTTAGACACGTCAACATGTCAAACTTGAGGTACCTACAAGCAAAGAATCCTAAAATAAAGATCAATAATTTTGCATTGAACAATCAATTAACATATGAAATAGACATCTAAGCATAAGATGACTGAAGGTTGTCAGAGAATGGAATGGCAAACAAGTGAGCCAATATTTTTCATCTTTCATAAACTTCTATGAATGATTTTAATATTCTTATATTCTTATATATGTACATTACATAGAAATAGCAAAAAATCATAATCGTCAATGTGTATAGTTCTTTTCTACTACAATAAACTGCTGCTATAGATGTCATTGAGAAGTGAAGTATGGTTATGTCCAGTACTGGATGTGAGGCTGTGGATACTGTGACTCTGATCAATGACTGTCTTATTTTCCCTCAGAAATGCTTTGGTTTAAAAGAAACTGTGATGGACAAAAAGGTAATTGTAACCAAAAACAGAAGCCATAACAAGAATAGCTCAAGGAATGAGGTTTTGTTTTGTTGTTATTGTTGGGTTGGTTTTTTTTTTGGTTTTTTTTTGTTGTTGTTGTTGTTGTTGTTTGTTTTTTTGGCTTCTTGTTATTTTTGTATTTGTTGTAGTTGGTTTGGTGCTTTGTTTTGTTTTTCTGCTTGTTTTTGCCCATTGTTTCAAAAGGGTTTCAGTTCATCATAGTAAGGAAGAAAAGTGATACCCTCCTCAGAGTAATGTTTAGTAGGGACTCCTTTTATGTGGGCAGATCAGGAAGCGGCGTGAATAAGACTGTGTGTGTCACTTTCAGAGGTGCCTCCCAGAGTGAACTTGTACCAGTGAAGTCTCATCCGCATAAAGATTCACAACTGTTCAAAGAAGCACTGGTTACTGGAGGACAAATGCTCAAAACACAGTCAAGTTTCTATCAGTACCTGGGGCCTAAGAAGCATGGTGCCTTGGGGAAATTACAGCTCCTCCTGTCAGAAGACAAAAGTGGGAGATTCTGTGAAAGCTGAAATCAGGTGTAACCTCTGTTATGATGAGGTGGGTGGCAATTACGTCTAGATTCTCCAGGGAGATGAAAGAGTGTGATGAACGCGATCCTACTATTTCTGGGGCTCAGTCTAAGCTTCCAGGGTCACTCACTTGGAATCATTTCCCAATGACATCAGAGATTTTGTTGTAGGAGGGGTAATAATAGAGTCTATTGTTACTTAAGGAAACTAAAACAAAATACCATTGATTGTGTTTAGCATGTCAGCTAAAGAATACCAAACAATAGTCACATGATTCTGATACTGAAAAGATTGGGTCATGAGAGAAATAGTAGTGTTTGAGTGTGTGTGTGTGTGTGTTTGTGTGTGTGTGTGCATGTATGTGTGTGTATTAAAACAAATTCAAATATATATATTCCAAGATAACTATCCCAATGTCACATGCTGATTTGGAATGGTTACCCTTTCTTGGAGGCAGAGCCTTGTTTTCTCTTGATGCTGAATAGAATTTAACTTGCTTATAACTAACAGAATGTGGCAGTCATGGTTGTGCATACCTTCTGTTGCTTCTTGGTAACAAAAGGCTTGAACTCCTTGTAAGGGATGTCACTGGACTGAGGCCACCTTGCTGGAAATGCCCAATATTGTATCTGTAGAGCAACTGACCATGTGTAGAATCCTATGGTTTCCCTTCCAATGCTCAGTTGTTCAAGTTCGGCCACCATCTCCATGTACCATCTCCAAGTTGACCTTGAGCCAGAAGCAGTCACTCCATCAATTCTCCCCAAGTCCCTGGCAAGAGCCTGTAAGAGAAGTTCAAAATATGCTTATTAATTTAAAACACAAACATTTCTTGCCCATTTACTAACAATGATAGAGTAGAATTTGCTCTAGGTCTTTTTCTTTCAGCCCTTTCTTCAGAGAGAGAAATAGTTACCTCAGGAGTACTGTCCTGAGTACTGCCCACTGCTGCAATGACATCATCAGCAGTGCTAAGGAATGTGTGGAGTGGAGTGCTGTTCCTAACCCAGTGACAGCCTAAGAGAACTTAAGGAAGAGTCTCAATGCCTGCTGAAGCTATGTCTGGGGAAGAGAATGTTCAACGATTACCTCATTCAGAAGGGTTAAAGAATTTAAACAATTTCCCTCCTCAAATAAGATAAGAAGTCATTGCATTTTCCAGGAATGGGGGAGGCAAGACAAATACTGACAACTCTATCATAGTTTTGAAAAAGAATTAGGGATACATTTACATTGCCAATAGGGTCCAAATCTTGATAACTTTCTCAGTCTATACAGCCACTGACCCATACTATGTACACGAAAGGTATGCTTATGAAAAAAAAAAAAACAGTCTCCATGTTTAAAGTGACTACCACATAGAGTATACATTTATTCATATTATTCTATCTTGTATTTTAAAAGTTGTAAAGAATATCATGTCTAGGATATGGAAAGAGAAATCAAGGCTTCTTAGGCTATCACATTGTCCCAATAATTGTAGAGGGGAGTTTTGAATGCAAGTTCAAGATACACCTGCTACAACAAGGTGGAGAAGACTCTTGCTGTTCTTCATAATTTGTGTCTGAACCTAACAATTTGGCAAAGAAACTAACGAAGAGTCTCCTAGCTCTTCCTTTTATCACACTGAATAATTTGTAATTGCCAAGTTACAATGTTCACCAGCCTGGGCAAAATGCACATTTTCCTTAGTACCATGAATGTTACTCTTCTGACTCCTGATTCCTGAGGCCTGGAAGCTGTGTGCATAGCACCCTCTTCATCCCCTAGTTTGAGAGTGATGCAGTTAAGTGTGTTGTTAGCAGCTCCACTTGTCTGTTTTCTTTCTATCCCATCTAAAATCTACCACGTTTCTGTGTTACGTAGATGTGGCCTAGATTGTCTCCCTCTTTCTCACAGGAGTTTTCTGTACATATATGCATATTCAGCACATGAATACATATGTGCAACAACATATTTTTAAATGAAACAATGCTGGAGACACTCGACCTGCATTGAAATGCCAGGTATTCTACTTCTTAGTCAAGAAATCAGAGTTCAAATTGTTGTGGTTCATAATTTCATTCTAATAGTCCAAGGAGAAGATAAAAGATAATTTTACACACAGAACATTGGGATTTCTTCAAAAAGGGGAAGGGAAAGAAAGTAAATACAGAGAATGTTCAGGTCACATTACAAACTTATGAAAGGAGGGGGTGTATTTTGTGTAGTTCAAAGAGCCTAGTACCACAATCAAGTTCTGGAAAATCTTGGCTGGGGTGATAAGGAGTCACAGAGCAAATATTACCCACTAGAGGAGAATTTTGGATAAAACATCTTGATTCTAGTATCATTCCTGTGCTCAGTCAGTGGCTGGGAACACACATGAGATTGAGTGGCCTGAGGTTGAGGTGAGTGCTACATTAATGTTCCCAGTGTAAGGCCCATGTCTACTAGTTCTGGCCACTCTCCTAGGGACTCTCCTGAGGGGAGACATGAGCATGCTGGCTGTTGTTCACAGTCACCATATGACCAGTTGTTATAGTTACAAAGTGGCTTAGTCTTCGGAATGCATTGAAAACAGTACTTTGAAGGCTTAGGTTATTCAAAACCAACTTCAATAAGTGTTCTTAAATGCTTTGGCCTCTCTTCTAGCCCACCATCCTAAGGTAGAGGAGAAAAGGTGATAAATAGGACAAGGGGATGTTCACCTGTTTAGAAGTAGTTCTTTGGGGGAAGTTTTCAATCGCCATTTGTCAAGATACCAGCAGTCCAGTCCAGTAGTGTCAGGATACCAACAGTTGAAAAGTGCCACCAAACACAAATAAGCAATGGTGGTTCCATCCAGCAGAAACCAGGCTTCTGCATAATCAGCACTAGTCAGCAGGAACAACCAGGACTACCTGGAATGCCTGGAGTTCTCTGTGTACCTCTCTCAACAATGTGAAGATCAGGGAATACTTGAGGCCAATGACGAGTTGCTTAGCAACTAGCAACTAGATGTGCAAGTGCTCAGTCACTAGCCATTGAGTCCTACTTAAACTCTCTCCAAACATCACAGGTCCTCTCACAGGTTTTGCCTCAGCAAAATATCACATTAGTCTGCATCACATGACACAACCAGAAATTTCCACTTCAGTACTTTATGCATACTAATATTCAAAATAGTGGATCAGCTCTCTCTCTCTCTCTCTCTCTCTCTCTGTCTCTCTCTCTCTCACACACACACATACACACACACACACACACACACATATTACAGGTAGCCATTTAAATGTTGCATTAAGTATGTTATCCAACTATATCAGGCCACACCAAATTTTCAGTTTAAACACACACCTTGAAGATGAAATGAATTCTTTTTTTTTCAATTTTTTATTAGATATTTTCTTAATTTACATTTCAAATGCTATCCCAAAAGTTCCCTCCCCCTCTCCCCCTGCCCTGTGCCCCTGCCCACCCACTCCCACTTCTTGGCCCTGGCGTTCCCCTGTATTGGGGCATATAAAGATTGCAATACCAAGGGGCCTCTCCTCCCAATGATGGCCGACTAGGCCATCTTCTGCTACATATGGAGCTAGAGACATGAGTTCTGGGGGTTCTGGTTAATTCATATTGTTGTTCCTCTTCTAGGGTTGCCGACCCCTTCAGCTCCTGGGGTTCTATCTCTAGCTTCTCCATTGTGGGCCCTGTGTTCCATCATATAGATGACTGTGAGAATCCACTTCTGTACGAGACAGCTATATCAAGGTCCCTTCAGTAAACACTTGCTGTCCTATGCAATAGTGTCTGAGTTTAGTGACTGATTATGGGATGGATCCCCCCCCCCATTGGGTAGTCTCTGTATGGTCCATCCTTTCGTCTTAGCTCTAAACTTTGTCTCTGTAATGCCTTTCATGGGTATTTTGTTTCCTATTCAAAGGAGGAATGAAGTATCCACATGCTGGTCTTCCTTCTTGATTTTCTTGTGTTTTGCAAATTGTATCTTGGGTATTCTAAGTTTCTGGGCTAATATCCATTTATCAGTGAGTGCATATCCAATGACTTTTTTTGTGATTGGGTTACCTCACTAAGGAGTATATCCTCCAGATACATCCATATGCCCAAGAATTTCATAAATTCATTTTTTTAATAGCAGAATAGTACTCCATTGTGTAAATGTACCACATTTTCTGTATCCATTCCTCTGTTGAGGGACATCTGGGTTCTTTCCAGCTTCTGGCTATTATAAATAAGGCTGCTATGAACATAGTGGAGCATGTGTCCTTTTTACCACCAACAGATTGGGAAAGGATTTTTACCAATCCTAAATATGATGAAGTGAATTCTTAAACCATGAAAAAAGTCTGCACAATATCATTTTATAAATTCTAGGTATTGTACCAGGCACTGTGCTGTATCCATATCTATTGGTGGTCTTCTCTTAACATTACTAGAAAGAACAAGTCCCTAAAGAGACAAATCTGCTATTTCTGTTTGTTGCATGTCTCCCTCTCTCCCTCCCTCCCTCCCTCCCTCCCTCCCTCGTTCCCTCCCTCCCTCCCTTACTCCCTCCTCCCTCCATTTTGCCTGTCTGGCTGTCTCCTTCTTTCCTTCTCTATTCCTTCCTCCTTTCTTCTGTCCCTCCTCCTCCTCCTTCTTCTCCTTCTACTCTTCCTCTTACTGCTTCCCCTTCTTTGTCTTCATCCTTTCCCTGTCTTTGCTGTTCTCTTTTTCTTGCAAGCATTACAGTTACAATGATTGTTTTGACAAATATATCTTATATGCTACAAGTAATAACCTCATCTATCCAACCAGCATGCTGGTCATTCAGCATCTCACCTATAGGAGTTTAGATCTGGGAGGGATATAGTCTCAACAGGAGACTCAGATTTCATCTTTTGTACACATCCTATCATTCCTTTACTTTCTTACTTCCCACCCCATTCTACTTCACATTACCAAGGACTACACCCATAGTAACTGTGTTTTGGTGACACAGATACAGAATTGTATTTATTCTTTCTATGATCTTGTTTACCACTAGGCAGAGACAAATACCACATATACTACTATTTTAAGCAGTTTTTTTTTCTAGACAGGACAGGTATGGGGGTACAGCTTGCAACCTCAGCACTCAAAAGGTTGAGGCAAGGGGATTATAATTTTGAGGTCAACTTAAGATTCATAGTGAGAACTTGGCAAAATAAATAAATAAATAAAGACAATAAAAAACCCCAAAACCTGAGAGCAGAATTGAAAGGGTGAATAGTAATGAAACAACCAAATTCAGCATCTCTCAAGCCTCTAAGAGATGCATCCCATCACACCTGAACTGATGAACTGTTTGCTTCTACCACTGGGTCTAGTGCACTGTCCTGCTCAGACTGAATCTATATTGAAAGAGTGAGATGTAACTTAAAGTTTACTTAAATGATTCAGTTACAGATGGCTTTTGTTGTAAAATCATTGTTATCAGTAGCTGTGGAACTTCTAAAAGTGACCAGTGCCTTGGATTGATCTGGATAAATTTGTTGTGTAAACCCAACAAAAGAGTATTTATAAAAATGCAGGCATTTGCTAATATTAGAGTAGCTTTAAGAGCCATTGTATAAAGAGGAGTTTGAGTGCATGGTTCGTGGTACATTATAGAATTCATGGTTTGTTCCCATCCTTTTGGGCCAATGCCGGTGGTTGTGGGGGAGAGGGAGCTGGTTGAGGGGTTAATAGAGTTCTTATGGCAAGGGAACTATGATATGCATCATTATTTTAACTCCTTTTAAAACAGAAACCTGATGTCTTTACAACTTTCTACTCCATGGCATTTCCTGATTATTTAACTATAATCCCATACTCCAACCCCACAAAACATACTTCAAGTAAATAATTCTTGCTTAGTTTCCATGGTAAATCCCTGATTTCTTCTACTTCAACAATACTAAATCATTTTCTGCACATAAACTGTACCAGCATTTAACTTAAGTGTTAATACTTTATAAACATGGGTTTCAGTTCTGTTTTTACTCTACATTTGTGGGGTTTTTTTTAATATTTTCTTTATTTACATTTCAAATATTTCCTTCTTTCCAGGTCTCTCCTTCAGGAAGCCCCTATACCAACCACCTCTCCTCTGCCTCTATGAGGGTACTCATCCACTCAACCACCCCATCCCTTCTTTCCTCCCTGGCATTCCCCTACACTTGGGCATCAAATCCCCTCAGGCCTGAGGGCCTCTCCTCCCACTGATGTCCAACAAGGCCATCCTTTGCCACATATGTGGATGGAGCCATGGGTCCCTCCATGTGTATTCTTTGGTTCGTGGTCTGGCCTGTTGACACTGTTGCTCCCTCCATGGGGCTACAACCCCCCTCAGCTCCTTCAGTCCCTTCTCCAACTCCTCAATCAGTGATCTCTGAGCTCAATCCCATGGTTGGCTCCAAGCTTCCACCTCTGTCTTTGTCAGGTTCTGGCAGAGCCTCTAAGGAGATAGTCATATCAGAATTCTATCAGCAAGCACTTCCTGGCATCCACAATAGGATCCGGGTTTGGTGGCTGTTTATGGGATGGATCCCCAGGTGAGGCAGTCTCTGGATGGCCTTTACTTCAGTCTTTGCTCCACAATTTGTCTCCATATTTCCTCCTGTGAGTATGCTGTTTATCCTTCTAAGAAGCATTAAAGCATCCACATGTCTTCCTTCTTCTTGAGCTTCAAATGGTCTGTGAATTGAATCTTAGGTATTCTGAACTTTTGGGTTAATATCCAATTATCAGAGAATACATACCATATGTGTTCTTTTGTGACTGAGTTACCTCACTCAGGATGATATTTTCAAATTCTATCCATTTGCTTGAGAATTTCATGAAGTCATTGTTTTAATAGCTGAGTAGTACTCCATTATGTAAATGAACCACATTTTCTATATCCATTCCTCTGTTGAGGGACATCTGGGTTGTTTCCAGCTTCTGGCTGTTCAAGGACCTCCACATAAAACCAGATACACTGAATCTAATAGAAGAGAAAGTGGGCAAAAGTCTCGAACACATGGGCACAGGGAAAATTTTTTGAACAGAACAACAATGGCTTATGCTCTAAGATCAAGAATTGATAAATGGAACCTCATAAAATTGCAAAGCTTCTGTAAGGCAAAGGAGACTGTCAATAGGACAACAGGTCAACCAACAGATTGGGGAAAGATCTTTACCAACCTTACAACTGATAGAGGGCTCCAATATATACAAAGAACTCAAGAAGTTAGACTCCAGAGAATCAAATAATCCTATTAAACATGGGGTACAGAGCTAAATAAAGAATTCTCAACTGAGGAATATCAAATAGCTGCGAACCACTTAAAGAAATGTTCAACATCCTTAGTCATCAGGGAAATGCAAATCAAAACAATCCTAAGATTTTACCTCACACCAGTCAGAAAGACTAAGATAAAAAAACTCAAGTGACATCAGATGCTGGTGAGGATGTGGAGAAAGGAACACTCTTACATTGATGGTGTGATTGCAAGCTGGTACAACCACTCTGGAAATCTGGTGGTTCCTCAGAAAATTGGACATGGTACTACCTGAGGACCTAGCTATACCACTCCTGGACATATACCAGAAGATGCTTCAACATGTAATAAGGATGCATCTGTGTATTCTAAACCAGTCTCCAAACTTTCCCAGTTCATAATTTTCCCGTGGAATGTATATGATGATTAAATACAGTAAGGTGTTGAGGTAGTAGGTTTTGTCAGTACATGTTCAGTTGTTCATATTGTGGTGCACTTGTGAATGAACAAGGGTTATAATTCCATATTACCCCTGCAACTGGAAAAGCTGTCACAACTTCTTGCCTAGTTTTATAAAAGGTCTCAAAGAGTGGGACATAATAGCTGCAAGATCAGAAAGCAGAAAGAGAGACTCAGACTGGAGAACAGGATAAACCAGAGTCTTTTTGCACACACTCTCCTGTGGGCATTTTTTTTTTTAATTTTGGGGCTGTGTGGTCTTTATTGGAGGAGGCTGAACTCAGTGAGAATGCAAGTCCGTGCTTCTAAACTTGGTAATGTCTCAGTCCTACGACTTTTGGAAGCTTGGCCCTTAAGGGGATGTTTAGTGCCTCCCCTATGAGTGGCAGTAAAGGGTATTTTCCATTGAGATTGCAACTTTGATGAGATCTTGAATTGCAAAGCACATCTAAATGCAATGTAGGCTGTGGTCCCTGAGACCCAAAATGTGCTGATTTAGGCTTCTGAAGCTCCAGCCGATTGACCTGGCAGCTCTGGTGTGAGATGAGGTGGAATTGAAATGTGCAAAGTGGTCATTTTCTAGACATCTGCCATTTGGGCCCAGATTTTTTCTGAGGATGAGAATCTCACTCATCTCTCTTCTGTGGGCAAAAGTGTCTGGACCATCCCTGGCAAAAGGGAGCCATTGTGATGCTCACACAAAGTCACCTTACATTTGTGTCCCATGCTACACCAAACAATGTATCCATTACCATGTTTGATCCATGGAGCAATTCAGTGAACAAGAAAAATTACTGCAGCTTAAGATTAGACATGTGTTTCAGGACACATGGTTGCTACCAATCATGCGAGTGTGTGCTCTTGTGCCCTACAGACAGTGAGATCCTTCTGCTCGGTGTATACGCTCTGCTCTTTAAACTTTAATTTTTTTATAATCCATTTGACTTTTTAAAAATCTTGCTATCCTCTGACCTTTCCATCTTGTTCTAATAGCTCTGTAGCATTAGTAAAACCAATTATTGAGAAGCAATGCAAATTAAGACTAGGCTTTTGGCTGAATTTCTCCTAGTTATGTTCCCTATAGCTGGTGTTAACATTAAGCTCCCTTCCTTTCTATTTCCCTCCTCCCCCTCCCTCTCTTCTTTCTCCCTCTTTCCTTGCATCATTAAGAATTGCATATATGAATTGGAGGAGGGTAAGGATGAAGAACAAGGAAGAAGATGGTCTTGAACTAGTCAAAGAGAAGGACATCATGCAAGTATTCAAATACGTTGTGTAGACATCAGTGAGAGAGAAAGCACACCTGTGAATTCACTATGATTTGATGGAACAATGCTTCATTTAGGGGAACAATGTTCTTTGACTGAGTCTTCTCCTTAAATTATGCAGCTAAGTACAATGATAACTAATATCAGTGAAAGCAGATAATTTTAATTTAACTATCTTTTAGGAAATATATTCTCTCCTAGTTTTAATAATTAATGTTTACCAGGTAAACACACATTTTCAAATGTGTGTGATAAACACAGCACAACAATGTTCATGATCCTTTTCCTAAACGAGTCTGTCTTATATTTCAAGATCTTGGTTTTGCCAGATGGCGTTGAGATCACTAATACGGCAGCCAGGAGTTTCTGCACAGGCAGAAACATAGCCATCAGAAGTGGGTGTTAACAGAGTGAGAATTATACTTTTTGTGCTTGAGAATTTTGGGTCCTTAATGAGATACAAATGTTCTATATATACTGGAACGTGACAATCTTTGAAATAAATATAAGTTAAGTTAAATGCATGCCTGCCACAAATCCTATTCTCAGTATTAATAAAAATAATAGTTTTTAAACCGGAAAACATTAAGAACAAAACCTAACATATGGTAGAAGCATGCACCTATTATCTGACACATTTTTCATTTGATTCAGGTTGAAGTTACCAAATATTTTGATAGAGCAGACACTGCTTAATGTTCTAATTAAGATCTAGGCTCTAGAATCATAAGGAGCTAGATTTGACAACTAATTAACCCTGTTCTTTCCAGACGACTTTTTTTTCTGTACAGTGGTGTGTGTTGGAGGGCATATCAGTAATTAACATATTTTGAAATAATAAAGTAAGATATCGAATGTGAAGTGCTTAGCAAAGTATACAGCACAGAGTAAGTATACAGAAAATAGTACTATTTGTACATTGATTCAATTGTATTGACTGTATCTCATATTTTTTAAAATATATTTTTTCCTATTAGGCTATCTAAACATAAAAATTTCTCTATGCTTGTAAATACATTTATTTCTTTTTACTTGTTCAGAAAATGGTCTTAGATTCCTTATTAGAACATACATTGAAGCACATAAGCTAAGCAAAATGTGCATTTACATGGAATTTATGGTCACTATGGGGAATAGGTAAGGAACAACAAAACTAACACAACTCTATTCGTTTTTTTTTTTTCTTCCTATTTAGCAATAGAGCATTGGTCCAAGTTTTTAAATCTTCTAGAAGGTGAGCTGGGAGTGTTTGTCTTGTCTTGGGATCTTGGGATAAGAGAAGGAGTAGTTATCAGTAGTTAAGAATCAAGGAAGTAATCCCTCATTCTGGAGCACTGAGGAAGCTGGTTGTGGACAAATATCTTTGGTCTCTTTAACCATTCTAAAAAAAAAATAGAAGAGGAAGAGAGAGAGAGAGAGAGAGAGAGAGAGAGAGAGAGAGAGAATTTACATTATCAATGCCCGGCATATAATTGAAGACATTAGGCAGGTGAAGGATCATTCCTTTTAAGGAACATAGGTCAGAACTGTGTGGCTTCTCTAAGATCTGTGAAATGTGATCAACGACAAGCAAATCTATTCTTTTATCTTCCTTCATTTCCCAGCACGTCAAGATAATCTCTGTATTTGAAATCATAAGGGAAAAAAGAAAGGACTCGTCAAAGAGAGCCTTCTGTGGTGTGGGTGAAGCGACGGAGGGGGCTTCATGCTGCTTTTCTATGTCTTGGAAAACTTGGAGTGAGAGGTGTACAAAGCCTTTCTGGAGTTCTTGGCCTCTGAGCTAAGGTCAAGGCTCTTCCTATGCCTCAGGTGTTCTGGTCAAATGATCCCAAATAAAAGCACCCAGAAGGAAAGCAAAAGTTTTCTTCCTGGCTCTCTGTAGTGAATTACAAACTGGCATTCTCTCCTCCCATTCTTAAAACTCGAAGGGTGGTACAGGCAGCGATGCTGACAGTGTGCATTCGCAGATGACACCATATGGGTCTCGAAAAACTAGTTGCACTGATGATTCCCTGCACATGTAGGAGACAGTTTGCATTGTTGGCATCGTCCCCACACAGAAACATGCACAGCTTAGCGAGGCTGAGCAGATGGCACGAGATCTGGTGCCAGGGAAGCAGTGAATTAAAGGTTATACCCACCAGGTTTGATGCGGTGCCAGTTTGAATTGGTACAGAAGCTTCGGCCCACCTGCTTATTGGCCTCGTGACATCTGGCATCTTTTTATTTATTTTTTTTACATTTGGATTGAATTAAAGGCAGCGAGGAAAAAATGTCATTTTAAAAGCCAGCTACAAGTCAATAGATTTAAACTCTTAACCAAAAACGGGACGGGGAGGGGTACTACGGGCTCTCCACATTAATGTTTTATATTAATGATTCTTATAAAACCTTGGGGGAAATTATACACCGATGTGTTGAACTGTGTTGCAATTTATAGCATCGTACAATGGAGAGGGTGGGCTGTTAAAAACTGGCTCAAAGTTGCTAAATAGTAACAACAGCAAAGGGCTATTATCTGCAGCCTGTACATTGTAATTAGGAAACAGGCAAGCAAGGAAATACATTTGCTTCTGTTTGCTCTAATGATTTTCACATTGTAATAATTAGAAAACACTGTGGCAGGTCATTTAAAAGCACACTCTGAAAAGGTGTTTTGCACCTTTAGTTTGCTCTGATAAAGTCTTTTTTTTTTCCCTTGTTCATTCTTTTTTTCTTTTTTTGTGGTAGTGTATCGAGTTCTGCTGTATTTCAGCTGTAATCCCACTTGCTCTACACATATTCATATAATGTGTACACAAACATGCAACATACCCAGCCCCAGGGTAGCAGTGTGTGCATACTGAAGCCTGTTTGTGTATCTCCTCCATTTGGGATTTCCCTGCCTGCACCCTGGGTGTGAAACAACAGTAAGCCGCAGAGATGAATTGCTTAGGTGATTAGCTTTGCAACCAAGTCTTAGCATTCAAACTTTGCAAGCCTGCCTTACAGAACACCCACAGTTTAAGTTTGCAAGTTGGCTTTTAATGATTTTATTTTTTTTTATTTTTGGTACCAAGCCCTCCAAGAAGTCATTAAAGAAATATAATAAGTATCTCAGGTAGTCTCACCGTTTCGTCACATATTTCTGACATGAATCATGTTGACCATCCCCCACCCACACTTGCTTGATATCTGTCCTGTGTTTAATAGAAGCATAGCTGCTAAAATTTTGTGCTAGTTAGGAGGGGAAAAAATCAACAACAACTGAGAAGGGTTTCTAAACTTTGTTCACTGAAAAATATGAGAAATATATAGATAACTTCAATGTAAACAACAACAAAGGAGATTGAGAAATGCAGTAATGCATTTTTGTATTAAAGTCACTCTGATGTTTACAGACAGGGATATTGACGAATCAGCAATGCCTAAATAATCCAAAAATTGTATAAAAGAAACAAGAAACATTAAGACTCTTATGGGGAGACTCCATCCAGTTCATTTGTTTCTGATGTGATCTGGGAAACTACTCTGTCTTGAATTCTTTAACTGTGTAACTGAACAACTTTTTAAAATGAAAAATATTATTAATTTATAATGACAAAATTAAAGCACTTTAAAACAACTTTAAAATATTAAAATGTTATCAATTATAAATGTTAAAATATTAATTAGCATCTTATTCTGAGTTGAAGGAGCAAAAACTATGCATTTTTTCAAGAAAAAAATAACTATTTCCAAAATAAAAGAAATTATCATAAAAATAGTAAAGAAAAAAATGTTAGACAAAAGTAGAGATGATAGTGTTACAGAGCCTTTTATCATTACCTAAATCCCTGATATTCTCTTAAATGCAAGGAGGAAATATAACTCAATTCATGGGATGGAATTTAAAGGTTACACCTTAGCTAACATTGCAGCATCCGAGCAGTGTAATGGGTCAGAATAGAACATCACAGTGCCACACTTCCCTGGGGTGTGAGCTCCTTACAGCTTCTCCGCTCATGTAACCACAACTCATTTATATTTGATAGTTCTTCATAACTCTATTAGACTGGAATTTCTTTCACGAGCTTCTAAGGTGTTTGGAATAAGGTTCCTTCATTATTGCTGTCCAAAGACATCTTAGAATTGTCACAGTCAAAACTTATACATTATTCAGTGTTGTTATAAATAATTCTTGTTATAGACCAGGTACTAAATTGCTACCTTGTATTCACTGTAGTGAAAAACCTGTCTCAAGGTTCTCCAAATAAATAGGCAGACTGAAAAAAAAAAAAAAAGTGTTCTTCTATTTCCTCAGTAGTGCAGTTTTAATGAGGTGGTGGCTTAGGAAATTCCCCTAGGATGGGACAATATAACTTATAAAGTTATAGTAATTTTGAGCTTGGTGTTCTGCTTTCAGATGGTTGATTTGCAAGGATATTTGAGAAGTAGTTCACTTATAATTGACAATATTAACTTTTGGTTATCAGTGATGTTTTCTTGAGCACCATCATCACAAAGTATTTTCAGTTTTGTACTTATCGTTATCAAAACCAAAGGCTGAGAAAGACAGGTCTGAGGAATAAGGAAGGATCCCCTCGGGTTCTTGAGTCATATGGCCATCAGAGATCCTCTCTTAGCAAACCACAAACCAGAGAGTGGATTTTATGTTTAAAGGTACCTTTGTCATCTGTCTCCAAATCAACCAAATGTGAATCTGAGTTAATGGCTGTGTGTCATGTTTGCAGAGTGAGAATTTTTCCTACACATGATAATGAACCATTCTGCAATCTCCTAATTATATTCTGATTTCTTAACATTATTATTTTTTAGTTGATGTCATTCTCTTAGTAAAAGTTCATCATTATATTTTTTAATAGAGAATGTCTATTTTGTAGAGAATGTTATTCATGGAAATTGAATCTTATACTTTACCATATGGAATATTTCCTAGTTATTGATTTTGAATCTTTTTTTATTTAAAAATTATAGTCTATGTTATAAACTGGTTATTTTGAAAAATAATAGCCAAAAATGGCTGATTTAAACAATAAATCTAGAAAAGCAATTAAAATTTGAATTTAATAAAAAAATTAAAGTTCCTAAAAGATTACAAATGAATAAGCAATATATTGAAAACTGGTTTCATAGATTTAGCTCAGCGATGCACAGTTTCTGAGTTTCCATCCTTTTAACACAGATTGTCTCATTGTCTACAAAATGGTTTTACCAAAGGGGAGGTAAAATATAGTTTCTGGTACAAAATAGGAATTCAAAAATACTTGTCAATTGGATTTATGAATCGTGTAACAAATCATTTGTTCATTCTTTCTGTCTGTCATTCAGTGAGTGTTGACAAAGCAAAAATCCCAGAAGGGTGAGGGCACAGGCTGAAGAGCAGGGTCCTAGCTTCACACCACTTCTACCTGTCCTGTAAGCTAGGACAGCTGCTAAACCTGTCAGTTCCTTAGTTCTCCCTTTGCTAAAATAGAGAAAGAAGCTCAACTACTTGAGCTTTATGAGTATTGAATCATACCATTTAAGAATTTAAATCAATTATAGGTTTATAATTATGAATTTAAAAGCATTTATGAGTAAAAGTACTAAAGATAAATAGATTATAGTATTCTTGTCATAGAGTCTGTCTTAGTGAGGGTTTCTATTCCTGCACAAACATCATGACCAAGAAGCAAGTTGGGGAGGAAAGGGTTTATTCGGCTTCACCAAAGGAAGTCAGGACTGGAACTCAAGCAGGAGCTGATGCAGAAGCCATGGAGGGATGTTCTTTACTGGCTTGCTTCCCTTGGCTTGCTCAGCCTGCTCTCTTATAGAACCCAAGACTGCCAGCCCAGAGATGGTCCCACCCACAAGGGGCCCTTGATCACTAATTGAGAAAATGCCTCACAGCTAGATCTCA
>LR753320.1:1242059-1363353 GCA_902729485.2 Mus minutoides | reverse complement strand
AGGACACTGGAAGAAGGGAGACTGGCTCTCGCTCCTTCGCCTGTTCACCGTGTGGGACTGAGTAACTGCTAGATCCTTGGACTTCCATTCACAGCTACTACTGAACCATTGTTGGGAATTGGACTGCAGACTGTAAGTCATCAATAAATTCCTTTACTCCTTAAGTTCTGTGACTCTAGAGAACCCTAACTAATACAGAGTCTAAAAACCATTGGTCTCTCTTTCCAATGTATAAAAAGCAAAATACATAATATTCTGACCTAGAAATCTCTTGATATGCATAAAAATACAAAAATAATTTAATTTTATTTTCATAGATGCTTTTGCTTTCATGTATGTATGTGCCTAGTGCCTGTGGGAGCATTGGATCTCCCAGAATATGACTTATAAACAGTTGAGAGCAACCATGGTGTTGGAACTCAGGTCCTCTAAAAAGAGGAACAACTGCTGAGCCTTCGTCAGCCCTAGGTTTTTAACTCGAAGTTTAGGCTTTGAGCTAGGGAAGGTAAATTTTACCCAAAAGCTTTAGATGACAATCCATATTCCTTCAAGTCAGCATAGGTGGCTTTATTTCTAAAGAGGCTATGGTTTAGTAAGATTTTCTGTCTCAAGAGAATACAACAGAGAATGTTAGAGGAAGATACCTAATATCTTCCTCACCCATGCACATGCACATGCATACACCCCCTCCCCCTCCACACACACACACTGAAGGAAATACAATCAAATGGTTTTAAAAAAGGTTTAAAAAGAATAATAGTCAATTATGCTTATGGATCTTTACAGGTTTTGTATAGAACAGAATCTAATCATCAAAAAGCTTTATGGGGACTGAGCTTTCTTTGAGGAGGGCTATTGGGTCAAAGAATACACAGGTTGCTTGGATGCCTTAATATCACGAGTGGTGGTATCCTCTCAAAGTTCTTACTAAAAACAACCCAAGGAGAAGCTGTGTATATTTTACCATCTAACATAGGGAGCTCATACATTATCTCCTTTTCTCTGTTGTGTTGATCAAATGAAACAATCCTAATATATTTGGAGGTGCAACTATACCATAGATAATGGTAGCTAGAGGTATAGATTCCTAGGGAAGACCTTGGAGGCTCATTGCCCCTTTTCCCATCAACATGACATTCCTTGCATAGTTATGAAAAATAGAGAGGAAGGGATAAATGGCAGCACACTGCAGTTAGGGAAAGGTGAGAGATTACATAATACCTTCAAGCACTCTTCTGACCATCACCATTACTCAGTTTTGTTGGGGGTGTGTGTGTGTGTCACATCTACCTTTTATGATAAATTATACAAAGGTTTATAAAAAATCATGCCCCGTGGGCATACATTTAATTGATTTGAGTTGGGGGACATTTGCAATGGGACTAAGTTTTCTTTACCTTTATGGGTGCCCACAGTGTAAAGTCATGCACTGACCCCCTGGTGGGGGACTTGAGGGAATGTGCAGGCTTGAGAGATGCATGGACTAGATGGTTATGAAGGACAGAGCATTGAAGAAGGTAGAAAAAATATCCCTTCTTGACTGGAGGAGGAATGGTGGTTTCCTCAGTGTAGTGAATCACTTGGTAGTTGTACGTGACCTTGAACTCCCTCCTGCTTTCTCAGGCAAAGGGAGAAAACAGAAAATTAGGGAATGTTGAAAACAATTTTATTTTATATCATAGAGTTCTCTGCTTAGACTGAGATTATGTTTTCCATGTAAGCTTGGACTGCATTCTTTGGGTTCATATACCAGCAGGAGAGTGGAGGAAATTTCCTCTCCAAAGAGAGGAAGAGAATATGGTTGTTTACATTTTAAAGATGACCTAATCCTATTGTTCATGGGAACCAAAAGGCAAGTGCAGAGAGGACATTGTGACAGCAATGTGACAAGAGGTCACAGCTGCAGTGTTCTTAGGCAGTAAAGAACCAAATGAAGTCACCAGCAAGGAAGTGAAAGTTCCTTGGCCACATCGGAGGAGGAAAGCTACAAAAGCTACGGGCATGTTCTCCTCCAAGTCAGTGCTATTGACTTCTGACATACCATGACGCCATCATGGGGATGCTCATTGGTCACCAGTGCTGCTGCAAGCTGATTTGTGGGCCTATCATCCTACCCTGTCTGTATGTTCTCAAACACACCAATTCACAGCCCCATACAATGGAGTCACTTATTTTGAAGTTGAAATTAAGCATGATCTATTCATTTAATCCTATAAGAATTACAAAATATTAAGAGAACTGTTGCATTGTGATGCAGTATACTAGAGACATTTGACATTCATTCAATCAACCAAGCTTTGACCTTAAACAACATTCTAAGGAAGCACTTGGGGTAGAAGGCAAATGATGAAAACAAAAGTTGTGAATTCTATTTTTCTTTGTCCCCAAGTTAACTCGAGAAAAATTTTGTTTTATCAGTGCATCTCTTTCAGTAATTAAATTTTGTACATACTCTAATGGCAGGCAGACATGGTACTTTAAAACTATATCCATTCCTTTATTATTTTGACAACCTGAATCGAGTGCTAAAATTACAGAATGAAACTCTTTTATAGACTTTCTTTGTAATTTGATTGGAGTACAGGACAAATAAAAATACACATAAAAAGGGTCGTTGGATCTTAAAAGGTTTGCTGCTACAGTTATAGGTCCACATACTTAGGGATAAAATACTGGACCTTACATTGATTCTGCCATTGATTTTGCTTTGGCTCCTTAAGAGAATAGGATGTGATAGAAAGAAATATAAATTTCCAATCTGTTTTCCTTTGGAGGAAAATGCATCTTGTTTCTATGACCTGTAAGAACATTGTGTGAGTAGGACCATATGTAAATCCACAGAGTCACTCTGTGCCCTTTAGCCTAAATTGAGCAGGAGCACTGTACTAACCTGTTTATGTTCTACCTCCAAATGCAGCTGTCACCCACAGTGTTTTCTTTCTCCTTTTATTCATAAAATAATAGCTATTTCCAGATAATTATTTTATCACCATACACACACACACACACACACACACACACACACACACACACGTACTATATTATATATATTGATGATTTAAATAGATTTTCTATAATTGTACTATTAATGATTAGCTAATTCTATTAAATGCTTAGTTAAATTGAAAATGGTTTCAATGTCCAAGTGTGAATAATTATTAAATTATATGTTGTTTATATTCTTTGTGTTTTAAAAAATTATGCCTTCCTCATTTTTATGTAATATATTCCTCTTTCTGTTGTGTCTCAGTATCCTGTTATTATGCAAGCAAAATACACACTGAGTCTTCTTTGTAAATAGAGGCATGCAACAGATTTTCTGAAGCTGTCACAGATGGAGAAGGCCGGGCATGGTGGCAGATACCTTTAATCCCTGCACTTGAGAGGCAGAGGCAGGCAGATTTCTGAGTTCAAGGCCAGCCTGGTCTACAAAGTGACTTCCAGGACAGCCAGGGCTATACAGAGAAACCCTGTCTCCAAAAACAAAAACAAAACAAAACAAAAAGATGGAGAAACACATGACTTTGGCTTAAGCATTGTCCTGGGTTGAAGTGTGTGGATGACGTAATTTAGAAAAGATGCTTTATAAAATTCATAGTAGATTAAGGTCAAGTGTGTGTGTGTGTGTGTGTGTGTGTGTGTGTGTGTGTGTGTGTGTAGACAGAGATAGATAGATAGATAGATAGATAGATAGACAGATAGGATATAATTAATAGAAAAATAATGAATTTTCTGTAAGTGATATTTTAAGAGAAAAAGTACTACATAAAAAAGATAAAGTTACACAACATGCATAATATTCATACCATTATAATTTGTGTGTGTTGGAGTATATGTGCACTTTTGCATGCAGAAAAACCTGTGTGGGCATGTTTATGGAGGTCAAAGGTAAATGTCAGGTGTCTTCAAACATTGCTCTTTACGTCAATATTTCACTGAACCTACAGCTCCCCAATTCTGCTAGGCTAGTTAGCCAGTGAATTCCAAAGAGCTACCTGTCTGTGTTTCCCCAGCTTGGGCATGGAGGGTGTATGCTACCATACTTAGTCTTATGTGAGTGCTAGACATCCAAGTACAGATCCTCATGTGTCTTCAGCAAGTTCTTTTTCATTTCCAGCCATACCCCCATTCCCTATTTCCTTACAGTTTTGATGTAAGTTTTTAATACTTGTTTCTGATTTTAAAGGTATTGACTTTCGCCTTAATAATTATTGTGACCTGTTGAGCATCAGGTTGGTATCCATTTCAAAAATTATAACAGCAATTTATTGGTTGTTATAAGGCATGAAACACTGCTTCTCGGTTTGCAGAGTCCCAAATGCACTCTTCATCTCTCTTGTTTGTGCTTTATTTCTTTCCCTCCTTCATGTTTGCTTTGGCTTGCAAACTTGCTCCTGCCAAACGAGACAGTTGAAATGGGAACATTAATTTTTATGCATGGAAGCATGTCAGCTACTCAGGGAGAGAGGGGGGATGGTGTATACTGAGCAGGCTGAGCTGTCACAAGAAAAGACTCAGACATTGTAAAGCAATATAAGCTCTTTACCAGGGACCCTATGGGTGAAAGCCTGGGGTTCAGTTTTATGAAAATCTTATTTTTAGGCTTTAACAAAAAACCTTCTTTATAATATTCAACCATTTAGATTCACCACCCTAATGTACAATGTTGACCTTTGAATCTTTTTGTCATCAACTTAGGCTCAAGAAGCAGTTAAGACTAAAAGTCTAATTAATAAGACTTTTATTAATTACTAATAAAAGTAATATAGAAGATAGACAAAAGTTAAACTGCAGCAGACCTGGTACACTTCTGTCATACTAAAAGGCACAGTAGACCATGGGATCCAGTTACCAGAGCAGAAGTTTCTAGGTCAGGGCCTGTGCAGAGGTCCTCCAAGACTACTCATTAAGTTCAGTGCCAGGCATTAAGTGAATAAATTATAATGTCCCTTAGTGTATAATTAACTGGCTTTGATCTTAATTGGACTTAGGATAACTATTTTTATTCTTTAGTCTCAAAAGGTTGACTTGTCTGGGTGCGATGGTTCATGTCTGGATTCCCAGCACTAAGGAGCCTGTGACAAGAGGAGATGGGATACCTGAGGCTCTGACTCAAAAAAATTTTAAAGAATATATAGCTAACTTAACGATGAGATGACGAAGAGAAATAGACACCTGCCTATATAAAAGGAATATGAAAACCGAATCTTAAAACTTTACAGAAGACAGTAAGTTTTGAGATTACAGCTTATGGTCATTGAGTTTTTCCTAGCAGAGGTTAGTGCAATATACATAATTATGGAAATGAAGAGCACCGGAATTTACGGCCACAGTATTTTTCTGCTCTTTGCCAGTCGTGCACTGGAGGTAATTAGCCACAGAGACAACCAGAGAGCAAGCTGGGTGACAGCAGCCATCTTGGACGTGCCCAGTCATTCTCTAAGAGAGAAGGAATGTGCTGGGGGAAGGTTGTGGGTGGAAAAGTAAGACACACAGGTTCTTCTCAGACACAGCTCGCTGGGTTGTTTACCCAATGAGAGCACTCTGTAACATCCTATACTCGGCATGAATAGAACACTATTACACCAACCAGACGCACTCAGTAAGACTGCTGTGAGGAGCATGAAGTGAGGTGGTCTAAGGAACTCTTAGGATGCTTCTTCAAAATGCGTGTTTGCCCAGTCCTTATGCAACCTCCACCACATTTATTTTCATATAGCAAATCTCACTTGCATTCAGTTTGCTCTGTGGCTCCTTCCAAGCCCGTACGCTTTAAATATATTTACAATTAGCTGCTTTTATTCATTAAAATTTGGTTTACTTGACTTCTATTTGTGTCTGTTTTGCTTTCCGGGTTGTTTGGTTTATGAACTCGATCAAACCCTGGTTGTCCTTACTCACTATGACTCCAGCACTTTGCCTGCAGAAATATTCAGCAGCTCTTCAAAAACCTGCATTTCCTCTTGTTTTATAAGCATGCCTGAAAGTACCTTCCTTCTTGCTTTAATGCAACTTGCCACTGGCCATGGTATGATTATATTCCTCAGACTTGCTATAGTGGGCCCTTCAGAAGGGTCTACACTGCATAAATAATAAACATTATAGAAAACTGAAATTCTAAATAGCATGATGGGAAAGTGCAGGTTGCTCTTTAGTTGGCAACCTAGGGAGCCGTTTTCATCATAGATCACCATTTGTGTGACTACATTCTGTCTCTTTAATGTACCCTTCATCAGCATGGGTCTGTGGCAACATGAAAAGTAGAAATAGATTTTTGTACCTTAATTATTCACTTCCTGAAGGCTTGAAGTGACATCACATGCTGTTTCTTATAGCATAGTAATGCCATGGTCAGTGACAAAAATCTGGTACTCTGGTGATGGCTTCTTTCCTTCATGATGTTCTTTTCCTCTCCCTCTTCCTCCTCTCTCTCCCTCCTAGCTCCCTCTCCCTCCTCCTCCTCTCTCTTCCTCCCTCCTCTCTCTCCCTTCCCCTCTCCCTCCTCTCTCTCACTTTCCCTCCTCTCCCCCTTTCTCTGTGTGCGCTTTAACTGATTATGAATACATACACAAAACACATTGTCCTTCCAAAGCAAAAAACAAAACAACAAAAAAAAACCCCCTGCATTTTATAACAATCCTCAGTAATAAAGAATTCTGTCCTATTGACAGCAATATAGTCATATCAGAATATGAGGTCATCTTGTAGTGTTATAGTGTTACAGTGTTGTTGTTATCTTTGATGTGATAGTGGCGTAATTACAGGGTTCTACCCTCCTGCTTTGCTCTTTTGTCTTTAGTGAGGAAACTCAGCCATTTGTCTCCGAATGAGAAGCTCTGGTGTGCCACTGCCTTGTGATATGAGGTGATGAGTGCACTCCTCTCAGAAAGACATGGGGGCCTGTCCTTGCTGGAGTTGAATCTGTCTAACAATTGTTATCATGAGACCGGAGAAGAAAAATAGGTGGGAGAATATCTGTGGAGGGGCTAAAAATAAAGAACTGGAAGGGGCACAGAGTGGACTCAGTGGGACTGTTCTCTTAAGTGGCTGTCATGTGAGGAGGGAGTGTGACAGAAGTGTTGTCCAGAGTGAGCCATGCCACAGCTGATAGGAAAGGGGATTGCTGTCTTAAGGCTGTGGAGTAGACATAGCAGGGATGAAGATACTTCAGAATGGTAAAGGGAGACTCAGGCTGAAGAGAAGCCCCTCAGCTGTGCTCATCCCCATCAGCAGAGAACTGAATGCTCACTGAGCTTCACCTGTGTGGTGGCTGAGACTCGGAATAAAACAAATGTAAAGTCTTATTCGCTTAATTAGTTTAACAGTGACTTTTCATTCTTGCAGCATGTGCTTTCTGTATTGCCAAATCACATGACAGTTACTAAAGTACAGTCGATATATTTCAGTCTGAGTGATGAGAAGTCTGAACACAGAAGGCATGATATAACAAGAGGAGTAAAGTGAGAACAAGGTGCGCCAGATATCAACACCCATCTGTGCAGCTAAACTTGAGGGCAGAGCTGTTACCACTTTCTGCTCTCAGAATGTCCCACCCTTCTAGAACTTTTGCACAGTGAGTGTATAAATATGTCTGTGTACACACAGCCCATGATTTAACATGTTAAGATTTTAAAGAGGGTTAGTTTTGCTCCAACATGATATGTGAGTTTCCCTCTACATACAAAGGGTCTTAAGAAATTTAAAATTTTCTAGGATTTTTGTACATGGTGAATATTGTGAAATGTCCTTGCTGGATATTTTGAGTAACATCATATACTGTTTCAGGATCTTCCAGAAAACCAATGATGAACGCAGATGACAGGAGAGGAAGTGTTCCTTCTAGAATGTGGACTTCTCTTAGTATAGGGTTATGGACTACAGGTTGTGTTTTGACTCCTTGGTTTATTATATGTCTTATATGTCGTGTATGGATGCACACACATGCTCACTCTGTACTTCAGGGAGTTCAGAGAAAGACACTTTAAAGCTACTGTAATCACCATTCTTGTTTCTATAGCTCCCCAGAATTTTAGATGATTCTAAGAAAAGAGCACGTAGAACAAAAACTGAGGCTTAGAGATGCCAATGAATGATTACAAAATTAATGCTAGTTAGTGTGCCTGGTTAGAAGGCGCTATCTCCTCGTGGCTCAGTTTCATAGTCATATGAAGGCCATTACATATAAAAACAGAGAGAGGCATTTGTTGTTCATGTTTATATTCAAACTAACATATTCCAAAGTTATTAAAATATTATTTATATTAGATATATAGGTAGAGATGTGACTATAGAAACTTTTAGATTTTATGTTGCCAACACACAAGGACAGAGAAAACATCTGCCTGAAGGTTGCTCATGCATTTAAAGCAAATAAGGCATTTGTACAGGTCATTTCCTAGTCCTAGCTGTAAGGATAACGGTCTTGAATTCTGCAGGTCGAAAGGTATCATGTTGAAGTACTATTGGCATCTAACAAAGGTCTTAAGCACAGTGATTTAAAGAAACTGATACAGTAGAAAATGGAGATCTAAACAAAAGTGAACAAGTTCAACAGAGCCTTTCCAAGTGACCTTCTTGCACTTGAATGCAACCCCTTGAATAGGAATTTGAGAGACCACCTGGGAAGACTGGTAATTGAATTGCTTCTCTTTGTGCATGCTAACATGGTGAAAATATATTTATCAGTATACTTTTTAGTCACTCAAAATGGGCACAATCTAATCTAAAGGAGAGAGAGAGAGAGAGAGAGAGAGAGAGAGAGAGAGAGAGAGAGAGAGGAAGAGAGAGAGAGAGAGACTCAGGGATGCACAAAGGCGCCATTGAATGTCTTCAGAGGATGATTTGGCGAGAGGACTGCAAAGCCTGGATTTACAAATATTACACAAGTGAACACTGTTACTGCACTCAGGCTGCAAAACCCTGCTCAAATCCAATAAGTGGTTTAAGATGTGCAAATAGAGGCTTCTGCGGGGAGTCAGGCATTAGAAGCCACCTGGAGCATGTGGTAGAGATTGTATCCATCAATACAGCAGCTGGGCTGAAATTATAAAGAGAGCTGCTTTTCAGCACGCTTGTTTTAATGCATCCATTTCTTCTGTCACTGGCACCCCAGGAAAACTACTAAAGCACAAAAATGAATGGTGCCCATTACCTGATATTCACACGCGTGACAACAGACAGAGGAATCACAGCACAACAGTAAGCAAAAGCACTGATATCCAAATTATTTTTAAGTTGCTGCAGTAAGAGAAAATCTTGAAAACCAATTGGCAATATTTTAATGTAACAGTTGGGGAGAGGCACTGAGTCGTTTCCTGTCTGGTCTTAAATATCCATCATCTGGCCATGTTACAGGCCATATCTACTATCATTTTTGAAGCAGAGTCACTATTTTATTAAGGGTCACATTTTAAAATACATTTTATAAGAAAAAAAGAGAGGAGATACACATTCTTTAAAATCCTGGCTTATAAAATCCTGGCTAGGAAGACCAGTAGCCTATGGAAGGCTCTAACTCATTCTAGTTGTAAGAGCAAGTCACCTTCTCTGAATGTGGTCTAGTAACTATTGGGCTGAATAAACAGAGGTTCAGCCTTTCTAGTATTTTATAGGACTCATAACTACTACTTTTGTAAAGTAGTGCTCATTAAAACCTTATGTACAAAAAATATTACTCATCTTAGCCATACATGGTGGCCCATGGGTGTAATCCCAGCATTTGTGAGAATGTGGCAAGAGGAATGCTGTGAGTTCAAAACCAACCTCAGCTACCCAGATGCTTAGATCTGTCAATTTGGTAGAATGGAAACACAAGATGGGCTTCCGGGCAAAGGTGTGTGTCTCCTGTTATGTTATTGTGCTAATTGAGTTTGAAGCCTCACCCACTGTATAACACCATTTCTTGGCTGGGATCTGGGATAATATAAATGAAAAGAAAGGGACTGAGAACAAGCAAGCTTGTTCTCAGCTTCTTGCCTGTGGATGAACTATGGCCAGGGGCCTGGAATTCGTCACTCGATGACTTCCGTACCAAAATGGACAGAAACCTTGAACTGTAAGACAAAAGAGATCCCTTTTCCCTTAAATTACTCTTGTCAAGCTGTTTATCACAACCACAAACAAGATAACTAAGACAGCTAATAGTGAGTTATTGGCCATCCTGGGTTACAGAGTAAAATCCTGCCTCAAAATAAAACAAACAAACCCAAACAAGAAAACATGCCTATCTTACATGGAGAAATATAATCTACCAGAATGCTTTCAAAATAGCTTAGAGTAATTTATTCCACCACAAATACTAGACTCTAAACAGTACTTAACTGGGGAACACGTATGCTCCACAGTCTTCTCATTTTTTAGCATTTTATCTTCTTGAATGCTACTTTTTTTTTTTTTTTAGGTTTAATCTCATTTTTGGAAAGTCAGATATGGCTTATTCTGGCCATACTATAGTCAAATACTTAGAAGAGAAAAGTCTCTTAGAAAACATTTTTTTTGTTTGTTTGTGTTCTTTTGGAACAAAGTTTTATTAGATAACCTTAGCTATACTGAAATTTACCAGTCCAGGCGGGCCTCCAACTCCGGAGATCCATCTACTTCTGTCTCCTGATGCTGGGAATGCACATCACTATACACATCACATCACTGTATGGGTACACTTTTAAGTAAATCTACCTACCTTCATTTGTTTCTCATTCATTCATTCATTCATTCATCCATCAACTCACTCAACTTCCATGTATTTATTGATAAGCAAATACAAGCTAAGCACTTATACCAGGTTATTGAGATGCAGTATGAAGTACAACATGGTTAATAGTTCATAATCTAGTGGCAAGAAAGTTATGTACTATGAAGAAGTTGTCTTTGTAGCTCAGAGGCAAATACTGTACTACAAATATTTTTTTTCAGTCACCTTCATGTAGAAATGACAGTTGGTTTGTGTTTTTTGTGTTGAGTCATGTGTGAGACAAAGGGATTGGGTGTGATGGGCACAAAATTATTCTAAAAGGACTGTTATAGAAGATGAGAGCTCTCTAGAATTCAGTGTGTGCTTGTAAGTGATTTTTTTTGTCAACATGACAAAAAAAAAAAAAAAGGAGAATTTTGGGAGGAAATACTGCTTTGGCTCATGATTTCACAGATTTTCTCCCCATTATTGGCTTGCTTCATTGATTTTCAGACAACAGTGAGGTAGGACATAATTTTGGTGATTGTATGGTAAAAGAGCTGTTTACCTCATAGTTACCAAGAACTTGAAGACCCAGGAAATGACACGGACAAGGTGAAGCCTTCAGAGCCACCCCTTCAGTAGCCTATTATGACAACTAGACCCATCATCTTCTGAGTTTTCAACTCCTCTCATGATGTCATGAAATCACGAATCTATCAGTGATTATTCCTTTCATTAAGCAAGAGACTATGTGCCAGTTGAAGACTTTAGCCTGTAAGACAGGTTCTGATCATGACCAGAACAGTGTGGCTGTAGGTAAGTGCCATCTGGCTATTGGTCATGTTTGTAGCTGTTCTGTTCTTGTTATGAATTGGAAAGAATGAGTCGAGACTCACACTGTTGAAGTGGTCTGTCAAGGTTATTGAAAATGCTACTTTATGTTTTCTTTAAGCCATATTTTCCAGGACTTTGCTTTAAAAAATTAAATTAAGTACTCCTTTCCTTCTTCTTGTCTCTTATATCAAACGTAAAGAAAAAAAAAAAAAGTAACAGTGTATTTTTGCTCTTCCAAACTTGTACTTTACAGGTCTTTGAAACACTTTTATGAAATAGATAATAGTTTATACCTTATTTAATCCAGCCTAGAAATCCTTCTAATAATCTCTTTAATACATTTTTCTGAAGATTCAAAGTGGTGGTGCTAGTTAAATATTTAAAAAGCATTAAATATTCAGTTACAGATAGCCTATTAGAAAATGCCCATCCTTGGTTTGGGGGTTTTATGATTCTGATTGATATTTGACTTTGAATGATAGTCTAGATATTTTACTTCTATGATTCAAATATGTCATGGTATTGGTAGACTTGTCCTGTCCATACTGAGACTGAGGTAGAGTCGAAAGCATAAAGATGAGAGGTAAATGTTTGGAACCTCTATAAATATGTTTTCCAGAAAGTTAATCAATACACAGTGAAAATCTATCACCAAATGATTAGATTAAAGGATTCTTTTAAGCTTTCTGATGCCAACACAATTCTGAGATGTGCCAGAATAATTTTGCTTGCCCACAATATACAATCCAAGCTAACTCAAATTATGGATTTTTCTAACTCTGTGACTCTTTCTTCAATGCTGATGTGAATCATTTTTACAGTGAACTATGAAGAGCATGTGCTTATCTTGAAAAGCATTCCTATAATATTATTTCAAGAGTAGTCTGTAGGAGCAGGAATTAAACATAATGCCCAGTTACTCCACCCTTAACTCTGCAGCTAAGAGTTGGGGGGCTGAGTCATTTGCTCCTCCTCTGGTCATGTTTTGCTGTTATGTGAAGGGGAGCCTTGCTATTGCTTCCCAAAACCTCTTTGGAAGATGTGCTAGAAAACTACAAGAATTTCTCACTAAAGAATTTTTTTTAAAAAATGAATATGAGATTAAAGGGAGAAAAGGCTTGTACTCTGTACTCCATGTGCATGAATATGATTCATTTCAAATTTTATTTACTCCAAAAGGAGGACATTGGAGAGAATTATAAATGTTCGTGTTTATCTCTTGCTTATTATTTTTTTTATTATTATTTCATATGGTTTTTTCGGTTCGTGATGTAACTTGCAGTTAGGAATGCAGTTTCTCCAGAAACATTTGATCTAAAAACAAATTTTGAAAAAATAAATAACTTACTTAAATATCTCTCTGACAAGTTAAAGGGGGGTGGGTGGAATTTTCTACATACTTAGGTTAAGAATTTAACTTACCTCTGAACAAACACTGAATTTCTATAGTGGAAATTTGCTGCTATTAACTTCTAAAAATCAGTTACAGTTTAAGCCATCTACTCATGAATAATTCAATGTAGCAGGGCAGAGACTCCAAGCTCAGACAACCCATGCAGGATCTCTGGGGAAAGAGAACCACAGCCTATTTATCTTAGAGAGCGTTCTTGTCATAATTTTTAGTGTGCACATATATTTTGTGGGCAATTTTTATCTGTTTTTTTTTTTATTATTATTTTTAGATAGAATAAACCCAAAAGAAAAAAAAAAGGGAGGGGGTAGACAGGGTAGAAATCCTACTCCCTATTCCTGGTAAAACTGTTAAAGACTCAGAGCCCCTTGAGTCTGAAGGAGAAGTTACCCAGTGCTACAATAAAGTGAGGGAGGAAATCAATGATGTGTTCTGTGAGCAGAAAGGGAAGAAAGTGGTCACCCAATGCTACTCTGCCACCCATAATGCAGCAGAACAGCCAGCTCTCCTGACACTTTAATAAAGTGTCTGTCCTCACTGACTTGAAAATGACATGAAACAAGACCAGAAATATCCTATTGATAGCCTTCGGCACCTGAATAAATCTAGATTACTTGATCTAGGTCTACCTCAAAGAGCAAAAGCAACAAGACCAGAAATATCCTATTGATAGCCTTGGGCACCTGAATAAATCTAGATTACTTGATCTAGGTCTACCTCAAAGAGCAAAAGCTTTTGAGAGTGGAGTCAGAATGCATATTACAAATTATTCCACTCACCGTGCCAAACAGAAGCTTAGAGTAGGCTAAGAAACTGGTAAACAATATGAGACTTGAAAATTGGTCTGAGATCTAGTTTTCATGAGAGTTAAAACTAAAAGACTCTGGCTAGAGTGATATGGGGTAGGCAAAAGGTGTCTGCAATGTTATTTGAATTGGTTTACTTTCACAGAGCTTTGGATACTTCCCATACTACAGTGCAGAATGTTGAGATGAAGTTACCGAAACCTGTTCCAACTGGTATATTTATATAACTTCTGCACTCAAGCCTCAGGCAATGTCGGGGATTGAGGATGAAAAGACTGTAAGAGCCAGAGGACCAGGAGGTCTCTGTGAGATTGTGCCTTCTCTACCTATGACAGAGAAGCTACACCCAGAAAAGTCAACCTGGCTGTCTAAACAAACAGCAATAATTCCAACACAAGTTTGCATCCCAGTGTACACAGGGGAAATCTCATGGAGTCTCACCATGGATAGAAAGCTACAGGAAAATAATAACAGCTGACAGAAAGAAAATTATTCGTTTCCTAATTGGTGATTCAATACCAAGATCAGCCCTAGAAACACTACATGCAGGCAACACTGAAAAGACTTGGAGGGTCATATTTATATCTTGAGTCACTTATATGTATATGTCACAACATTAGTTAAAATAAGGAACTTGTAAATTTTGAGGGGATGGAGACTTAAGAGATGAGGTGTACGTGAAAGAAAAAGGATGAGATAAATGGTGGAATTGTATTTCAATTAAATAAAAAAAGTAAAATTTCCTAGTATTGGAATGGATTGGTGGAATGAATACCAGCTATGAGAGGTCTGAGGAGATGTTTTAGGAGATGAAGTGCTTTCCTGAAAGCAAGATCTCCAGCAGTCATATAAAACCAGACAGATGTAGAGGCCACAGGACAACCCATTACTTAGATGGTGGAGACAGGGGCTTATGGTGATGTATGTAGTAGGGTGAGCTAACTAAATAGATGAGCCAATTCTGTGAGCTCCAGGTTTATCAAAATATCTCAGTACACAAAGTGGAGAGAAATTGAAAAGGTATTAGGTGTCAACCTCTGAACTCCATACATACCCTTCCCCCCCCCCCCCCCCCCCCCCCGCACACACACACAGACACAGGTGTGCACATTTGTGCTTCTACACGTATTCACATGCACACATACTGGACAAATGCACAGGGAAAAATGAAATGAGAAAAGTGATTTGCCTGAGGACTGAGATTTAATACCAATGTGAATATTCTGCTAGTTGTTGGACCTAAGTCTGTAAAAGGAGAATACTCATACCATAATAAACCATATATATTAATTCATTTAATTTTGGGGAAGATTTTCCAAATATTCACTAACATCTTCCCAATCTATACAGTGTATTATATTTCTCTTCTATGCAATATTTCTATGCTTGGGGCTGGACATTTTTATAAACTAAGATGTTTCATCTCTCAAAATACTAAATGTTGTGCCTTGGGGAGAAATACTTTTTAAGGTTGCTATAAGTTTGTTTTATTTTTTTAAATGCAGAATTAACTATTAAAATATAATCTGAAAAATAAAAATAAAAATATGTTACAATTGTATTACATTGACCAGAAATTAAAAGTTATTTTTCCAAGGACATTATTGAAAATGTTTTAATCATTAGGGAATGATGATATATAGGTTCATTATTTTCTTAATTTTGTAGGTAAGATTAACATAGAATTTACTTATTGAAAGCTGTATCAAGTTACCCAAAACACTTAATTTCAGTACCAATATTCTTCAACTCTAGATATATATTCATTTTCAAAAGTCTCATAAACCACAGAGATTTTTACAATAGGACAATGATTTTTTTTTACCTTCAAAAGCAAATTCTGTTTTTGTATTCTATTCCAAGTTACTTTTATAAAGTAAGCATATTTCTCATTCATTTTACATACAAGTGATTATTGTATTCATTTAAGATCACTGAAAATCATCTTCCCCATCTTTGCCAGAGTTCATGGTCTTCAGAACAATGAGAAACCCTTCGTCTTAGATATGCATGCTAAACTCATCGAAAGATTCTATCACAGAAACACTTTTAGACTATTATTTGTTTCATTTTATTACAGAGCATATATTTTGCCCACAAGTAAAACACTGTGATATTTTTATGACTGCATCAACTACACTGAAAGAGAGCACGGGGAAGGGATGAGTGTGGCCCAGAGTAGCATATCTGGGTGTGAAAATGGTTCCCACACCCATTGTTTGTGGAATTTAGAATAATTCATGAATTGCACCCTTATTTGTTCTCCTTATTTGCAAAACACAAATAGTTATAACATCTTCCTCATAATGATCTAAAGACAAAGAAGAAGACTAAGTGAAGAATGAATTAAATGTCATCGGATAGCTACACCTAGTGAACACTCAATAAATATAGCTTGCGTTATCATTAACTAGGCCTACTTTCTCATATATTCTTGTTTCAGCAACTAGTACTAGATTATAATCTATTCTAAAATCTGGTCTTTAATTCTGGATGTATATTAGTGTATCTACATGTAATGGATTTTTTCCATAGTAATTAGAATATTTCAGTATTATATTATGACCACATGAAATATCTGTGCATTTTACAAAGAAGCAAGTGCCAACAAGTGCATCCATCTGACAAATATCTGCTTTCATGGTATCTTCTCTGAAGATGAGCAGTCATGAAAAAAATAGGCAACTCACTTGACATGGTTAGAATTTGAGGACTTAGACTTCACAACCAAGGCCTGCTCGGATTCTAGACATCAGACTAAGTGAGCCTATCATATCTCCTTAGCTTGCTCTTCTACGCCACAGTTTCTCAGTGCTGGCTCTATTGACATCTGCATCTGGAAAGTCCTTTATAGAGGTGACTGTTCTGTGCATGCTAAGCATCATCCTTGATCACTTTTCTCCAGAGAAGCCAGTTACAGCTCCCTCGGATTGTCAAGAACCAAAGATGTTTCTGTGTGTAGTCGAATGCTATTTTCTCTCAGTTATGTTAGTGTTGGGAAGATAGTGAGAATTCAAAGCCATTTTCTGAATGAATCAGCGGCAGAGCTGAACCCCCAAACAGAATCTAGTTAATGAAAGTAGTGATGACGGATGGTCACAGATGTTGGGAGAGAAGTGAGAGAATGTATCCACATAAATGATTTTTATTAATGTTTGATGTCATACTTGGAAAATAAATAAAAACATTTTGAGATAGCCTACAGTAACAATAAATCCAAATGTAGTTCAAAGAAATAAAAAGAACATTCTTTTCCTGCTGCCTACAGGAAGCAAGATTTGGCAGCTGCTGTTACAAATGAAAAGGAAAATTGTCATGCACAAGGTTCATGTTCTCATGACTGATGGGCATTTTCTTTTGAAAACGTGGCTATTTATAATCATAAATAAAATTTCTGTTGTCTTATGAACAACAGACCATGAGTCTTATAGATTTGCCTCCCAAGAGTTAAATAACATCCTAATTCCATTTGACAGTAAGGATAAGGCACCCTTCTACTGTGATAGATAATCCCCGGCTCAGAGCAGAGGGGCTGGAGGAGCAACCGGGAGGCATGGGAGAGGGGACATCCATCTTTCTAAGCAATTTATGAATTGAGCCTTAAATGCTTAATGTACTAGATGGTGAGTTTGTGTGCTAATGCATACTTGATTGAAGTTGCTTTAAAATGCTAAGTTAAAATGTGCAGGTGGCTTCAGCAGGTGCACAGGATTCTGCTCGTAAACAGAGGACGTCAAACCCGAGGCAAGGCTTATTTCGCTGCTGCATTATAGAAATTTCACAGACTTATAGAATGTACGGGAAACATTGCATTAGGGTGGGCTATTCATTCAATGTCTCCTGAAACTCTGCAAACCAGAAAAACAATGTACTAGTTCAAATTTACGCCGTGACATTATTCTCTCTTAAACATTGCAAGTGAAATATGCTGAAAATTCCCCTCTCTATTACAGTATCATTGTATTTGTGTAAGTAGTGCTAAGAAATGCTGTGCCATTTTGAAAACTCAAAAAAAAAGTTTATAGATAAACTGAAATCATATCATAGTGTATTTTTTCTGAATCACTTATGAGCACAGTTGGGGTTCTGGGTGTCATAATGAAAAATTGCTGTTAATTTTCAGCTTATGGCTCAGAAGAGCTGGGAGTGTAGGCTGCTCTGGGAATTAGCTTATACGCGGTACAGAGATAGGTTATTTAAGGTGCAACAAGATTTGAAGTAGCCTTGACATTATGATAGAAGACTTACTGGCAAAGGAGTATAACATTCCTTTGGAGTGGTGACATT
The DNA here is from genome assembly GCA_902729485.2 of Mus minutoides. Lineage (NCBI taxonomy): Eukaryota > Metazoa > Chordata > Mammalia > Rodentia > Muridae > Mus > Mus minutoides. The sequence continues at coordinate 1,345,343 of LR753320.1, read as the reverse complement.
TTCTAGGAAATAATTCCATATAGGAGGTGTCTGCGGAAATCAGATGTATTTTCTATAGAGGCCCAATAAGATTTGAATAGGTCTTGGTGTGGCAGGCCTCTGATGGGTATCCTTGGGCTCTATGGTTCCTGACCTGAAGTTCTATATGTTTCAGGAGCCTCAGGTCCAATGAAGGTGGGTGGAGAGGTGGCAGGACAAAAGCAGTCTCCATGGGCTAGCAGGCTACTCAGGGCAGCTTGACTTGGCCCAGAGGGCTCAGAGAGAAGGGAAAATGATTGGGGGAAGGAAAGCTTATCTGTATGGTCCAGATGTCTGATGGAAGTTTTTGGAGAGGTTCTGGGAGAATGGAGGTTTGCCTGAGAATGGCCAGTCACTAACCGGCCCAATTTTAGACCCATCACATGAGAAAGCACCAATTCATAGCACTATTAATGATACTCTGTTATGCTTTCAGACAAGAACAAGTTGTCTTCTTAGAGTCTGAGGTGCTCCATCCAGTATCTGACTCAGACAGGTACACACACCCACAGCCTAACAGTGGATGTAGCCTGGGGACTCTTATAGAATAGGAATAAGGATTACAGCCTGAAGCATATAGGTACTCCACGGGAAGACCAACAGAGTCAACCAACCTAGACCCTTGGGATCTTAGAGTCTGAACCACCAACCAAAGAACTAACATGGACTGAAACTAGGTTTCCCTGCACATATGTAGCAGATGTTCAGATTGGTCTTCATATGGATACCAAACAACCGGAACAGGGCTATCCCAAAAGCTGTTGCCTGTATGTGTTATATGTCCTTCTATCATGGCTGCCTTGTCTGGGCTCAGTGAGAAAGGAAGCACCTAGACTTGAGGAGACTTGAAGTGCCAGGGTAAGGGGATACCATGGAGGGAAGACATCTCAGAGGAGAAGGGGAGATGGGCTGGAGAAAGGATTGTAGGCGGGTGTAACTTAAAAAGGGGCAGTGAATGAAATATAAAGTGAATAGGTAAAAAAAAAAATTAAATTAAAAAGATTTGAATAGGATGTCATTTGATATTTTTCTTATAAAATGATTTAGTACAGACCATAGGAAGGTCAAGAAGAAGAAAGACCGAAGTGAGGATGCCTCAACCCGACTTAGAACGGGGAAAAATAATTATGAGGGTAGAGGGTGCACAAGACTTGGTAGGAAGAGAGGAGGAGGGAGAGAAGAAAGGGGGGCATGATCAGGTGTGAGAGGAGACAAAGGAGATGTGCAGAGGGTCAGGAAATTGAACAGAGGTGTTTAGCAATGGAGGATGGGGAACTGAGGGTAGCCAACAGAAAGTCCCAGATACCAGGAAAGCAAAAGGCTCCCAGGACCCAAGAAGATGAACATTAGCTGCAACACCCAACAAAGGGGAGAGAGAACCTGTAGAGACCATATCCTGAGGTTAAGCACGACCCCGGGTTGAGGGATGGGGCCACCCACCATTCTCAAAAATTTAACCCAGAATTGCTCCTGTATAAAGGAAATTCAGGGACAAAGAGTGGAGCAGAGATTGAAGGAAAGGCCACCCAGAGACTGCCCCACCTGGGGATTCATCCCATTTGCAGCCACCGAACCCAGACACTATTGTGGATGCCAAAGTGCTTGCTGACAGGAGCCTGATAAGGATGTCTCCTGAGAGGCTTGGCCAGAGACTTACTAATACACATGGGGATGCTTGCAGCCAATGATCAGACTGAGCAGGGGGACCCCGATAGTAGAGTCAGGGGAAGGCCTGAAGTAGCCGAAAGGGTTTGCAACCCCATAGGAAGAACAACGAAATCAACCAACCAGACACTTCAGAGTTCCCACAGACTAAACCACCAACAAAGAATACATATGGGGGGACCCATGGCTTCGGCTGAATATGTAGCAGAGGATGGCCTTAGGGGGCATCACTGAATGGGATCCTCTTGGTCCTATGGGCTGGATGACCCAGAGTAGGGAAATGCTAGGGTGGTGAGGCAAGAGTGGGTAGGTGGTGGGGGAGCACTCTCATAGAAGCAGGGGGAAGAGGGAGAGGATGGGGGGTTTGTGGAGGGGAAACTGGGAAGGGGCGATAACATTTGAAATGCAAATAAATAAAATAACCAATAAAATTCAAATTACAAAAAAACAATTCAAGCTATAATAAGTACTTTTTATTGTTTCCGTCTCATTTCATTCTATTTTGTATAGCTATCCATTGACTATGTCGTACAGTAACTATTAAAATTACAATTATCTACTATATTTTTGGAAAGAATAATTATATCAAGGTGAAGAAATCCCTTTTCACAATCTAGAAGTGAGTTTCCTGTTCACTAGCAGAATGACTGCCTAACCCTCACAGAGTTGGAAAGAGTTAATCAGAGGACATCTCAAAACAGTTACAACCCACGTCAACTACAATCAAGCAACAGGTTCCACATGTCCCAAAGAACCAGAAATCTAATCTCTAACCTCCATTAATTACTATTGAACACCTCACATTTTCTTCTGGGTTTAACCTCACATGAATTAGCACATAGTAAATTAGTCATAGCGATCTGTCCAACTCTGAAGATTCATGCAGAACCCAAGGAAGCTTCTTCCCACCTCAGATTAAGGTGTCTTTGTCCTCCCATGCTGGTTGGTCTCCTTACATGTGAGTTTTCAGCACCTTCTGAGTTAGCTAAGAAATCTGACCATCACCCAGGTGTTCTGTGCTCAAGTAGATACCAATCAGTTACAGAAGGGAAATAATGTGTTACAACAATCACATTGTTGTAATTCATGGTCATAGCATCCAAACGACCTACTTCAGAAAAGGAGGTGGGGACTTAAAAACAAAATTTGGTCCTTTACCATTAATACTAATCATAAATTGACCTTGAAATTTTTAGTTAACAAATTGTGACAAAGCATGATTCTCACAATTTTTATTCCAGATTTTTGAGAAAATTTGTTTACTTCTCAGAAGAGTCAGTAGTGATAGTTGGTTGTCAAGTTCCACCCTTGCTGCTATGGCTAGTTCCTACAGGAAAAGTTACTGGCTTTCTTGAATCTGTGGAGGGCACAGGATCCTCGTTAATTTCACCCCATCATTTTTGCTAAATCTCAGAACTACCAGTCTTTTAGTTCACTTTGTCATATATAAAGGAAGAGGACACAGTCTGTGGAAAAGTTCTTATCTTGATATCAGAAAGTGTTGAAGATCTCGGTTTTGCATTAGCTGGATGCAATGAAGTACATGCTAGTGATTTGAAACAGGTTTGATTTCAAAGGACTTTATATCTACAGTTATAGTCCAATGGAAGGTCTATTCCATCTACCTCTATTTGTTATTTTATAAGTAGAAAATAATCCCATAAAGCAATGTTTCAGTGTTACTTTGCTCGGTGCTTCCAGGAACTGAGTTTGCCATCAAAAGTCAGCTCAAAGGACATTCCTGGTTCCTGAGAGTCCTGGAGCAGGCCAGCTTGTGTCATGTGAGTTTAGAATCACTGAGGATGGATGCTTGAATGCAATATTTGATCTGTGAAAATTTGAAAGATGTGACTTCACTCTTTTTATTTTCTTGTCAGTGTCCAATGGTCTTCAGGATTCCAACCTAAAATATGTAGCTTTTACTGAGAAATCCTTAGTAATCTACAAAACTATTTATACTTTACACATGACTTCTCTTTGAAACATGATCATTTGTTAGGGTAATTTGACTACTTATATAACTTAATACCTTTATAATACATTGTTTCATAATTTTATCATGCAGCAATCACCAAAAGAATTGATTTACCCTAGCTTGCAGAGCCTCTTCCTGCCCTCTACAGTTTCTGATACAATAGGTCTAGCATTATAAGTCTGTATTGCCACCACAGTCCCAGGGCGCTGCTCCTAGTGGTGCTGGATCATACTGCTTTTGAGGACCACTGTCCTTCACCACCTAGTAAAATGCACTATAATGGTTTGCAGGGCTTAATGAAACAAGTGTTTTCTTTGGGAGGAAAGCTTTGATAATCCTAGAAAGAGACCTGATCTCCTTTCTGTCGGTTTGAGTTGCACTTATATGTGACATGCATGGTTTTTCTTTGCTTGTGTTCTCCCTTATGCTTTATTTCTTGAGTAAAAGAGCTTTGTTTTCTTCATATGCCATCACAGATTACATTGAGTTACAAAATAGGCTTCAGAGGAATATCAAACAATAGCAAATTTCTTTCTTATGCATTACCTAGACAACATACCATTTGACAATACCATTTGAGTTTGGAATGATCTTAGAACATTTGACACTAAATCATAAAAGTACAAGAAAAAAACCTAGTTCAGATTGACATACTCAATACCTCAAAGGAACCAAAGAAATTGTTCTTAATTCGAGTACACTATGAAGGAAGTCAACTAAAATTTTTAAGTGAGTTATAAAATTTAAGAAAATAAAGATTTTTTTGGTGAAATTAAACTTCACTATAGACCCCAAGCTAGACACTGCTTCATTTGCAGTCCCAATTTCTCTGCATGTAGACAAGGTCCTACATGTCTGTCTGCAGTAATCATTCTAGATAAACCATCCTTGCTAACTGAGATGGCAATTCCAATACACCTGGAAAGGAAATCCCCAAATTATACGTAGTGAAATGAGTGGTTTCCCGTGTGAGTTGGTTTTTTGTTTGTTTGTTTGTTGTTTTTTTGCTTGTTTTTCGAGACAGTGTTTCTCTGTGTAGCCCTGGTTGTCCTGGAACTCACTCTGAAGACCAGGCTGGCCTCGAACTCAGAAATACGCCTGCCTCTGCCTCCCAAGTGCTGGGATTAAAGGCATGCGCCACCACTGCCCAGCAGTGAGTTGGTTTTAAACCTGGGAAAATATGTAGTTACATACAGAAATGAAGAACTGAACTGAACTCATAATTCCAGTTGTTATGGCAGAATAATCTTATTTCGATATTTTAGGAATGTACAATATTTGAGAGAATATAGCCTTTGAAGTGTCTAACAGGTTTCAATGTAAACATGTGAATGAGTGACAGATTTAAGTTGCTACATTTATTTGAAAGTTGAGACTATGATGAATCAAAGAGTAGTAAAATATTGAAAGTAATATAAGATTCACCATATCCATAAACTTAATGTATTAATTCTGTGCAACTGTAATTTAACAACTCAGACAAATTGTATTCTGTAATCAAAACCTAAAGTATGAACAAATGAAATAGAATTTTAAATTTATAAGGACCACTCAAAATTTTAAGAAGAACAAATCAAGTTATAAGTGTTCTTAGTAGTTATCAAAAATACGTATTATTAAATGCAAGTTGAATTACATAGATTAAGGAGGAAGCAGTCTTATGAATAGGTACCTTAATAAATTTAATATTAAAATTTAAAACTAGAAGCAATTAGCAAGCAATAATTTGTGTATAAAATCCACTCATTGGGAATATCAAATACCTCATATTTCTAAAGAAAGACACAGTTGTACAGGTGTGGGTACACAGAGGGAGTCTACTGTGGGAGATGACCGAGCCCATCAGAGAAAGACCTAGGATATTGTTTTGGTTTTTTTTTTTTTTTTTGAGACAGGGTTTCTCTGTATAGCCCAGGCTGTCTTGGAACTCACTCTGTAGATCAGGCTGGCCTCAAACTCAGAAATCTGCCTGCCTCTGCCTCCCAAGTTTGTTTTGTTATTTTTTTTTCCTGCAAAACACATTGAGTTAAATGTACACTGATCTGTCATTCTTATGCAGGATATGGACAGAGTTACATTTGAAAGTCCAGTGGTGACAGAGAACATCTGGGTGATTTTTAAGCTCCCTTGCCATATTTTTTGGTACTAGGGAAGAGCTTGGACCTCATGTTTGTGAGCACTGAGCTATGGCCAGAGGCCTTCTTTTGCTTCAGTAGTCACTAAACTGCATGGCCCTGGAAGACAGCAACTGCTCTCCCATGATCCCCCACAAAATCCCTACAGACCTAATCAACTGTAGAAAGAATGACTCAGTTCCATGACCACTTTGGACACGCCTTCTGAATTACAACCACTCTCCATGAATGTCACCATTAGACTTGGATGAGTTCTTTTGGTTCTTAGGGGACATCTTAATTCTATTCTAGCTCCACAGTGTCAGTTTTAAAACTTTAAGTTAGAAATTGCATTCTGCCCACAATGGATATGTTTGTTGCCATTACTATTTTTAAACACAGACTTTCTCTCTAAACCAAACACTAATGGTTCTAAATTTTATAATGATTAACAAACAGTATAAAGGTATTTAATGTTTTTATTTTTTAATTTCTTAGTCAGATATAAAGACACATGCATGAAATCTTAGCATTGTGGAAGTAGATGTTGAAACATCATGAGTTGAAAGCCAGCTTTGGCAATGTAGTGAGACACTCTGACAACCTCTTACCAAATTTACATCTTGGAAGTTCTATACTTGTCATAAGAAACAAGCCAACAAATTATCTACAGTATCCAGCTATTGTTCTTTAGTCTAGAAAAGTATTAGTAAAACATTATTCAAAACTCATAAAATGCTTCAAAATCCAAAAAATTATACATTATAGATGTGTTTGTGTGTGTGTGTGTGTGTGTTTTGTCTGTCTATAATCAACTTCAGTTTTAAATCTGAAACAAGATTGTGAATTGAGGGATAGTTTAGGTTATATAATGAGACACTGTCTCAAACATTAACAACAAAAAGAAAAATCCAACACCACACACACACACGAGATTTCTATTACATACAAAATAACATTTTCATCAACCTTTGCAATATGTCTACCAAGTAGATATTTTTAATTTGTTGTGAAGATAAAAATATAACTCATTATAGCACTTACTGTGACCCTGTTAATTCCCCAAGAATTCTCAATACTCTTAATTTCTCAGTGTCTGTAACTCTGGCATACACAAGTGGAGAAGTAACACACACTTGCCAAGCTGAATTAGCAGATGCCACATAGCTGGCTGCCTTAAAACCTGCTAGCTTGAATATATTTTTCTACTGTCTCAGACCTCATCATCTTTGTCTTTTTACTTTGAGGCACAGATCAAATAATGGTGCTTAAGAATGGGCAATGCAAGCGCTCCTTCGTTGCCATCTCAACACAGAGATGAAGTATCAACTTTAGGTAAACTAAATTCACTTTAAATCAACAGTATTGTTTACAGTCAAAGATCATATATCACAAGCTAATAAGTTACATGAGCTGTCTCTTCCCACAAGAAAATTGTAGCCTGATAAAGAAGAAAGATAAGGTAGATGTAACTATAACAATCAAAGTGTACCCAGTGAGGAAAACTAACAAGTCAAAGTACGTGGAGGACGAAATGTATAACAATAGTATAGAACTCAAAAGTAAGCTACAGTAGCAAAAAGCACTAAATTCAATGGCTTCAAACAACAAACTCTTTCTTATTTCATGCCAGGGATAAGATAGTTCTGGGCTTTTCACTTTCTTTTAACTCTGAGATTGAAGCTCACAGATCAATTACAATATTGACCATTATTGATTGCCAAGGCAGAGAGAAAGAAGTAGAGAGTCTCTCATCCACCATGATATATCTTTTCCATTCATAAGTCTCTGATCAGAAATAGTGGCAAGGTGTTAACTCATCACAAGAACGTCAGAAAATACATCTCTATTGCAGTGGAGAACACAGCATTCTAATCAATTATGCTAATGCCTAACATGCATTAAGAAACTGCAGGAGTGAGGTAAATGCAACTTCATATGCTGCAATCACTGGTCCATTTCTCATAGTACAATTTGTTTAAATTACAAATACTGCTAATATATAATCTTGGGGTTGCTGAGGTAGTTATGAGCACTGAGTGCTCTTCCAGAAGACTAAGGTTATGTTCCTAGCACTCATACAGCAGCCAATAACAACTTAACACTCCAGTTTTCCAGCTTCAAGACATCTGAAAACTTCTTCTGGCCTCCATGTATACTGCATGCAGAGAGTGCACAGACTTGCATGTAGGAAAAACATCCATATAACATTAAAATAAAAATTTAAAATATAGAACTCTTATTTTCCCTGATAAGTGTACTGTCCTGTTCTAGTATGCCGAGTTTGTGTGTGTGTGTGTGTGTGTGTGTGTGTGTGTGCGTGTGTTAGAGAGAGAGAGAGAGAGAGAGAGAGAGAGAGAGAGAGAGAGAGAGAGAAATTTCCAAATATCAGAACATGAGGAGACCTGAGATTCAGACTCAGTTTCCTCTGCAATGTCCATGTGTTGAGTATACTGCATCCTCTTAACTGAAAGTCCTTTTTACCCACTGCATTAAAGAGCTCCAGCTGGCTCTGTGTTTTACAGCAGCTGTAAATATGCAATGGATCCCAGTTGTTATTTAAAGATAACAGTTCCTGCAGCCTGAAAGTACTGTCCAGTAATCGGGCAACCTCCATGGAAAGACAGTAGAGCTCAGTAGCTCCTCCAGCAGTAATGCGACCTATGCCAGAGCAAAGGCTATGAGTGGCAGGGCAGAGAGCATGGAGTCCTGCTGTGATGGATGCTGCCAGAGGAAAACACTTGATGTGTTTCTGCTGATAATGATCAGAGGGAAAGAAGACTGGAGTTTCTGTGCGGAATTTGTAGCCCAAGCGATAATAAATGTCAGATATTTTTATAGGATGGCATTGCTGTCCCACACACTATAGATCAAACAGTGTTTGATTTGTCTTTGTTTTGTGTTTTAAAAAATGATAAATTGCTTTATTTTGAAAATAGTTCTACACCACCAAAATAAAATAAAATAAAATAAAATTTAAAAAAAAATCAGCTACAAGACTAGCAACATAAATTCAAGCAGAATGGATATATCTATTATACAAATGAACAGATACACAAAAATCAGCAAAGATGGCGTTGAATATTTTCTATTGCTGACTTTCCTCAATTTTTTTTTTCTTCTGGAGATTGTCAAGGGAGTAAGCTCAGTCTGTTTCTTGTCCTGATGATTTTCAAGACTTTAAATCTGGACTTTTCAGAATATATGGGCTTTCTGATTGCTCACTATAACTCACTCTAGTACAGAAACACACAGGAGTCTGACAGCTCAAAACCTCTGCTGTCTCCAGCATGTTGATCTTGCTACTTTATATATTTAATTTTCTTTCTTTCTTTTTTTTTTCTAAAGTGCATCGTATTTTTGTGAACATTCATTTGCTTTTCAAATTATGGCTGCCGAGCTAAGGCTTGTGTACCAGGTGCCATGTAAAAGCATGTTAAAAGTAGATAAAAGCAATCTATCCTGCCCTCTAATTAGAGATGTCTCATCTTTACCACTGACAATAGCAGTATGCAGCTGTGGCAGTGGGGAGATAATAGGAGTGGGAACAGGGAGCAGGAAGAAATTAAGGATGTGCTAGCTGAGGCAGAGTGTCACCTCTCCATTGCTCAGCCTGGGTGGGCTCCAGGATGAATGGAGACTTGGAGAATTTCCGCTTTCCTGGCCTGATGCATTTATTTTTACAAAAACAACTTACTGTATGTCTTTTAAAGGGGAATACATAAGGTAAGAGATGAGGTTATAGGTGGAACATTCTAAAAGACGCACCATATGGAATATGTTACTGCCTAGCTCTTTAGCTCACCTACACTTAACACCTGTTGGGTACTCATGCCTGTATTTAATGTAATAAGTTTTCAAAATAAAGGAGAGAAGGTACTGCATTTAAAAGGGTTTTGGGGGTGTGGGGGAGTCAAGACAGGGTTTCATTGTGTAGCCTTGGCTGTTCAGGAACTCACTTTGTAGATAAGGCTGGCCTTGAACTCAGAGATACCCCTGCCTATGTCTCCCAAGTGCTGGGATTAAAGGTGTGTTCCATCATGCCTGATTATGGGGTTAGTTTTGGTTTGTTTGTTTGTTTGTTTTGTTTTTGTTTTTGTTTTCCGAGACAGGGTTTCTCTGTATAGCCCTGGCTGTCCTGGAACTCACTTGGTAGACCAGGCTGGCCTCGAACTCAGAAATCCGCCTGCCTCTGCCTCCTGAGTGCTGGGATTAAAGGGGGGTTAGTTTTATATTTTAAACTATTTGATGTCTGAATATCATGGATGAACATATGTTTTTATAAAATCCACCTCCTACTCACTTTTAATTCCTCCACTAACCTTCTACCACTTTTCTTTTCCAACTTACATGTTTTCTTAAGGGTTATTTAGTCTTTATGGTTAAATGTGAGTACCGATACTTATTTGTGTATCCCACATGTGTGACTCGTACCACTGGGGCCCAGAAGAGGGTGCTAGACCCCATGGTACCAGAGTTCCAGGTGATTTTAAGCCACAATGTGGATATGGATAACAGAATCCAGTCCTCTATGAGAACTGAGTACTCTTATCTGCTGAGCCTCCCCATCCCTGAGTGCTCAGTTTTTAAACCTAGTGTGTCTATTAAGTGCTACCTGTAAATGCTCAGTTATAGAACAATCTATTCAAGTATGGGTAGCCTTTCAGAAACAATATCCCTTCAGAAACTTGATTTTTTTTTTTTTACATTCTTAGCAGTCATTAATTGCTAGAAATTCCCCAGCTAGGGATGGGACATCATGAGACCTTCCTCCATAATTCTGGGATTTTTGGCTTTCTTGATTATGAAGTCTCATTCATTTAGTCAACACTGTTGTGAGTTCATGTGTATAATGGCACTGTCGTGTTTGGCAAATGTCTACTGCCTCTGGCTCTTATCATCTTTCCTCCATCTCTTCCACTATGAGCTCTTATATTAGTGTGTGTGGTTTATTTGGGGGGGGTGATATAGGTGTTCCATTTAGAGGTGAGTACTCTATGGTCTTATGCTCTACACATTGACCAGTTGTAGATGTCTGTTTTAATTGAGCATAAGTTTTTCTGATGACTGAGAGATGCAATAACCTATGGGTGTGAAATAAGATATAGGGGCATTCTATTAATGTCTGTTTATGAGAGGCGGAAGAGGAGGAGGAAGAAGAGGAGGAGGAGAAGTAGTATGTTCATGTCTAGGTCTAAGACCAGTTTAGGCAGTTTTTGCCTCATTACCAGTTTGAGGAGCATGTTCTCTTGTGGCTCAGGCTTTAAACACAATCAGAGAGTAGTTAATTAATCCTATAGCTTTTATACCACCATTGTACCAGTGTACATATTTTTGTCAGGCTTGGCACTATTCTAACACACACAGTGCACAGAAGAGTAAGACTTTCCTCCCATGTGAGCAAACATTGACCTCTCTCTCCAGTACCGTGAAAGCTAACCAATAGGAATGGTGCTTTTCAGTTAGTGTAAATTTGGTTTCTTCATAGTCTATGACCTAAATATGTGGTATCTTTAGCAATATGTTCATACATCCAGGTCTTTTCATCTCTGTATTCCAACTATCCATATATGCTATTTAAATTTAAAGCCTGGATGTCATTAATTTCTTACATAAGCCGGTATCTTTAGCAATATGTTCATTCATCAATTTGGTAACTAAAGACAATAATAATAGCCTGTAGTATTTGGGGCAATATATATACGAGACCCTATCAACTAACAGCTCAGTTAAAGGTAATCTATAATTGGCACTTGGGTTTTTGTTTGGATAGCCTTCAGTTTATGGTATTGTTCTCCTTATTACTAGGGAACTCCACTTAAAACTGGTGTGTGTGTTAGGATGTTTCTACAGCAACAAGATTGTACATGGCTTTTTCAAAGATCTTTATTATTATTTCTTCCTTCACGTAGTTCCTCATCTATTCTGGCTTCCCATCTCCCATTCCCTTTAACCCTGTCTGTTCTATCATCTCTCTTTCCCCTTTCACATCACCATCTTGTTTAGTACCCTTTCCTTGAAAACTGCCTCCCACGGTTCCTGGATCAGCACTATATGTTGTAATAATTTGTCATGTGCAGAGGAAAGATAAAGCTAAAGAGTAATCATCCGGTAATGTAAGTGTTCTGAATATGCTTTTAAGAATGAATAAATGTTGAAAAATGTCAAAGAAATGGTCAGCTTGAATGGAGGAACCGAAGAAAGGATCATCCCAGAGAAAATACCGGGAGTAGAGGGAATAAGCAGCAGATACACATAAGAACAATTGGGAGAAATATATTTCTCTCTGAAGGCCAAATTCCACAGGCAAAAGATCTTAAAGTGTTTCCAGGAGACTAAAGCAGCATGATAAATGTAATGCTAGATATGTAGCAATGTTATTTAAATGGCATTTTCAGAAAACTATGCCAGTAAATACATATGCTGGTTGTATTAGAGGAATTAGAGCTAAAGTGAAAAGGAAGACAAATTCAAGGAAAAATTGACACACTACACCATGGATGTGCACGATGTTAAGACTACAGGATGTAGCAACTTAAGTCTCAGCTGCTGCGGTGGTTGAAGACATTAACAACAGACAAATCATGATATTAAAGAGATAAGAGTACAAAATACAGGCTTATGTAAGAAATTAATGACATCCAGGCTTTATAATTTAAATAGCATATATGGATAGTTGGAATACAGAGATGAAAAGACCTGGAACTCTCGGGACTGTGCAGTAGATTTGGGATGTCTTTGGCTAGCTGTTGCATCAGGACCACGTCAGTGGATGAATGCTGCATGAATAGAATAAGAAATGCATTATTAGAGAATGAGCAAAGGGACTATAAGGAGAATATGGGATGATATTATTAGAGAATGAGCAAAGGGACTATAAGGAGAATATGGGATGATGAAAGAAATGAGAAGATGATATCAAGGTGGGGTAACCAACAGGGCTAATTACCAAAGGTACCCTATTGAGGGTAGCAACAGGAAGAAAAGCTTTGTAGAGAAAGCAAAAGAGCCATGGTTTTCCTAGATGTAGACAGTTGATAAAGTCATTCAGTGGAGTGGTATTAGTGAAAAGAAGTGAGGACTGGTAACCAAGTGCCCCATTGTTAACCATGGGGAAGAGAGCCTTCTAAAGGAATTACTGAATTAGCAGTTTAAGCAAAGAAGCTTGGGGAAAATATGAATATATATATATATATATATATGTATATATATATATATATATATATATGTAATGAAGAAAGATAATAAAGTAAAGATGGGATAAAAGTTAATACATGGGTTAACATTTCTTGTTCACGCTTCTATCATGTTGGGAAATGCACAACCAGCTTTTTTTTTTTTTTTTTTTTTTTGAGATGGGAAATTCATTAGTCCAAAGATGGTATCAGAACTATCTCAAAAAATAATTTTTTCACACAACAATATATGACTTTATATTGGTCTTGCTTGCTATCCAGAGACCATTGCTAGGGTGCAATATGATATACAAAATGCACTGTGCAGCTTTGCATAATAACTTTGTATATCTGAAGCATCCAAAAGGCAGAGAGATAGAAGGAAAGAATTGAAGAACAAGACTCTAGTGATGAGTTTCAGGATATTCTACTTGCTGGGAAGAGTTGGGGAAGGCACATGGAACTGACCACTGGAACTTTCCCATTGACATGGTCAGTAGAGACATTTATTTTTCACCAGGACAATGGTCTAAATGCATACAACATTTAAATAAATAAATCTTATGCTTTTCTAAAGTCTGTAACTCTATCTTTTCATTGACTGTTAAAGTAATCAAGAAAATGGGATTTATTTTACAGCTGGGTTATAAAATTATGAGTAGAGTTATAAGAATAACTGAAGTCTTTGAGAGGTATAAGTTTAGAATAAGTACAGAAAATCAGTGTCTTCACAAATGTCATTTTGACCAACAACAGCTCTATCCTGACTCTCTAGAAATACTTTGATAAAGATTTGGGGATGAACTTTGACTTAAATCCTGAAAGATAAATCATCTCCAAATACTGAACGCCTTGCTGTTAACCACAGGGTATTTTTGGTATGCATGTGGTGTATACACACACACACACACACACACACACACACACACACACACAAACACACACATATGTGCATAGAATATAATTTTTAATTGTAATACTAATATATCTATTGTTTCTTGATTGTTAAATACTATGCTTATAGCAAACCCTAAGAAATTAGTATTCATATTTAATTGCAAGCTTATACAATTAAAATTGTTGCTAGATTACAACTTTCAAATAATGAACATCTGAAGCAAAGTATTGACTTTTCCTGTCTCTTATGATCACACCTAAGGACAGTCAAAAATAATTAACTACAAGTACATTGTTAAGCTCACCAGGTAGATACTTTAAAGAACAGCTATGCTGGCTATTGCCCCACAGAAAGTTATTTTGGGCTCCTTCTCTTTAGGAATGGAAAACTTATATTTGGTTTCTTATTTAGAATTCTGCTCACTTTTAGGAAAGTGGAAGATGTTTTGAAAAGTCCACATATAACTCGGTGAATTTCCCAGGGACTGATTGCACTTGCCTTAGCTAACAAGTGAGATATAATCACATATTTTATTGAAGCTTCTTGACATAAGGAAACATATTTAGTTTTTTGAAATTCACCTCCAAATTTTGCTTTGGATGTATTTTGTGGGACAAAAGTAGCTATATTTTTCTCCTGCTTCTTAACCCAGACCACATAAATACTCTCAGGTTCAAATCATATCCTTCAAGAAATAGGCACTCAGTGAATGATTCCCTGGATGATTTACCATATCATTTACTGTATGAGAGCTTAGAAACTATCAAGACAGATGTTTCTTCCCAGAACTTACATAACGAGAGAGGTGATTTTAATATGTAACATCCCAGTAAACTATTATACAGAACAAAAGTGAAATTATCAATCACTTGAGCTCAAGCTGGCCCACCTATAACCCCTATACGTTCTTAAACATATTGAAATTGGTACTTTTAAAATTTGTAACATGAAGGTATCTAAATTATCATGGAAACAGTAAAGGTAAAATTTAACACTAACTATAGATAGGAGTATACAGTTTTATTTTTAGCCACTTAAATTAATTTATTTTCATCACCAATGTCATCTCTTGCTCACTAAAACAGAATCCATTGATTTTGATCCATGGCTTAACAAGATGCCTGGTAACAGGAATAATCCAGCTGAAAAGTGAAAAATGTAAAAAAAAAAAAAACTAATTTTATAGTTAGAGAAAGTGAATCTATTTGTGTTGCTGGTAATAGGAGAGAATCAGGGACCTTAGAAATAGGCGTTTAGAAAGCTGCCTTGTGAGAGTTGCATGCTGTCGTGACTAAAGAGGAAAGGGACTGTGAGTGTCTAAAGCATGAACCAAAGAGGAATCATTGAACACAAACAGGTCTGCAGAGGTTATCAGAAAACATCAGTATGACCAGTGTTAGAACGCAGATAGAAAATCCTAAGAAGACCATAAAGAACCTTAAACCACCAAGTACAGGCTCAGGAATCACAACTCCAGAAGTCATGATTAACACAGAGAAATGATAAATTCAACCTGGGATGGAAGACATGGAGTGGGCCTCATGCTTCAGAGGAAGCTCAGGGTTCTTTCCTCTCCCACAGTCCCTTTTCTACTTCCACACACCCCAGACATACACATGTGTGCACACACTACAAAATCTTTCATTTAGATTTAATACATGATAGCGAGAACAATGTCTTTCTTGCTGATTATGGCTTGTTGTACTTAACACAATAAATTTAACTTTCTTGCAAGTGTTATGATTTCATTTTATCTTTGAGTGAATAAAATTTTCTTGCTTTTTATAAGATCGAGACTGTAATACAAGTATACAATGTGATTTCACACCCCCCTCATTGTTTCCTTCCATCGTTTTTTCTTCCCAATTTTATGTCATATGTGTCTGTCTCTGTCTCTGTATGTCCGTTTCTCTGTCAGTCTGTCTGACTATCAGTAAGTTGGTCTATCTGTCTATCTTACTTCTCTTCTCTTCTCTCTCTCTTTTCTCTCTGTCTCTCTCTGTCTCTTGCTCTCTCTCTCTCTCTCTCTCACACACACACACACACACACACACACACACACACACACACGTTCCACATGGAGTTCACCTAGTGTGTCCAGTGTACACACAGGTATATGAGCATCTACTGAAGTGTGGGAAGTCTTGCAGGGATCTATCACATTCTTGAAGAAAACTGACACTCTTCCTATAGCCATCAATTTCCAATAGTTGTTTTTATGGGGGTAGAATTTTCCAACCATCCTCTCACTTGATGCTAGGATTTATGTCTGGCTTCATGTTGGGCAGGATTTGTGCATGCAGTCACAGCAAATGTCAGGTCATATGTACAGCTACCCAGTTTCCAGTCGCTGACCAATGTGTGTCACTTTCATTTGCTTTGTAAGAATTCAAAATAAAACTCTGGTATAAAATTTAAGGAACTGGATTCTAGCACAGCCAAAATATTTAACTGTGTCATCCACCACTTCTGTCTTTTACAATCTTTCTGACCCTGGTTGGCAATGCTTCCTGAGCCTGGCCAAGAGGAGGTATGATATGTATGTGCCATTGAGGGATGAGCACTCTACAACATTTTTTTTTTTCTGTGTGTTAGCCAGTTATAAATCTCTATATGCATTTTCTTCTATTGACAAACCCCTAGGCTGCTTTCATTCCATAGCTATTGTGAAGATGAAGCAATAAACATAAATGTGTACATATCTGAGTACTAGACCAACTTATGAGTCAGATCGCCAGGAATAGGTGAGTTATATAGTAATTCTAATTTTAGGTTTTGAGGAAGTGCCATATTGGTTTTAGTGGCTGCACTC
Organism: Mus minutoides; assembly: GCA_902729485.2. Classification (NCBI taxonomy): domain Eukaryota; kingdom Metazoa; phylum Chordata; class Mammalia; order Rodentia; family Muridae; genus Mus; species Mus minutoides. The sequence continues at coordinate 1,328,686 of LR753320.1, read as the reverse complement.
TATAGAAATATTTTTTTGGCTTCTTTAACAGTATTTCTTGTATTTCTCAATGACAACAATTCATATTAGAGTGAGACAGAATCTCAATACAGATTTTAAATTGTATTTTTTTTCTGATGGCTAAGAATTCTTTCTAACACTTTCTCAAATACTAGTCATTTTTATGTATTATTTTGAGAACTGTGTCTATAACTCATTTGTCCATTTGTTATTTAGAAGACGTCTTAATGGAGATGAAAGAATAGAAAAAAAAGGGAAAGAGTAATAGTACACAAGTGATGAGTAATAGTACACAAGTGACAAGTAATAGTACACAAGTGACGAGTAATAGTACACAAGTGATGAGTAATAGTACACAAGTGACGAGTAATAGTACACAAGTGACGAGTAATAGTACACAAGTGACGAGTGATAGTACACAAGTGACGAGTAATAGTACACAAGTGACGAGTAATAGTACACAAGTGACGAGTAATAGTGCACAAGTGACGAGTAATAGTGCACAAGTGACAGAAAGCAGAGGAAACTGTGGTTTAGTGGGACCAATGAGACCAGCAAGAGAGAAAGAGGAGGGGACGGGCAGGACAGCAGGAGAGAAAAATGAATAAGAAGAATGTATAATGCCATATATGAGTGCAAATAATAATATAACCTATCATCTTGTATGGTAACTTAAAAAGTAATATAAGGAACTACTGTTACACAGAGATAAGATAGACAGAATCAGAGACAGTCACAGAGAACACATTCTCATGGAGCATGGTCCCTGTAACTTCAACAAATAAACCCTGAAAACATTCTAACATTTGTCTCATTATGGCAAAAATAGTTTTTAAAAATTAGAACATAGTAACATTTGTCCAACTGGAGCTAGTATTCCCAAATGAAACTTCTATGTAAAATGGTTTGCTTCTTAACCCACCTTGTGTATCATGGTACATTCCCATCAGCCACTATGCCTTAGACACAGCACAGCAGGATGTCTTAGGAACAGTGCATGAATATATACCAGCACTTTGCATGTCTGCTGGGATTGCTGAAATTCAAACTCAGTAAGTGTCACACTGGCAGTAAAAAGGACCTGTGCTTTGAAGCTGGACAGAATCATCATTCTCTGGTAATTGACTGTGTCACCTTGATCCAGCCATTCAGCCTGAGACACGTGGACAATGGAAAATACATTTGCAAAATGCCTTTTAAGTGTCTGACTCATGTAGCTGACCAATGTGTGTCACTTTCATTTGATTCTTAAGAATTCAAAATAAAACTCTGGAATAAAATTTAAAGATCTGGTTTCTAGCATAGCCAAAATGTTTCTTTTTCTTCAATAAAATATCTGAGAACTGAAAAAGAAGCATTTTTTTTCTCTCTCGAGGTTGAATAGATTATTAAACCCTGCCAACTTTCTTTTTTCTTGTTGTCTTCTGCCTGCATACCAATAAGGCACATATATCCCAGTGGTACTTCAGACTCAGTATGTCCAAAATAAAATAATATCTGCCAACCAAGGACATCTTAATGAATTCTCCATGACCATTAATGACATCAATATTCTCCCAGGTCTCTACGGTCTTCAAGTATTTTTAACGTAGACTCTCTGTCTCTCTATGTCTCTCTGTCTGTCTCTGTCTCTGTCTGTCTCTGTCTCTGTCTCTGTCTCTCTCTCTCTCTCTGTGTGTGTGTGTGTGTGTGTGTGTGTGTGTGTGTGTGTGTGTGCTGGTAGATAGGGAAGGATCCCTTATTATAATCCTTCAGGGAACATAGGAAAAATAGAGGACTTTGACATTGCTATCATGAACAGAAGATGTTATAAAATTTAGTGGCTAGAGATCAGAGATGATGAAGCATCTCAAATGCCTGGAAGCCTTGTGCACTGCGCATCAGGATGCCTAAGTTGACACGGGTGTCCCCAGTAAGAAATGTGCATCTTCAAACAGCATATGCCTTCTCCTACATTCTAGCCTGCCTCTACTCTACTGTCTAGGATATATTGCTAATAATCATAGAGCACTGTTGCAAAGAAGTCAAATAATCTGGATGAAGAAAATAAAGCCACAAGGTTAAACTGACCAGCTCAAGTTTTGTGATGCTTGATTACAAGCCCTGACCTCAGAACTGAATGATCTCTTCCTCCAGTGCATGCAGTTAGGCTACCCACTTGTCTATATTCACACTTAGTACTTTGTTACAGGGTGGAGATGAGCACAAAACCATAATAACCACTTCTGGAAGACCATCTCTCAACTAGCAACAGCCCTCAGTCCCTCCACAGTGCCTATGAAGTATGCTTTCCTCATTCTGGCATCTTGGATCTTCCATGGTCTGTGCCAAGCAGGCCTTTTATTGGTATTTCACCCTAGCCTCCTTCTGCCTTTTTTTTTTTTTTTTTTGAATGACAAACTGTCCCCCTGGCTAACTCCCAAGCACATATTGGGCATTTATATCTTCCTTCAAGCTGCTGCATTTGCCTAAAATATTCCCCACATTCTCTCCTTGTCAAATGTCTACTGGTATTCAAATGTTTCCCTCTCCATGAAAATTTAAAAAGAAATTACCTCAACCTATATTATTTCTCTCTTTACCTCCTTTAATAGTTAGTTCCCAAGTTACTATGGTCTGTTAGACTCCTTACTTGTTTGGATGTTTTGTTCTATATGAGGACAGAAACTAGTTAACTAACCATACTTCACTTCAAACAGATAAGGTTTGCTGTATACATTTAGGTATAGTTTCACAAATTCAGCACAAAGAGAGAAAAACAGATCAGAATTAAATACAAAGGCTTCTACCCATAACTGTTCAATTGAGAAAAACTTGAAAACACTTCTTGATCACACTTCGAGTGAAACTCCTCCAGTATCATAATTTTAATCACTTAGAAATATATTTCAACTTCAAAGAAAACAGAAGGGAATGATGTCACCCTTGTCCTCTATGTTGCCCCCAGTGAAAGTTTCATTTATCTTTGTCATCTAACCTATGCTTTTGGCAGCAAAGATGGAGCCTCATTAATAAAATTCAGGGGCAAGCTTCTATCTTGCAGAGGGAGGAAAAAAGGTATCTTCTAGACAGTTGCAATTCATCTAACTGCCTGGATAACCGATAATCCTAAACCAGCATCTCTGGTTGATTATCAATTGAGTTCAGAGCCATAATTGTGGAAGGGAATATTTTTTAGCATCATTCTAAGTATTTACTGATGTGGAATCTAAAGTTTAAATTGAAATAGCCTAGCAGATGAAATTGAGAAATGAAATGTAGCTAGAATCTTGGTAGATGAAGATATTTAATTATTCAGAGGGTATTTGTATGAAGAGTAAATCTAGTGATATCTTGCAAGTCATCTATGAGTTTTGTTAATGTGTTTCTACCTGAAGAATGCCATATGATCAATTAGGTCCAACATAAGTGAGATTAAAAAAAATATATGGTAAGAATTTGTGAATATGAGAATAATATCAGGGAAATGAGAATATTTGAAAGGCCTATAATCTAGCTTAGAAAGTAGATTATCAATTTACAAGCTATGGACCCACTTCAATATCCTATTGTTTTGTGCTTATTGTTAAATTCTGAAAATGCATTGGAAAAATGAGTGGTTGTATTACTTTCTGAGCTATCACTTATGTGCAATAGTGAAACTTGTGGTGTTATTGGAATTAGAATTACTATGCTGACAAGATTTTCAGTTTGAGACTTGAAGGTGATTTTTAAGGGATGTTTCCCTTAGATTTACAAGAGAACTATTTTTTTTCCGAGCTGAATAGCTCTGATGCAAGATAATCACGACACTGTACGATGACTTAATCGGGTCCTATATGATTGTGTACTCACTTCAAAAGAATTACCGAACAAAACCCAAAAGCTGCAGTCTTTTAATTTGCCACTTATAATATGCCCCTCATACTCTGCTATCTGAATTTTGGGTATACCTATAATTGTGTCACATTCTCATCATGTTGTAAGGTCCTAGATTTCATTAACTTACATTCCTTTTAAAAGAATAGAGTTCAGCAGTAAATGGGTGATTTGGAAAAATTATTCTATAAATAAATAATGACATACTTCCCCATTAACAATGATAATTCCTTTCTGTGCAGAAAGGGTATGCCACTTCTCGGCTGGATGCTCCATCGAGTCATGTTTACTGTAACCAGGAGACGGAATTTCCAAACAAACCCTAGTTGTTGAAAACACTTGGAGAGGCATGTGGCCTGCCATTCCAGTCTCTAACAAGCATGTGTCCCACCTGCTTTTTGGCTTTGGTTTAATAAGTTGGTTGGACCATGGCACAAGTGTGAGAACATGAGAATGTGAGATGCCACAGGCCAGGTGACATGCCAGAGTGGAAAGCTGGCGCATGGCAGGAGACCATTGTGTACATAGAAAGGCCACATGCCACACCAAAATGGAGCAGCCACTTCTCCCAAATTAGATGAATATTTTTCTTTCCATTATGTTCTCAAAAACATGTTGTAAAACAATGAGCATTGAGCTAGACTATGTACAAAAGTTCAGGGTTTCAAATGAGTGACAAGTGAATATTCAGAGCTTCTCTGCATTGATTGACAAGTAGAATACATTTTTTGAGCATGCTTATGCATAATTTGAGAAATACTTGTTTGAGGCAATAGTAATAGTAATTGCTCTCATAGGTAAGAGTCTTCTGATGGGGTCAAATGCTGTAGAAGAGCATAGTATTTATTTGTCATTTATTTATTTATTTATTTATCTATTTATTTATTTATTTATTTATTTATTGTCTAATATAGGAGAAAAGAAGTTTCTAGGAGAGATATCCCAAAACTGAATACAGTTCTCAGCTTTTTCAGAGTTTAAACATCTAGGTGCTATGACCAGGCCAATGCAGCTAACACAACTCCACTTGAATTCATTGTGTCACTAGGGAATGATAAGAGATAAGATAATTAGACTTTTAAAATTCTGTCTGTTCCAGTGTAGGTTGCAGAATTCATAAATATGTAATGTCATGTAATGCAAGGTCTTTTCTCAGTTGACTCCACTACTGAATAAGTATGTGGACATAAGAATTGAATCAAATTTTCCTGAGTTGTTTCTTTCATTTTGATAATAAAAGACAATATAGACCAAAAATATTCACAAATTTAGGAATTTCTCTCTTAATGAAGTTGCATGCCCAGAAACTCTGGAAGACTATAATGCTTTTTGTGCTACCTAAATTTTGAGCATGAGGAAGATTATGGGATTTATGACTAATAGTATTTTTTTAGCATGGCATACTTTCAAATTTATGGAGTTTGTAAAAATCAATTTAAACATTCACTCAGTGCTTCCAGTAAGCAGAATAAATGCATTTATATCCTTTTTAAATCGAGTATACATAAAGGTAAATAGAAATCAGAGGCAATGCATAGAAAGCCAGCTGTATATAATTTCATTTGTAATTTATATTAACATTATGTAGCTCTTGGCTCTGACAGATACTCCATGACTTTCCTAAAATAATTCTTCAAGCTTCTGTTTAGGTCCTGAACTATTCTTCAGAGTAACCATTTGTTTTAGAGGAATACAGCAACTCGTCACCTTTGTAAGAGAGATACCACTGATAGACTGGTATGCTCAAAATGCTATGATGCCTAATTAAGGGAGTTGGGGAAATTTATTTATACCTTTTTTTGGTATGATAGATTAAGTGTTGTTTCTCAAGAGTTATGCTTCCCTGGGAAGCATTAGTGATAATACAGTTTTTTTTCATCTCAAGTGTGGATGATTTCCATCATCTTCGAAGCCTGCTCTTGTATTAAGTGTCATCAGTTTGGAATAATCTGTAAAGTAGAGATACTCGGTTCAGACAGTGCCTATGCTTAAGCACACAGACTGCGAGGGAGTCCTGGGCCCTGTGAGACAGACAGCTTCTCAGAAAGTTCATATACTAGTTTTCAATAGGGTACTGAATGGAGATTAGACACTAAATGTCACTTTGAAATCTGGATCATAGGCAGAATATCCATATAAAACGTACACACTCCATGCTTTAAAACAAAACAAGTACTAGCTGCACTTTGTATTTTAGTAGAGAACCTATGAGAAAGAAAAACAAGCCACTCTAAACAGAGATGCACTCTGACTGCGAATTTTCTTATTTTCAGAGCTGTATCTCTGATAAGTACTTATGGGTAGCAGTGAACTCACAATAATAAACCAAATAAAAATCCATCCCTTTATTTTCATCTGCCATCCACTCTTGCCTTTCCTTCTGGTGACTGTTCCTTCATCTCCTGTTCACATTTTTCTATGGTTCGCATTGGTTAAAAATTCATTCTATTCAACATCCATGGCTTCCCATGTCTGTAGTCATGAAAATTTATATTGTCTACTATTAATTTTTCTCTTTACTTTTTTTGTTTAGGTGAATTTTGTTTATTGCATACTCCTTTTATTATTTTTGAGACCTTCAAATGCAAGGGCACATAACACTAAGAAAGAATTCATAATTCAAGAAAGGAAGTAAATGACTTAATTCACTTTGTCTTAATTTTTTTGTTTGGCTAATTTTGTTTGTTTAGTTGATGTTTTTGAGACATCACTTAATCTAACATGGCCTCGAACTCTTGATTTCCTTGCCTCCACCTCTCAAGTGCTGAGCTTTAAGCCTTGTGTTCTAGAAGATTCTGTATATATTAGTGTATCTGTAAGGCAGTAGAGAAGTATGTTCCCATAATATGGAATGCAATTGACATAATTTACTCCCTATTATGTTTTGGCAAACTTAACTAAGTCTAGACAAATCTGTAGAAGTAAGGTTGACCACAGCCATTTACCTGCAAATTATAATTAGAACACTCATGCTATTTCAACCATGGTGAATAAGTAAACTATGCCAGTTTATTATATCAAGTTGTCTGTTAATAAACATTTTACAAGATGTTATATAGAATTATGTTGTGCAATTTCAAATTATTGTATTATGACAAACAAAATAATTATCCATTTTCTCCAAAGGCTACAGATATGATAAAAGATAATTTATAAAACTAAGCAGAAGAACACAGTAATATCTAAATAAAAATATGTTCTAACACAAAGTACAGAGTTATTGCAGTTGTTTCTGGGAGAAGTCTGAAGCCTTTTGGCAAACCAAGAAGACACATCTATTTCACACTCATTGCAGTACTTTTTGTTTGATACTAATCTTAATCATTTTTTAATATCTGAAAAATAAAAAGGAACCTGTAGATGATATAATCTATTTGCCATATTAAAATTTACCTTTTCATAAGATGTTCAGACACAGGTCACATGATAAACAAAAAGTAGGGCCTACAAGAAAACTATCATGTGTCTAGATTTAATTAGGTATTACCAAATTATAAAAAAGTATAATAAATGGCCAGTTATGTTTTTTCTGCTTTACGAGAAAAATATTTCCATAGTCCCCCAATGGACACAATGAAAATATATTCATCCTGACAAAGGATGGAATGTCTTATACCTAATTGTAACAATTTTTGCTAAGGAAAATTCAAGGATAATAGGTGATAAAGTAAAATAATGCTTATAACACTGAAATAAAAATCTGAATGTCATAAATCTATGAAAAGTACCACAATCCTGAGCTTTACTGTGACGTTCATATATCTGTATCTATCTATCTCTATCTCTATCTCTATCTCTATCTCTATCTCTATCTATCTCTATCTCTATCTCTATCTCTATCTCTATCTCTATCTCTATCTATGTGACTTTCATATATATATATATATATATATATATATATATATATATATATATATATACATATAATATATATATATATATATGTGTGTGTGTGTGTGTGTGTGTGTGTGTGTCTATTCATTGCAGTCTATTCTCCCAAAATAAAACAGGCTGCATCTTCTGTCAAAAAGTGACAAAAAAACAGTGAGAAAATATTTACTCCCTTAAAAAAATGTGTAAAACTAGAAATCTTTTCAAGATTCTATGGTTTTTGTTGTTGTATATATATATATATATATATATATATATATATATATATATATATATATGTATGTATATATATATATATATATATATATATATATATATATATATATATATATATATATATATATATATATATATATATATATATATATATATATATGTGTGTGTGTGTGTGTGTGTGTTTGTGCACATATATATGTGTGTCTGAGAATTTTTTAATTGATGCTCATAATACTCCCTTTAATAGACCAAGACCAGCTAATAATAATTTTAAAAAGGCATGAGAATCTATATTGTAATCTGGTTTTCCAAAAGATCCCCTAAACATTACAGACTATCAGTACTGCCCTTGGTTTCACCCCAGAGGTGAAAGTTAAGTTCCTATTGTTGTCTGTCTGTCTGTCTGTCTGTATTTAACATAGATCCTCACATCATTCTACTTCAGGTTACATAATCTATCTACTGCTTCCAGCCCTTAATTTTTTTTCTTACAGTTTAAAATGTTTGGGTTTTTTACTTTCAAAAGTCATATAAATAATACAGGAGACCTGAAAACTTCAGTTATATCAATGTCTTCATGGTTCATTAGAGAGCATGTTCCACCTAGCTTTGAGAATGCCAGATTGATAAAGGACAACATTCTCATGTGAGTTTGAGCTTTCTTCAACTAGATGACTTGCCAAGACACACATGGAAATTTCAAAAGAGATATTTTCTCTGACCTGCAGTGAAGACCACACATATACTGCAGTGAATTGAAAACAGCTGCAGACAGTATTTGGCACAGACATATTTCCTGAAAGATTACATCTGTATAGTTTGAGTTTTGATACAAGAGACTTGAAATAATTCGCACATAAATAAAAAGATATGTTGAACTGTGTAATAACCATTTTTCAAGAACTCAGACATCCACCTTTTGAATTCAGTGTCTTCTTTTTCCCTAATTAGCTTTTTGGGGTTTTTTTTTGCATTTTATGATGTTGATAGTTTAAATATAACATCAAAGGAAAATATAAACCATTAAATTTTCCATATGATAGCACCTTTAAAAGGAATATAAACAGTAGGAAACTCTTAATTCCTTTTGGCCTATATAAGATAATTTGCAATGACTAAGTCAAGACATTACTCAGGTTCCTGTATGCCGTTATCTTTTCATTTAGCAAAGTATTCTTAAACAACAACAACAACAACAACCATAGAATCTTGAAAAGATTTCTAGTTTTACACATTTTTTTAAGGGAGTAAATATTTTCTCACTGTTTTTTTGTCACTTTTTGACAGAAGATGCAGCCTGTTTTATTTTGGGAGAATAGACTGCGATGAATAGACACTAAATTTTTAGATTTATCTATTTTTATTTCTTGTATGCATGAGGGCCTTATGTATACCACATACATACAGGAGTTCATGAATGGCAGAAGAGAGAGTTTGATTGCCTGGAACTGGAGTAGCACGTGGTTAGGAGCTGCCAGGTGGATACAGGGAATTGGACCTGAGTTGTAGATGTTACCCACTGAGCCCCTCTCCAGCTCCTGTTTAGATAAAATCTGAGTGGAAAAGTATAACTGAACGAATGTATTTTATCAAAGTCCTTTTTAAATTATACACTAAACAACTCAAAACAATTTCTACAGAATCTGGTAGAAATGTATGTATAGGACTCCATAGCAAATATCTTTAGTGAATACAACCCTAAAGTGTAACTACCCACCAGAAAATCGAAAGGGTTTCTGTTTTGCCTCTGTATTACCTTCAAAGCAAATTTTAAAAGAGTAAAGATGCCAATTCTGTACATATATTTTCCTAAAAACCAGTTTTACTAGAAATAAATTTAGAAGTATAAGAAAAATTGAAGAGGTGCACAGATGTTGGCTTTAAGAGCTTTTACCATGATTGAAAGTAAGAGGAGAGGTTAAGAGGGGACAGTTGGCTGCTGTAATTTGTAGACTGATGTGATAACCTCGTGTTTAATATTTTATGGGGTAGAAGGTGACTGCACAAAGAGAAATGTCACTTGGAGATAAGGGAAATCATATGCTAAGAATGTGTATAAATGTGACTGAGAATTAACTCTAGTGTTTCTTACTAATTGATAGATCAGTATAACATGACAATGAAATAATGAAGGTATCCTAGCAACCGTATTTTCATAACAACACTAGCCTATAAGAGTGTGATGACTGTCAGGCACATTTTATTAATGTAGCAGGGTGAGAAAAGATAATTTAAATTAATACATTCCCCTGTAAACAAAATATAATGTATATTTCATCTGGCTTAATCAAAATTTTATTTATAAGTATTCTCCTTGATGGACTTGTAATATTAAATTATGGGTATCAGTAAGACACTCTTCTACTTGTTCAGTTGGCATACAATAAGGAGAAAATATGAAAAAAAATTACCAAGATCTGTCAGGATTACAAGCCCCAATTTTAGATCCAAATACCAAAATGCATGTTTACTTTCAAATTTATATGTTGCTTTAATGATTTTTACTTATTCTCTTACTACAAAACAAAAATAAAAACCTTATTCTTTCTAATATAGGTTTATTTCTGTCCATTTACAATTTTTACTTTAAAAATTTACAACTAAAAATTATGTATTAGATATGTTTCAATATTGATACATTGATTTTACTGATTGTGTGGGTCAGATGTACATGCTTCTGTCCCAACCCATGTACAAGTCCTCCCTTGCTCTCTTTCAAATTCATGGTCTCTGTAGCCAGAATGTAGGTATTGAATTTGTTTTTAAAATATTTGACCCACTTGGGGATCCACCCCATAAACAACCACCAAACCCAGACACTAGGAAGATGCCAACAAGAGCCTGTTGTCAGGAGCCTGATATAGCTGTCTCCTGCAAGGCTCTGACAGTGCATGGAAAATACAGAAGTGGTTGCTCATTGTCATCCATTGGACAGGGCACAAAGTCTTCAATGAAGGAGCCAGAGAAAGTACCCAGGGAGCTGAAGGGGTCTGAAGACCCATAGGAGGGACATCAATAAGAACTAACCAGTACCCCTAGAGCTCCTTGGAACTATACCACCAATCAAAGAAAAAAACATGGTGGAACTTGTGATTCTAACTATATATGTAGCAGAGGATGACCTAGTCGGTCATCAGTGGGAGAAGAGGCCCTAGGTCCTGTGAAGGCTCTTTGCCCCAGAATAGGGGATTGCCAGGATCAGGAATGGGAGTGGGTGGGTTGGGGAACAGGGGGTGGGGGGAGGGTATAGGGGATTTTAGGAGGGGAAACTAGGAAAGGAGATAATATTTGAAATGTAAATTAAAAAAATATCTAATAAAAAGTATCTGAAATGCTGTGTATGTGTGTGTGTGTCTGAATATGGGTTTGTGTATGTGAGCACAGGGCCCTTAGAGGACAGAGGTCCTCTGGAACTGCAGTTACACAAAGTTGTGAGCTGCCAGATGTGGTTATTGGGAACTAAACTCAGATTCTCTGCAAGAGCTAAATGTGCTCTTAATGGCTGAGCCATTTCTCCATTCCCTTGTGTCTGTTTTGGTAACTTTTATCTCTCTAATGTGACTCCAGAGTTGAATTCATACTAATATATGGCTAAGTGAAGGAATGAAATCAAGTTTAATTGTTCTTCTTGGGACAAGTTCTAGTATCAATTTACATACATACAATGTCTCAGTGATGAATTTAAGTATTGACCCCACCCACTCACCACCTCACTCAATACCTGAACATTGCCACCACCCAGACTGTCTCTTCCTGCACCTTTCTAGCCAGAACTCCTTCTTCAGCAACTACTGACCCGATATGATCCCCCATCAGATCACATCTTCTATTTTGAAATCCACATAAATATAATTATGCATCCTGTATCTTTTGTCTCAGATATGCTGTGCTTAACATTAGATTTCTGGGATCCATGCTTCTTGTTTTCTTGTTTCACGTATCAGTAGTTTAGTGTATTTTATTTCAGTCAGTAAATGTACACATTAACTAATGGACACTTTGATTGCTTCCAGTTTACACTATCATGGGCAAAGCTGATACAGTCAAACCAACAATGCCTGTACATGCATCTTCTTGTCTCTTGTATAAACATGTAGTCATAGGATCACCAATCCACAGAGACTGTATGTCTCACTCTCTAAGAGATTCCCAAATTATTCTCCGATTATATACGAGCTAGGTTTGGTAGACCCAAATTTTGTTACCTCTTTGTGTTGTTAATTTTTCTAATTTAAGCTGTTTGGAGTGACTATGCAATAGTATCTCACTGGGACATTTAATTTGTATTTCCACAGTGGTGAAAGTGTAAATTTTCCTGTGCTTATTTTTGGAAATTGTTTTGTAAGATAGATTGAGACTGTGTGTGTAGGTTTAAAGTCTTACAGCACTCTAACAACACATAGCAGTGAGACCACCACATGCCCACCAGATGCTTTCACAATCCAAAGACTAACAATATTTTTTCTATGAGAGGTATTTTGTTGTTATTTACTGTTTTATGCCAATCCTATATGACCTTAGTAAAGGCACACCCAGATGTATATAATGTTTTATTTTGTGACTCTTGATGCATAGTAGAACATTTATATATTTTTAAATGATAATCTGAGTCTCACCTCATTAACAACTATGAACTCTCTCAGAACTATGTCACTCTTAAGTCTTTATGTATTTTTACAAGTATTACCCTAAGGAAATATATAACAAAGGGTGAGATCCATGGCTGTTAGGAAAAGGATTCTTCCCTTTGTGTTCTTCCCCACATTTACAATATGAAATAATTAGGAGAGTTAAATTATAAATTGAAAAGCAAAAACTGAACACTCAAAATTATGTTCCTAATTGTTCGGATTAATTAAAATAGTAGCAGTTCAAGAGTTGGCTTTCCAGACTCTTCATGTTTCTAAAAAGATTTTATGTATGTATGTATGGCAACAAAATCTTTTTGTCAATAAAGAATTAAGCATAACAATTGGACAAACTCAACCAAAAGTTTGGGGGCTCCAACATTTTAGCTCAGATGGTATCCTGTAAAGAAAGGGCTCCCACATTGTGTGTGCTGCCACACTGTGTGTGCTGCAATACTGTATCACACTGCCTGACCTTTCTTACAACATGCTTCGCATGGGAAAGGTACACCCCTTAAAAACACTGGCCATTGTTACCACATGAAACTGACCTCTCTTCTATTGGCAGACATGAGTCTCTTTACTGGGATAGGAAAGCCTTGCCACGTGTCTAAGTCACAAGCATACATGGAAGTGGGAGCCAGACTTTAACCCTGCATTCTTCACTCCAAAGATTTGTTTCCATCTACCAGGTTGTAATTGTCCATACAAGAAATAATAATACTAATTGTGTGTTTGTTAACTATGTCACAGTTAAAAGAGAGGAATATACCTTCTGGATCAAAACAGAAAATCTAACTGATTATCAGTGGTAGAATCTTGGGGAACTATTTTAGTGTGTTCTATTGCTGTGAAAAGGCACCCTGACCACAGCAACTTTTATTAAGAAAAACACTTAATTGGGGATTGCTTAGTATTTCAGAGGTTTAGTCCATATTGTCATGAAGAAGGGCATGGCAAGATGCAGGCAGACTTAGTGCTAAAGAGGTGGCTGAGATTTCTACATCTGGATCAGCAGGCAACAACAAGACAAAGACACTAGGCCTGACTTGAGCATTCAAAGCTTCAAAACTCATCCCCAATGACACACTTCCTCCAGCAAGACCACACCCACTCCAACAAGGCCACACCCCTCTAGAACCCTTAGTAATGTCACTCTCCAATGACCACGCACTCAAATCCATGAGCCTACGTGGCCATCCCTATTCAAATCACCACAGGAGCACCAAAAGAAAGCACCATGAAGAAGACTGGGAAATGGAAATAAGGTGATAAGAAAATCATCAGGACTGGTGGCACATGACAGTTTGTTTGATACTTGGGAGACTGAGACTGAAAGTTCATGATTTTGAGGCCAGTCTACTCTCTAGATAGCAAGGTTTTGGCAGAAAAGGAAAGAAATGTCAGGAAGAAAGAAAGAAAGAAAGAAAGAAAGAAAGAAAGAAAGAAAGAAAGAAAGAAAGAAAGAAAGAGGAAGAAAGGAAGGAAGGAAGGAAGGAAGGAAGGAAGGAAGGAAGGAAGGAAGGAAGGAAGAAAAGAAAGAAAGAAAGAAAGAAAGAAAGAAAGAAAGAAAGAAAGAAAGAAAGAAAGAAAGAGAAAGGAAGGAAGGAAGGAAGGAAGAGAGAGAGAGAGAGAGAGAAAGAAAGAAAGAAAGAAAGAAAGAAAGAAAGAAAGAAAGAAAGAAAGAAAGAAAGAAAGAACTCCAGTGTTATTTTCCTTGTGTTTATGAACCTTGGGTGGCTATTATCTGTTAGAAACCCCCATGACCCTAACAGGATGAGCATAAGTACAATAAGCATTCTAGTTACAAGGAAACTGAAGATTTAGATCCTAAAGACAGAAATCCCTGCAGTCTAACAATCTGGAAGGTTATTTCCTTTGCCTTTCTAGTGAAGTGACCAAGAAGGATGAAGAGAGTACAAAAGCACACGTGATGCTGTGCACAGCTGTAGCACACCACAGGCACTTCATTTTAAAACATATACTTTTATATCTAATGAATATCACTCACTCTGATAAGCACAGGGCATCACTCAAAAAGCAACAGAATTGTCCAGGCAATTGCAATAGACACAGAGGAAGAAACAGACATTCAAACACACGAAAAGTTCTGTACAGATGTTGATGGATCAATGTGGAAATATTTTATGTGCCCAGTGTAGTCGGCACTGGGCATTTTTCATAATCCTTTTGCATGTGCTGTTTTACACTAACATATAGTGTGCACATCCAATCACAATGCTTAACTGTTTTCTGTTTTGAAGTAGTCAAATGATCCAAGGTTTGCCCATTATTTCTAATACAGTGTTAATTGGAAATAAAAATTAAAGAAGTGAGGACTCTTTAGGAACATTAACAGAGTCAAAGAAATGAAACGACACAGTCTACTATTTCTTGAGTCCATCTGCAAACAGCACTGTTCTAAGTGCATTGAAGATTGTGTATACTTGTGGGAAAAATGCTTTATAAATTTGACTAATCTCTAAGTGTGATTCCTAAAAGTTTTTAGACAGACCAAAGTGTAGTCTGTTTCAGAGATATCTGCTACATTTTAAGTAGCTGGGATTTATTGGGTTAAACAGCCTCAAGCCATCTGGAATATTCAACTGTTCAGAATCACTCATTTCCAGGGAGTTCTGTATAGTAAAGGGCTTACACTGTATGTGTTTTCACGTAATGTGAGCAGAAGTGTGACTATTTGTAACATTTAAACTCACAATTTCCATAAATGAAAGAAAGTTCAGTATGAGATTTCTCATGACTCAGTTTTTCTCTGCCTCCTGCAAACAGTCCATGCAGCTTGCAGAGAGCTGATGAATAGGCAACGCTGTAAATGCAGAGCGAGCGTGCCGGTGAGACACTCAACAGCGTCTGCGCAGGATGAATCGTGTTCTTTCCCAGTCAGTTGGCTTTTCAAGATCTTTGCTAAAGAAGAGATGCAAAAACTCTCTGGGACTCTTTCATCAGCCATCAAACTTGTGGCTTTTGGAGCACATTGGATTTGAGAAGCTTTTCATGAAGCACCTTGAAACAGCTTGCTATGGAAATGGAGAAAAAGGAAGGCAGATGCCTGAAAAGACATTTTTTTCTTTTAGTTAACATATCACAGGATGGGCTCTGTGCCCAAACTTGAGAATTCAGAATTCGTTGACATGAAAAGGAGCTCTTTCTCTCACAAAGCTGTTGGATTACTCCGGAGATTTGAATAAAAATCTCTTCTCTCTCTCTCTCTCTCTCTCTCTCTCTCTCTCTCTCTCTCTCTCCCTCTCCAACCTCTACCCCAACATATACATATAAATGCTTTGTACATTAAATCTGGGTAACTCTCTTTATGTTGCTATAAATTGTTAAGTAAATTGCTATAACTCTCTGGATGTTTCTAGAAAGGTTACATGTCCTGGGTTCCTACAGAAATACATACAATGGTCATGCCCTTATCAGAGGGAAAGAGTGGGAAGCAGAATCAGGACTGCCTTTCGTCAAGGTAATATTTATAGCCAAGCAAACCAACATTTCAGCTCTGGAAATTCTAAATTTGTTGCCAGACAGTATCTGGAGATTATTGTGGGCGTGTTGACTGAATACAGACCCCTTCAGCTTTTCTGAGAAATCTGGCCATCCGTGATGGTCCTCCTACCTTCTTGCTGGATTCTAGGTTAAACCTGGTGTCTCATAAGGGTGTCTCAGGACACAGAGTGGGGTGGTAATGGCACTGAAATGACATTTTCTGCACCTTGTAGTTGCAACTGTTATAATGGTATGTGAAAAAGGTAAAACTTTAATTTGTACAAAATTTTCCTTTCCTAGAAGGAGAAAAGGAACTCTAATTTAATAATTGCTATATTTCCCCCCAAATATTACATTTCTGGGTATACGCTAGATTGCCCATGCTTATTTAACATACATTAATGGAGTGTCTCTCCTATGTTCCAGGCACTCTGGTAGATGCTGAAAGAACAAACAGAGTGTCAATCCAGGAGACTTTACTGTAGACTCATAGAAAGCAAGAGTGATATAAAGCAGACTATGAAGTATTGTGCATGTTAAGTTAAAGCTTTTTTTTTTTTTAAGGGTGCACAGGGGGCTAGCCCTGACTCACAGTGCTGAGGAGATTTAAAAAAAAAAATAGAACTATAATATTGTCTGATAACATTACAGGGCGATACAACACAATGAGACTTTACCAAACCTCAGAGCTGAGGACCTCAAACCTCTGCTCTCTGTATTTTAGGCTTCTTCTTGGACCCATGTAACAGATAAGGAAACATCAAGAAAAATGACTATTGTCTGGTAAGATGGTTCAGTTATTAAAATACTAGTTAGTAAAATGTCTGAACTGAGCTCAAATCTCCAGCATCCATGCAAAATGTTAACTACCAAGATGAATTTATGTTATCCTAGCAGGAGGGAAGAGACAGTTGCATGTACTGAGCTTGCTAGCCAGTCAACCTTTCAGGCTGGAGAGCTCCAGGGTCAGAGAGAAGCCACACCAAAGAAAATAAAACAGTTAATAAGGGCAGATACTCAGTACTGACCTCTAATCCCATGTATAGGTACACTCACATGTACAGGTGTGCACACATAAATATGCATACGTACTTAAAACACACGCATACATGTGTGCACACATACCCAAACAAAGAAAGAAAGAGAATTCCTAAAATCGAGCAGAAAGTATTCCATTGGAAATTATAGCATCACAGTGTTTGCTACATGGTCACCATGACTGGGAGTCCACTCATGAGCTCACTTGGAAGAGTATGAAGGAAACACATGTGAAAATAAATACTGATGATAGTCTTAGGAAAAGAGAGAACTGTGAAAGTCTACATAGAGGCTGACAAAATGCAGTTGTTACTCAGAATATGGCCTATATGGCCTGTTCATGCTCACAAGCTGTTGAAACCCTGAAAGTCTTTAAGAGGGAAAAGAAAGGGGAGAAATAGTGCAATTTTCATTTAAAAAATGTTTTTAAATGTAAAAAAAAAAAAAAGCTGAAATTTTAAAGGTGTGGAGCTGAAGTGTTAACTGGAGCCCATGTCAAAGCTAGCTGAAGTGACTTGCTAATAACTTTTCATATTATCTGTTCAATCTGATTGTATTATCTGACCAGATCTGGAGATTTCTAAAAACCATCATGGCAAGAAGATCATCATGGCAGAGAATGAATACTGTAGAGAGGGCAAGGATGCTTGATGGTTCAACTCTGAGAAGATGGAGTACCGCAGCAGCCCAGGGAGATACGGCATGCTTAGACAGGAAGGAGAATGAAATCAAAGTGGTTGGTAAGAAATGACAGGACCAGACTGCTAGAAGGATTTAGAGGGAGGGGCAAGAGGATGAAACAGAGAGAATTTGTATACTGCTTCAAAGTTTGGGGGTTGGACATAGGGGTGGCAATGCCACTGCCAGAGCAAACATTGTGGAAACAAATGTTTGAATTTGGAAGCTGAGCTCATTGTGCAGATGAGTGTAGTGGTAAATCTTGAACTCCATGTTGAAAACCAGAATCTAAAATAAACACTTTGTGTTTCTGTTCCCCTTTTTTTGCAAACTAATATTCTACTTAAAAGAACAACGTTGTTAGTTATATCATGTTAGGCTCAAGGCCAAGTAGGTGCGCAGTATAAAAGGCAAAGTCCATAGGAAGATAGGTAATAGAAAGCCAGGTATATATGCATGTGTTTACACTATGTCGTCAACATTATGGATTTAAGTATGTATTAGATTTGAAATTACATTGCTTAAAGAGAAGTTACTTTTAATGGGATTTAGGTGGTTTGAACTAAAAATATTTATGATCCATCTGACTTGACATAATATTACTATAGACTAAGACACATATATGCTCAAGAAGTTGAGCATTGAGTTGTCTGTACAGATTATGTCTAGAATTAGATTTTTAAGAAGTTAACAGAACTTGGCTTTCAGATAGAATGTGAATCACGGAAGTGTGCTAGGTAAGAGTAACTTTGGGTCTCAGACTTCATTTTTCTTTTCTGCTGGATAACCTTTTAAAGTATTTATATTTCTACAATATTATCATTGCTAAAAAAAGATGACATAATGATGTCATAAATCATAAAATAGGTTAAGTACACTAACTTTTATCAAAATGAAACCTCACTAATAACATGGAAATATGATTACAGTCAATATTAAATATAGATACTTTTGAATTTTTGGAAACATTTTTAGTCATGCAAAGTAAACTAAACACCAATAATTATGACTTAGGTTGTTTTGCATTATCCTAGAAAAGTAAGACTCTAAGAGAAGTTTAAAATGTCCATTAACATATAAAAAGCTCATTATTCAAGGTAAATTTTTAATAATTTAAAAGTATAAGATATTATACATTTTGTAAATAGTTCTTTCTAAACAAAAATGTTTCTACACTCACAAAAATATGGCAAGTATAAAAAATTAACTAGCAGTTGAAATTTAAAAAGTAATATTAAATGGAACAAAGTTAAAGCTTTAAAAGCTATTACACTAAAGCCAATAGATTATGAACAATTATTAATTGTGTTAGATTTTTCAAAATAGTATTTTATTAAATAAATATACTCAAAGCATAAAGAACTTTTATTAGTACTTAGTTCAGGGTCAAGCTGAACTTTGTAGTTCTTCAAGGACTATCTAGCCAAGTGCTAGAAGGTACAGTTCATTTGAGGCTAACACAATTTTCCCACTGGTTAAACCTCTGGCAATTTCACTTCCCCTTCTGTCTATGATGGGTAGCCACCCCGTTTCTGGTAAGCCTCTTTGTACCAGGGAGCCACATAGATGTAGGTTTAAACAAAAGACCATGAGCTCTGGAGAGTTATAGTGACCTAGTTGGTGTTATTTTCTTTTTATTGACCTAGATTAAGTGGAAAGAATTCTTAGACAGAAGTTACTAAAACTGACTCAAGAGGAAATAATATTTCACAAGCTATAACAACTAAAAGAATTAAATTAATAACCTACCTTTCCCCACACAGAAAAGCTCAGGAACACATAGCTTTGCTGGAGAAGTTTCGTAGGCATTTAAGAAGAATTAAGACCAGTTCTTCACAAAACTAAAAATGAGAAAACGAGAAAATTTTGTTCACTTCATCTTGTGAGGCCACATGACCTGACATCAAGGCATATATTTTGAGTAAAGGAAAGTTATAGATCATAACACTATAAGTGGAAGGAACCAAACCAAAAAGTAAAAAAATAAAAAAGTACTTTATTTTATATAATTCATTATATGTTTTATGATTCAGAATAAGCAATTCATAGATATCAAAAGAAGATTAGTGAAAGGCAGTGTAATGGAAAAATACTACAGAAAAGAAAGTCAGGAATGACTTCTAATACAGACAGGAGTTCTCATAGGTGCTATTGTAATGCTTACAATTAAATCATAGTGGTAGTTAACCATCCAACTACCACTTTAGAAAAATTTAGTATTTAGAAAAATACTAAAGTCTACTAGTCTATTAGTGCCATGTAAGTTTTTTCTTAGAAAATAAAAGATGATGCATGTAAATATGTTAAAATAATAATAATGGATCCAATATATGGTTTTAGGATCTAAATAGTGAACTTGGAAGTTTCATTGGCATATATCTATCTAAGGCCTTAGAAAACTCTGTTTACATGACTCCATGTTTCTCACCATCTGAAAAAATAAGTATTTTAATTAAGATCTTTAAATTCTTTTCTCTTTCACTCACATTTTCCACTTCAGCTCCTTCTTGTGTTGGAAATATTAGAAAAGCTGCCGAAATTTTAGAGAAGAGAACAAGAAATTAAATCACTTAATGTCTTTATAAATGGTTTGAAGTCAGTGAGTAATGAATATCACACCAACTTCCAGGTAATATACATCTGGTTTTATATGCATAGTTTTCTGGTACAGACTTGTTATACGCTTTGTGATCCCTTCTGTGTCATGACATGGTTCAGAGGCAGATACTGACCCCAGAGTGGATCTATCTTGTGACTCTAGTCAAGAAAGAAGTAATAGAGGCATGACAAGGTGAACAGAGCTGTGACTTCATTTGCAGATATTCTTTCATGATTTGTAAATCAAATGCAAATAGGGGGGATTGTTGGAATTTTCCCATAATTTTTTTATTGCAGAGATTTTTGAACCTAAACCTAAAAATTTCAAATAATTGAAAAAGCAAATTTTTATCAACTATGCTTGTAGATTAAAAAAAAAATCACAAAACCAAAATTATTTGTTTATTCTACTCACAAACCATCATACTGCTTTGTGAAGGAGCATTCAAGGGATGCAACAAACTTAAAAGGAACTGTGACAAAGGAGGGCCACTTACAACGTAAGCCAGTTATCATATGGAGGTGTTATGTCATTTTTCTAACTTTTTTGATATTGATAGTAGTTAACAATTTTTAAACTTATAATTTGTTTCTCATGTAGAATAAAATTAGCATTAGTCATTAATTTATAACATTTGTCTAAAGAGATCACTACCAACAACATAATTTTAGACCCCACAAAACCTGAATCTACCCCACTTGACAGTTGTTTAAATTAAATGTTATAATACGAGAGGAGAAAATGGTGTTCCTTCAGGAAATTTCTGCACAAGCTTTAACCTTTTTATTTATTGCCCTTTTCTGTGGAAACAGTGTTTACAAAGACAGTGAGTGTCACAAGACAGCTTCATCTTGATTGAGTCCCTTGACTAATGTTGGTAGACAGCCCATTTACCTCCTTTAACATGATAACACACCAGGTGGATGCCCAAATAACCAAATAATATGCGAACTAAAATGTTCCCATTCACTGAGAACATATCTGGTTTTTCTGTCACCTTTACCCAAAATGGAAAGACTTGAAAGTCCAGAGCACACAGAAGGGAGATGCATTCTAAGAAAGCTCTTTTGTTTAGAATTTCTCATCTAAAGTATACAATTGACCTCCAAAATTGTCCTGTCACAGATATTTTCAACACTATCTAAAATAACTCTCCTAATACATCTGTGTCTCAGAAACTCTGGGTTTGCCATGCATCTCATAGTGTGAATTAAGAAAGTGCAGATGAGAACAGAAGGTACCCACCTTCCAAGCCTACTTTGTTTTTTTTGTTGTTGTTGTTGTTGTTTTGTTTTTTTGTTTTTTTTTGGTATGTGGATTCCAAAGATATCACAAGAAGGGAGGGGACATTTCTGGTTATTGTGCGATAACACTTGATAAGAGACTACTTAAAGGAGGAAGGGTTTGTTTGGGCTGACAAATTCAGAGCTCAAAATGGAGAAGCCGTGGTGAGAGGGGCAATATTTCACTTAGTTACTGTAAGGAAGGCAGGACTCGGCAATCTCAAGGCCCACCCTCAGGAATGTACCTCCTTCGGTGAGGATCTACTCCGAGTGATTCCACAAACAGCATCATCAGCTGAAGTCCAAGTACTTACAACCCATGCGCTTGTGGGGGCATTTCACATGAATGCTACAACAGGAATCAACAAAAAATAATCCCATAGGAATCTTTCTATAATACTCTAGATATTTTTGCCCATCATAGTTACCAAAGAGAGCTACTGAAGTGATATTTATTTTATTCCAATTTTTATTAGATATTTTCTTCATTTACATTTCAAATGTTATCCTGAAAGTCCCCTAAACCCTCCCCCATCCCCCACCCTGCTTCCCTACCCACCCACTCCCACATCTTGGCCCTGGCGTTCCCCTGTACTGGGGCATATAAAGTTTGCATGACCAAGGGGCCTCTCTTCCCAATGATGGCCAACTAGGCCATCTTCTGCTACATATGCAGCTAGAGACATGAGCTCAGGGGGTACTAGTTAGTTCATATTGTTCTTCCACCTATAGGGTTGGAGACCCCTTCAGCTCTGTGGGTACTTTCTCTAGTTCCTCCCTTGGGAACCCTGTGTTCCATCTAATAGCTGACTGTGAACATCCACTTCTGTGTTTGCTAGTGAAGTGACATTTATAAAGACAGAAAAATAACGTTTCTTTTTCTCTGCTTTTCAATCAGCATCACCAGCTGAAGTCCAAGAGCTTGTGGGGGCATTTCACATGAATGCTCCAACAGGAATCAACAAATAATAATCCTATAGGAATCTTTCTATAATACTGTAGATATTTTTGCCCATCATAGTTACCAAAGAGACCTACTGAAGTGATATTTATAAGGACAGAAAAATAACGTTTCTTTTTCTGTATTGGTCACTGCATAGGGTT
The DNA here is from genome assembly GCA_902729485.2 of Mus minutoides. Classification (NCBI taxonomy): domain Eukaryota; kingdom Metazoa; phylum Chordata; class Mammalia; order Rodentia; family Muridae; genus Mus; species Mus minutoides. Next base: position 1,305,884 of record LR753320.1, on the reverse strand, counting down.
TTCACATTAGTGAGAAATCTTTTAAAATATAAGGTTTCCCAGGCAAGAGCTTAATGCTGCTAAGAACGTTCGAGAAGCAAGTCCTGGGCTCAGAGCACAAAGAAGCGTTGCCTTCAAAGGTGGTGTTTCATCCAGGAGGTAAGGATTGGCTGAAAAAGCTTCTGATGCTGAAGGCAGTGTGAAGGATTTCTACCATTAGCTCAAGCTGAGAAGCTACAAAGCCCAACAGAATCCTCTGAACTTGACTCAGTAAGTATTCATCCTCTATTTAAAATCATTGGCTCTCCTAACTAAAAGGTTATGTTGAGTGGAGTGAGAGAAGCAGAAAATCAGGCCCAGCGCTGTAATGATTTTCTAAAAGGAAGATCAGAATCAACCTGTATGCTTGCCCTTGTACAAGAATGTTCAAAGGGAAGAATGGAGCAGTTTAAAGCATAGAGACCAGAATGTACAACACGCCACACTATTTGCTCTTAGGCTGAAATATTACATCTGCACATTCAGTTCTTTTCTCCAATGACTCTTCTCTGCCTCTCCTAAGTGGCTATGTATGGAAGCATAGATGAAAATAAAATAATTCATAAAGATAGATGACAAGATGCAGCTCCTACAGAAAACTTGGAGAACTTCATTTGACTCATGTGTAGCCCAAGAGAGAACATGGGGAAAATGTGCTTGATGGCCGCACATCTGGTCTTAGCACTTCCTCTGTTCTTCCTTTGCATAGTAGCACAGCACAGCTCAGAAGCACAGGGGCCTGCAAGTCATTCAGCACTTGATTGAGAGCTTTTCTGTGAAAAGGCAGGATCTGAAATATTTGCATAGGCAGGGAGGAAATGCTCTTGCCTTCTCATTGTGCAACGAACGCTTACACCTTCCTTATAGCAACCCTATCCAAAAATCAACCGGGTTTCTGTTGCAGAATAGTGTCACAAGCTGCTTTGTGTGCTCAGCAATGAGGGAACCTCAAAGGTTAGGTTTGGGAATGAGCTTTTGTCTTCCGCTCATTCCTTTCTCTGAATAATTGCAGTGATGACACCATTTCTCCAATTTAGAGATGGATGCAGCTGTACTTAAGCTTGCAACTATTTTAAAATCTACAAATCACATCATACAACATATGCTTTGATCAAATCAAGCCAAGCTGTGTGGGGTGATTACTCTGGGATTTTCATTCTTGGCGTTGGTTATCAGACTCCTCCTCTCTGCATTCTCCAGATAGTATTGGGTTCTCCAGGTAGAGGGTCTACCCCATTCCAGTTTATTTTGATTTGTTTGCATGAAAATTGACACTCTCCACTATCATATGACAAGAATTTCTTTTTATAACTAGGGTACTGAACGATGACAGATGAAAAGTAACCTGTCACTTTGAGTTGCCCTGCTTCATTGTATTAGGAGAAGGTTAGAGTGGACAAAATTTGGGGTTACAAGGAGTCATTTTACAAGATGATTGGCAGAGGAGATTGAGAAAGGAGAAAATTGGGGAAATATGATGATAGAAAAAAATAGAAACTATTAAAAGAGTATAAACAGCCACATCCATTGGCATCTTGGCAATTCTTTCACATTCTGGGTAGTTAAGAAGAATTTGGTTTGAGATCATTATGCAGCAATTTATAAAGTTAAAAGAATTTTAATAGTAATAGATAATAGTAGATATGAGTAAAAAAAAAAAACACATTATTTGAGAATAAGAAGTGGCAATGGATTTTGGTCATTTTCTCCAAGACAATTTTCTTCTACCTAGAAAGATTGATTTAAATCCAGAAACATTATGGAAACTTATGATACCAAGTGATATCTATTTTAGGGTTAGATTCTTCCCCTCAAGCAGAAAATGATTACATGCTAGTTGTGAGCACAAATCCCAGAAATGGACTAAAACAAAGTCATGTCCTGAGAGACAGATGCTGACCAGGAAATAAAGAGAAACTGTACCCTTTTCCTAACCAGAACATCCCTTTATAGAATGGTCCTGCACCCACACAGATTCCCACTTCTGAACAAGCTTATACTGGTAGGAATACAGAGTCAATGAGTCTTTTATTAGGTTTATCAATAAAATCTGAGGAAGGCAATAGTCTCCCCCACCATGCATATTTTTCTAGAGCATCCTATATACCACATCAATGTTTTGGTACAAACTCATTATGCTACCCAGGCCTCCTGATGATCCTCACACACGTGTTAATTCACATAGAAACAAATACTACAGCCTACTATTGCTCCCTTTCTTTGCAGTGAACAGTGTATTTTGCTCACTATGGGGGGAAAATCAGGAGGCAGCCCATTGTATTGTAACAGTTATCTCTGAGTGAATAGAAGAAATTACTTCCAAATGCAATCACAGAATTACTGTAGATTAGTGTACTCTGTGAGCATTAGTGCTGAGGTAAAATCGTTTCCTCTATTACATGACCATGATCTTGAAACTTTCCATTTTATAGCAATAACAGAGATGCATGGTCACACACTGAGCCAGGTAAATCAGTAGTCCTGAGCAGGCCATAACTAATGCCACAGCCAAAGACTGTGTTAACCACTGTCTGATAAAATACAACTCGACAGGAGCTCATTTTGATATGGTGACAATGTGAATATGAGCTTTTACTCTGAAATATAATAATGTAATCACAACAGAGGTTCTCGTTCTCCATTGTAAAAGAGAAGCCTAGGTCCTGTTCACGGACGTCCCTGTAGTGTGTCAGTACTGAGGCTAGGAATCTCGGATCATGGCACTGGATGTGGATGAAGGAAAGAGAAACTGTGAGTGAAGGGGACTGTGCATATTGCAGATATTCGAGGATGAAAGAGCCAAGGGGTAGCAGCACTGTAGTATCAATTACAATGACAAACATGTAGTGCTTACATATTTTTAACTTGAAACATGAAAGGAGATCGTGATTGGGTTTAGCGGAACATCTGAATAGCCTACAGCTTTGGCTTTGAAGTAAATGGCCCACTTTCTTTTCATGCGTTCCTACAAAAATTAAGGAACACCTTCCTTGAAATGTTGACAAATTTGAGCTTAGTTCAAGCCTACTGTGACTGCCTTTGTTTGCAGTGGACAGCAGAGTTTGCACAGTTGGACAGAGATGGGAGTCTCACATTTTGCAAAGTGCAGACTGAGAAGAAAGAATTTTCTAGTGTTCAATTTTATTTACCTAAAAACTGGATCTCTCTACCCTCATGAGTGTGGAATCAGTGTGAGAGAATCCACAGATGATAGACTTGAAGCATCCTGCGAAAGAAATGGCCTGCACAGCCAGAATTTTGAAACAATAATAAAATTAATAAAGTTCCAGGCAAGCAAATAGTAAAAATTTATTAAAGAACACATTCTTATGGTTATTAATCTCATCCTGTTAGGCTTGCCAGCCAATGACTCAGTAGAAGCTAATGTGTAAGATACATTACCATAAAGATTTAACTGTGCATTTGTTAGGCTGACAGAGAACAGAAAGATCTTAAGCACTGGAGATACATCTCAGTGGTACAGAGATTGCTTTATGTGTAAGGCCTAGGGTTTTATTCCATCACCAGGAAATATAAGGGAAGGAGAGGGGAGGGGGGAGGGGAGGGGGAGGGGAGGGGAGGGAAGGGAAGAGCTTAACATAGAAGGTTTAGGAGAGATTTGTTTGTTTGATGTCTTATTTTCAATACACAAAATATGATTGCCATTGTTAGGCATCAGTTTTAGTTTGAATAAGTCAAAAACAAAACAAAACATAACAAAACAAAACAAAACAAAACAAAACAAAACAAAACAAAAAAACCAGATTGAGAAACCCTATGCTATCTAATCTCTACTTCTATGTCACACTTCTTTATCCAAACAAGGCTCCCATGTAATCAAGTACCGAAGGGGTAGGGAACAACTAAAAGCAAAATCAAAAAGTGCCTGAATTTCTGTTGGCTGGCCCCAAGGTTCTGCTGAAGGGGTTTCTGCATAGCTGGGCTATGCACTTGGCTCAGATTCATGGCTCAAGAGGAGTCTCTGAAGTCACCCATCCTCAGCTGCAGCTGCAAACACAAGCTATTGCTCAAGGGAAGGGGAGGAGGCTAGTGTCCTGGGACCTCATTCAAATTGACAACTGCTGGTCTAATCCCAGTGACTATCCTGTTTCTAAACAGAGAGTGGCAGTTGGGGGAGGCGGGATAAAACTTAGGGAACAGTGACTCCAGTGGAAAAGGAGTGGGCTTAGGGTTCCACTCAGCTCTAGAGATGGATGGCTTCTCATAGAACCATGCTGAAGCCTACCCTGTGGGCAGCTGTGTTCTCTGACAACCAGAAGAAAAAGGGGGTTCTTATTCAAGAAAGGAGTCAGGTCTAGCAGAACACGGACTGTAGTCTCAACACCATGAAATATATGCATTATGAATACATGAGCCAATTTCAGAGATGATAAAAAAGAAGAAATTATTTTTGCGATGAATTTAAGAGTGTTTAGAAAGGGTAACAATAATTGTAAAATAAGGTCTTGAAAAACGAAAGGCAGTTTTTAGTAAATTGTTGAAATAGCAAAATGTTGCATGATTTGGAAAAGAGGAACTCAGAGAATCCTCCAACAGTTGCAAACAGAAGATAGAAAAGTCCATAGCATGTATGCTGAGAATTTGCCCAGAAATCTGGGGGATGTGGTGAGAGGACAGGGGAAAATGATTAAGAAAACTGTGTCATTGCCAACATAGGAGGTGCCTTAGTGCCCTAAAAGTATCGTGAAGAGAAATGATATAATTAGGTTGGTGCTGACATTATTCTGGAACTGTCAACACTGTGAAGGATGATGTGAAGACACAGGTGGGAAAAGAGCTACAGAGCAGATGGCTGCGGTGGATGTGAGCTACAAGAGAGGTAGCGATGAGGGCGTGTCAGCCCAGGCGAGAGGGTTACTCAGAAAGCACTTTAGACACTGCAGTGTAGAGCTAGCAAAACTTGGTTGGAGGCAATTTGACATTTTAGAGTTCAAAGAAGATGCTAAAATTGTGCAAATAGTACAAATGAGAATGTCCCTTGACTTCTTTACACATTTTCCGGTGGGGGTGGGACTGAAGCAAGGCTATCTAGGCAGCTCCTGGCTCAGAGAAGGCTCAATCTGTGATGCCAATTTATTGTTATGGAAGCTGCAGATGCCACTAACTGATAAAGGAAACTCTAAGCACTTGTGTCTTCCGGAAGAGATGAGTTTACTTTGGGTATTTGAGAAGCCAAGATGACAGGCTTCAAGTAGTGATATCCAGTAAGATTTGGCATGTGCTGGCACAGGCTGCTCATAAGACTAAGATGGAAAAATAGAAGTTGTCTTAGTGGTTCTAGGCAGTTGTTCTTGCAGAAGACCTGAGTTTAGTTCACAATGTCCATGATGGGTGGTTCATAACTATTTAAATCCAGCTCCTTTACCATGGGCACAAGCACAGGCACAGGCATAGGTGTGTGTGTGTGTGTGTGTGTGTGTGTGTGTGTGTGTGCATTTGTATGTATATGAGAGAAAGATAGAATGTTGAGTGTGTGTGCATATGCTCATAATAAAATAAAAGTAAAATCTTAAAAAATAAAAACTGATGTGGATAAATAATACTAAGGTACACTTCCCTCATGGTAAGAAAGGGTAGTCAATGGTGAAATACACAGATGCTGGGAAAAGACAAAGGCTTTTTATTTGTTTAAAACATAAATAATGTTTTTTTTTTCTTTCATTGAAGCATACTCTTTTTGTTTTATTATTTAGGTTTTGTAGAGCATGAAATTTTATAGGTTACTGCACATGTGTCACTACAGATGAGGGGCCAGTATCCTGATCACTTTGTTAGTTCATACTTGTGAAACTTCTGGTTATAGTTCCTTTAAGTCTATAACTTCTGGTTATAGACTAAGACAACAAGAGAAAAGGCCTGACAAAAAAAGGACAGCATGGCTCAAATCTCCCTGTGTCACGTACGTAGTAGTCATTAGGTTAATACATGTTGCATCACAGTCGGTGAGGAGGATGATGATGATGGGTGGTGTATCCTGTCTTACACATTCTCTTCAGCTGAATTCAAGCTGGAAGGCCGCTGTAAGTCTTGTACATTTATTAACATCAGCATTCTCTTCTAAAGGAGATGCCAATATGGACAATGAGATCAGAGCTAGTTAAAATGACTCTCAATTTTTTTCTTCTATCCAGACATCAGAAATTGGAGTGTGATGCTTAAATGTTTACGAGTAGCTAGATTCTGGGATTTCGATCTCAGCTTCAGCACTTCCTACTTACATGATTTATTACACAATGGATTAAGTTACTTAACCTCCTGCACTCCGGCTTTCTTCTCTACAAATGTAGATGTGAGTATACTATCCCACAGGATCCCGTCATCCATTGAATAGTTTCTCTGTGCTTGGTACCACTTAATGCATTTTAATTATTAATACAGGTTAGAGCTCACCCTGGCATATAATACCAGCCCAATGACTGTTTGGTATAATGCAAAAAATAGAAACTAGCATGGCAGTTGAGCAAGTATGTTAGTAACAGTTTTGGAATCTGTCATTCTTTAGCTCTGTGACCTCAAGTAAATTGTATACTTCCTTAGTAAATAATAAACTTCTCTCACTTCCAAATGTACATACATCAGAGAGAGCGAGAGAGAGAGACAGAGACAGAGACAGACAGAGAGAGAGAGACAGACAGAGACAGAGAGAGACAGGCATACTATTCACTGGCTGAAGTTTTAGTGATATCTAAATACACTGGGGCACATAATATCATCATTATAAGAATATATGAGTTATAATTACATTTCTTGTTATGTTAACATATGTGTCATACATATTTATATTTGCATACACACATATATTCTCATTGTTAGATTTTCTCTTTGATAGCTTAATAATCAAGAGTCTCCTTTCACCTTGGTCTGCATACTCTATCAATCTATCCTTCTGATTAGTTATTTTTGCTTTCCTCTCATTGTCCTTCTGGTTGTTTTAATGAATACAGTTTCCCCTATTCAGAACTGAAGATATTGGACATGCAGGATAGGTATACCAATCTGGCAGACCACTTTATAACAGTGGATTTTTATCAAATGATAAGATTGTAGGGCCTGAGCACTGATTGCCTGTCTAGTAACTAAACTGGATTGTACTGTTGCAAGGCTCTAGCAACCATTCTACCCAGGTCCAATCTTCAATCTTGCCTTCCTAATTATGCCTGAGAACTTTGGTGTTTCAGTTTACTCATTGACTGACCAGTTACTTTCTCAAGACAATTAGTATGAAAATGGTGGGATTAGTACCATATTTTCTACATTTATAGCTATTAATTTGTTCATAAAATAAATATTCCCATTATATTCTTGGCACTAGGCTAGATGCAAAAAAACAAAACCCACTATTAGTGAGATACATCTTTGATCTCACAGAACCCAACCTTGACACTGCAATGGAATAAAATAAGCACCACATTGTAGTCAGTCGAGTTCTTTAGGAGCTCATAGCAAAATGTTGTGGTTACCTCTCTAATCATTGCAGGAGAGAATCAGGTACTAGAGTCCAAATTCTGTGTTGCTCTGAGATCTTATATTGAAATCTGTTTCCCCAAAGTGGAATTTATTGGTGGGTCTTGAGGGAGGAGGTTGGGGTGCAAGGCTTCTGCCATCGTGAATCAGTCAGATTCCCTTACAAAAAGGCCATACAGAGTTCCCCTATCCTGAAGCCATATGCAGACAACCAAGAGGAGATAGTGTCTCAGAGTGTGAATGAATGCTCACCAGAAATGAATCTACTATTGCTTTAACCCATGACTTCTGAGATTTACACACTATGAAAATTAGTCTCTTTAGTTCCTGACACTCAATCTATGATATTTCTAACAGAAATCTGATTGTGTTGAGTAAGATTAAGAATACTTTATAGATTAATATTTGAACTATTGCTTGAAGGAGAGACAGAGTTTGAGTATAAGACTCACCAGACATAGCTAACAGAACAGAGAATGGAAGATGACTTGGAGAGAAAAGAACAAAAACAAGAAAGGAAACACACAATTATAGTGTGTAGCTTATGCAGAGAAAGTCCCTAAGGCCAACATAGTCCCAGAATCAGCAACCAAATGGTCATCCTTGGAAACAAATACATGGAGTAATATCATACATCTTGAACTGGTTGTATTTATGGTTTTAGTAATATGCATGTATATATCAATAATTAATGAAAAAAGAGGCCATGAATTTAAAAGAAAATAGGAAGAGATATTTAGAAGGTTTGGGGTGAGGAAATGGAAAATAAAAGTTATAAAACTATATATTATAATATCAAAAAATAAAAATTCTAAAAAAACTAAAAAATAAAAGACTGGGTAAAATCAAAGAACTTAATAATTTTTAACAAACAAGGAAAAATTTACATTAGTTGGAAAATCGTTTTCCTCATTCCATGTCCAATGGGTTTACAAGAGCAGAGTTGTTTGTTAGTCTGTATACTATAGGTTGTTGAATAGATTTAGTATGCTCCCTGGTGGGCCATGCAACACTTACCATTCCTCCTCTAACTATTTGATATCTCAGTGAACACTAAGTTGCCATGAAGCTGGCTTTATTTTTATCATGCCTGCCTTGAAATGATGACCTTTTAATCTAGAAAAGAGTACTTTTTAAATTGTTTATTTGAAAGAGTGTATGTGTGTGTGTTTGCATGCATGTGCACATATGTATATTTGTAACACGACATGCATTTAGAGGTGAGTAGAAACCTTGAAAGAGTTGGGTCTCTTTTTCCACCAGATGGAGATCGATCCTTAAGTTATCAGACTTTCTGGGAAGTTCCCTTTTACCCACTAAACTGTCTCTCCTTTCTTTTTTTCTTTTATTTTCATTTTTTAAAATTTTATTATTTTTGAAACCATGCAATTTTGAGAAGTTATAACATTTTCCTTCCCTTTCCTCTCTCTAAACCCTCCTATATTTCACCTCCCCAATGTCCTTTAAATTCATTGTCTTTTTTCACAAATTGTTACTGCAACCATATGTATGAATATTTATGAAAATAAAAATGACCTCCTCAGTCCGTATAATGTTACATGTATGTATGTTTTCAGAGCTGACATTTTGGCTCTGGATGCCAAATTGGTGTGCTCCTCACTGAGGAAGACCACTTCTGCTCTCGGCTTTCCTCAGTTGCCTGTAGTGCTTGTATAAGGCTGAGGCTTTTTACACTTTTCTTTTCTGTTTTTTTTTTTTAATTAATTAATTTACTTTATGTATATGAATGCTCACTGTAGCTATACAGACAGTTGTGAGCCTTCATCTAGTTGTTGGGAATTGAATTTAGGACCTCTGCTCGCTCTAGTCAATCCTGCTCTCTCCGGTCTGCCCTGCTTGCTCCTTATTATTATAAGTATACTGTAGCTGTCTTCAGATGCACCAGAAGAGGGCGTCAGATCCCATTACAGATGGTTGTGAACCACCATGTGGTTGCTGGGATTTGAACTCAGGACCTTTGGAAGAGCAGTCAGTACTCTTACCCGCTGAGACATCACACCAGCCCCTTTGTAGACTTTTCTTTACCCACTTTGGCATATGAATTTGTGTAGTCTTTGTTTAATGCTCATTTAAGCTGTCATGTTGATAAGATTTTATGAAGGTAGCTTCTGACATCACTAGGAGACACAGGCTCACAGCAAATTCCCTGGTCCTCTATGGCTTTTACAACCTTTCCACCCACTCTTTCCCAGTGTTCCTGAACTTAGGTGCAGGAATGTTTTGTAAATGTATCCATTGGGACTAGACTCCACAACTGCATTTTGTCTGGTTGTGGTTTTCTGTAATAGTCTCCATCTGTTGTATAGAGAATTTTCCTTGACGAGGGGTGAAGACTACAGTTAACTGTGTGTGCGAGGACAGATGCTCATAGATTGTTTTTAGGGATTGTGCTGGCAATATCTTAAATACTTTAAATATTAGTTTCCAAAAGTCAAAAATGTTAGGAGAAATCACAGTATTATTAAACCTCTAAAAACAGCAGCAGTTTCATTGCATTTAGTCCCTCAGTACATGAAGTCATTATAGAAATATTTTTTGATATTTAAAATAACTCAAGAATTAGCATTTCCTTATGAGTCCTAATCTTGTTGTTTTGATATCACAAGTGGTAGAATGTGTTCATACGTTTATATGTATGTATGTATGTATGTATGTATGTATGTATGTATAAGTGTCTATTATGTGTGGTATATTTATGTTTTGTGTGGCAGAATATGTATGTATAAATGTGTATATGTGGCATATGGCTGTGTACATATGTTATGTATGTGTGCCGTTTACATGTGTCTACATTTGTATGTGTATTCATATATCTATGTATACATGCATGTATGTAGTCACATGATCTAAATTGTTATTCACATTATTACTTTATTCAACTTAAAAATGTGTTTTGCATATATATATATATATATATATATATATATATATATATATATATATATATATATATATATGTGTGTGTGTGTGTGTGTATATATATATATATATATATATATATATATATATATATATATATATATATATTAAAAAGACAGTTATAGACCCTGGCATAAATGCATAAAGGGCTTCTTGGAGGAGAAGAGCATAAAAAAGAGGAGGAAACTGGGAGTAGAGAGGGGCCCCAAACAACCTTTGTTTAGAAATCTCCCTACACTATGCCATAATTTATGATGAACATTTAAATAATTTTCAGACTTGCACTACTTTTAATAACAATGTTACAGTTAATATCCTTGAACATTTATCTTTGTACAATATAATAGTTTCTGTAAAATTAGTTCTTTGAACACACAAGTAATTTGTGCTAATTGTTTTTAAATATAAATTGTCATTATGTACCAAAAAAGTTTAATTATCTGAATGCTTAATAATCTTTCCCAAAGCTTAATACATGCTGCAAGCAGGAAACATAAGTAGATGGAATAATTGTCCCCTGTCTAGACTGAGGCAACTATGGTGACATTTGTTCTCACTTATTAATTAAACATCCATGGAACCCTTTGGATGAGCAGGTGATATGGGTATTATTAGATATGTTGCTTGTTTACAGTGAGAACATTTTTAGAGGCTGAGATCAAAGTTATCCAGCTGAATCAAAACAGCTAAGGCCTGGAACTCCAGGAGGCAGCTGGGAGAAAATGAGAGCAACCCCATCGACCCCAGTCGTATCACTCCATCATTATTTCAGGCTTGTGGTTTGAACCATGCGTTGGTGTTGGCAGCCATGAAGAAAACAAAATCATGTGGCATCACAGGCTGCACATCTCTCTCCTAAGGAACAGATGATATACTGTGCACATGTAAAGGGTGTGTGTGGATTATTGTTAATCCGTTACCTTTTACTGTAAAACCATTTATTCTCTACCTCATCTATGCCAAGTTCACTGCTGTGTAGTACACACGTAGCACAAGTAAGCTAGCCATGGCTTCTGAACTGATTGTGCTCTCCCTGTACCTGACAGTGAGCCTTCACTGTATTCATGAGGGCAGAGGCAACGTGTTGGTGTGTACTTTTACCCACCATTTTAACTAGCATCACTATAAATAGTATTATCATCATTTTATTCATGTACTAATTAATACTAAGACATTGGGATTTTATATTCTGATCCCATCATGCTACTAACCTACTATTGAAAACTTTTCCCTAAAATACTGCTTATGTCCATTCTTCATTTAAAAACAATGCATGCTTTTGTTTTGCTTACCATGTCCAAAATATACATACTCCACTACTCTGGACTTCCATATTTCCCTTAATTCTATTTGTCTAACCTTCTGACAGATGCTCTCAAAGACACACACACACACACACACTTCTCATTTCTATTGTGTGAAGAGTATTGAATAATATGCTAGTGATAAAATATATACAAAGCATAACCCTTCTTATCAATAATAGACATAAGTAGAAAATTATAGCTAAAATATAATATAAATAGGAGGCTACTCAATCCAAACAGAGGTATGGATCGGAACCAGGAAGAGTTTCCTGAACAGATTGTTTCCCAAGAAGAGTCTTCTAGGATTGGGAGGAGATGGCCAGGTGGAGGGCATAGGGAACATGTAAGCAGAGTGGTCACCTTCACCAAGGAAGGCAGGACAAACAGCATAGGGGACGGACAAACAGCATAGAATAGCAGGGAAACTACAAAAAAACTCACTCTTAGAGAAGAGCAAAGCAAGAGACAGGTGATCTTGTACAGTGATAGCAAAGGAGCAAACCAAGTAAAAAGAAACCAGCAGTAATGTGAATTGGGAAGCGATTTCATTGACATTGGATTTGTATGGATTCTTCTCTCCATCACTGTGAGAATATGACTTTTGACACAGCTCTAGGGTTGGGGATGCTGTTTATAATATAAGCTCATGTTGAAGTTAGCTGTGGAACTACTATGAAAAAAACTGATGCGATGATTTAGGGCAAAATCTTTGGTGATTGAGAATTATTCAAGTATATAATTCTTTGTGATCATTTATTTAGTTGGATATGAAAACCAAGGTTGAAAAGCATTCATGAATAACCTTCAAGCTTGCTTCTATTTAGCCTGTCTGAACAAATGGCATAGTTGTAAATGAGTCAACAGGTAGGGAGGGAATAGTGGATTGGGAAGAACAAGGAGAGAGAGGAGAGTAATGAATACCACACCACACTCTTCTGTTTTAGCTTTGTTAATGTTGTTAACACTGTAACGCATTTGAAAGGCTTACTGGACAGGTGGAAGACCTGGAGTCTGGATTGAGCATTGTTGAGACTATCACTAAGGCAATTGGATGTCACTGCCGTTTCTGATGGCATCAAATTTCTGTAAGTGAGTTAGCACAAGATATTTAATAAAAGCAAAATCTGTTGGCAGAACTTTGAGGGTTATCAACATTTATAAAATAAAATACAATAGCAAGATACATATAGAAGGCTAGAAGTGGGACAGGGAGGTTTGTGAGCTTGAGCCAACATGGGAGAGCAGTGTAGTGGAAAGGCAGAGGCAGAAGGGAGGATCATAGTGCATATCGTCAGAGGATATGCACTACTGGCTACTGGAGGTTTCAATAGATTTACCTTCAAGGGATATTTTTGGATGCATAGTAGTATGACTCAGACTTCAGTTTGTGGAAACATGGATAAAATAAACTCCATCCTACCTCTAAAAACACAAGAATGCCCAGGATGGTGGGAGAGATGCTGGTACAAAAAGAAGGTGGTATCAAAGGGGGGGGTATTTAGGCTGTAGGATATATGTTTGTTTTTCTAAACTATTATCACTCTGTCCTGGGGGTGATAATTAATGGACTGTGCTCTAAAGATGCTAAAAGAGATAAATTAAAGCTACGTCAGCCTCTAGGACTGAAGGGAGTGTCTAGTGGCAGAAGAAGATGGGATCTGATGAGCTCCTCTCTGTTGTGAAAGGAGGATGTGTGTTCCCCATGCTAATCCCAAACAGTACTCTTCTTAATATAGGATTCTCTGAATAGTTTTTTAGATATATATTCCCAGCTAGCTTTTATTTCAACAACCCTGAACACCCATGATTTTTTTAAAACTGGATTATTTACTTCCTGTAAATCACTATTATTAGTGCAAATTGACTTAGCACATATACATATGTGAGTTTGTTGGATGGCTGAGGAGTTAAGGCAGATTCTGAAATAAATTTAAGTACTCCAGAATGTTACACAACAACATCCAGAATTTTAAAATGAAAAATTGAAATAAAACAAAAATAAGCAATGGAGAAAGTAAGAATTATTGGTTACTTCAGACTCATCAGAAAGCAAAATGAACCTTTGTAGAACAGTTTTTATTCCATTAACAAAAAAGTAAAAGACAAGGATGGATGGAATGAAGGAAAAACAGAAGGTGGAGAGACAGGGAGAGTAAAAAGAGATGAAACTATTACCTTGGAAAGTCCTATTATTTTTGTCCTTTGCTCCTCACAGTATCTAACCTGGCACGTGGCACTTGGGAGGGATGAACTGATGTACTGCTGGGATGATTAAACACTGTTAATGAAGTCATGTGTGTGATATACATAGAAACCCAGTAGCCTTTAAACAGCATTGCCACAACTAGTGAAGAGCTGGAAATAATTAGGAATAGAAGCATCACTTTAGTGGCATTTCATGCCTGCACTAAAGGTTACAAAGTGACTTTTTTTCTGGTTCTTACACTTCGGGCAGGCGGGAGGGCTTTACTACAGCACTGCCTATGTGCTGCTTTGATGTGAATAGGAAGCTTATGCCTGCCTACAAATCCCAACCAGTGATACAGCGGTCCAAGGGAAATAATTGGTCCAGACCTGCTTGGCATTGGCTCAATTTCCACTTCCATAGTCATAGAACTGAAACTAAATCCGAGGAAGTGAGATACTGGGTAAACAGGAAAACATGATTATCAGTTGTCCTGGTTTCACCTTGGATATCTTGAATCCAAGAATAAATGTTCCCCTGACTCCCATGTGCTAACTCCGCCCACAGTTGGGGATATGCCTCAGGCCTGTCCAAATTTCTTCCTTTGGCTAGATCTAATGAGGCTTTATTCTGTTGGCCGTTCATTTTGGAGGTTGACAGCCACTAATTTACAAACACATATCTTGTCCTTAGAGACTAGACTTGCATATATCTAGTTCATCTACACAAAGGTTTGCTAGGATCTCAGTTGCATAAACCCAGTTGCTCTGAAACCAACCTTCCTTTCTTTCTTTCTTTCTTTCTTTCTTTCTTTCTTTCTTTCTTTCTTTCTTTCTTTCTTTCTTTCTTTCTTTCTTTCTTTCTTTCTTTCGTCCATGAATGTATTGTCATTTCCCATCATATTGTTTTCCACGGATTTTAAGTACTCGAACATTGCACTGCCGTAGACTTGGACTCTCCTTCTATTTCTTTGCTGGGGCTCTATTTATCCTCTCTATCAATTTCTGTGGCCCTTCCAGATGTTTCTTCCAGTCCTGTCTCAAATACTGCATTGAGGGGAAAGAACCACCCTACCAGAGATATGTAAGTCACACCTAATCTCAAGAGTGTAGAAATATTAGCAAATGTATTGTGCCAGTAATTATTTAACATGTGTTTTATTAACAGGTAGTGAGATAGTAATATGATTTGATGTTTAGAGGAGAAAAGTACAATTATACATATGTTTACTACTGTCATAACAAAATACATTATTTTGTACACTAACTTTAAAAAATCTATATTTCTTAAGATAATATACCATCCTGGACAAATTCTGATCTCAAATTAATAAGCAGTTGTTCATTTATACATTTTTATGACACGGAATTAGTTCAATGTATGAAGAAAGTGCAAAGGAGAAAAAAGACAATTGGTGAAGAAATTTTCTTACCAGGATCTTCACCAGAAAGACACCAAGCAGTATCAGTCTCAACTCTAAGAGTCTCTAGCTCTAGAAATGAGTTCTATTATAAAGCAGTGTCTTGTGAAAATGCCCAGGACAGTAGATTCTGTCTTAGCAAATGGAGAAAGTGGCTTCTGCCCCTCTTATGGACTGGGTACAATATGTCACCCAAAGACTCATATGCTAATGATTTGGACACAGTACACTGGGAAGCACTGTAACAGGACGTGACTATATCACAGAAGATCCACCTTTCTAAAAGGACTGGCCCTGTCTCACAAGAGTGCAGCAGATCTCCTGGGATTGGATCATTTATAGCAACCATGGGTCATTTCAAGCAAGTTAGGTATTCCTGTCTCATCTTGTGAACTTTTCCTATCTCCTCTCTGTCTCAGTGTGGCCATTTACTATCTCCCCCGTCTTTCTGTCTGTCCCCATACCTCACTCCTCAACAGGACCCATACTTTGTTCGACTTGCAATGTTTTTTTGTTCTAGTCCTCCATCTCTCACATTATTGACTTGACCCATCTTGAAGAGCCACACAATTTTTAAATTAAAAAAGCACAATGATGGATGTTTATGTTGCTTCTGAATCATGCACTTTGCTACCTAAATCAAATTCAATTCTTCCTGCTTTGGAGTCAACACAGCCACCTGACAGGAATAGCCTAGTCTACTAGCAACTTGATATCTTGTTAAATTCAATCAAGCTATGCTTGAGATAAAGGGAACAAGAGCATTTGTCTTAACCGCTCAGGATTTATGAGGCCATAATTTGTCTGTGTATCAGATATTTTATTTCAAGACCAACAGAGTTCAAAGAAAAGTCTTAGTGATTCTGAAGTCAATAGATAACCTTGGAACACCGAGATGGTTCTTCATGGCCTCCTTCTCTGTCATTTGGGGTCAAGTTGCAATTCTTACAAAATATCAGGACTGGTCAGCGTCCCCTGGTACATATGAGGGAGAGGACTGACCATATTGTCTAGTCCCAGTGGGCAAGGATGCGCCTAATCCTCTAAAGAATTGATGCCCCAGAAATGGGGGAGTGCTGGGGAGGGGGGACACCATCTTAGAGGAGAAGGTGAGGGGGTTTGGGGTGAAGAACTCTGGGGAAGGGAGGACTGGGAGGGTGGGATAATATTTGGGATATAAATAAATAAAAGTTCATTTAAAAAATAAAATATGTTCCCAAGGAAGAAATGCCAGGACTATACACTGGCTGGAATTTGATTAGAAGATAGGATTTGAGATAATTTGATGTGGATTTGAAGATAATTTTTTGTGAATCCTAATAGAATAGGTGCTAGAGTCCTGGAACTTGATGTGTTTTTACCAGAAGTTGGCTAGTGTAATTATAGAGTTTGAACTAGACACTTAAGATCACATTTATTATCATTTAAAAACACTAGGATTATAATTAATATTATTATGTATGTCCTGTGTGTGTGTGTGTGTGTGTGTGTGTGTGTGTGTGTGTGTGCAGCTGCTGTGGAGCTCAGAGGACACAGTACCTTTCCTGAGTCTGTTTTATCCTTCTATTATGGGTTCGGAGAATCAAACTCAGGGTATCAGGTTTCACAGCAAGTGTTTTTAAACACTGGGCCATCTTGCTGGTCCTTGTTTTTCAATAGTTAAAAATGGATCCTGTAAGACACTTCAGCTCAGGAAGCAGCTCTCTCTTCCAAGATAACGTTTCCTCATGATAAATCTGTTCGATAAATATGAGTTTTAGAGAAGATAATTTAAGCTCACAGCTTTGTACATTTTCTCAATTAAGCATGCTGTTCTTATTCTCAAGATAACCGCAATATTTATGATGGAAAATTCTGAAACCTAATGGTCTCAATGACAGAGTTGTACACCAAGGCACACACAAATCTTTATGTAACTGCAGAGACGCCCAAATCCAAACAAATAATATAATGCTCTTTTTTCTTGACTAACACTTCTTGCTTCTGAAGTAGAATAAAAAATGAAAAAAATTAGGAGAGAAACAAGAGGCCAATTGAATACGTTAGACAATAATGGCTTTCTAAAAGTTCCTTCAAATCAATATATTGGGGGTGAAAAGACAGAAATAGAGCCATGCTAATTGTATTATTTAAAACTCATTGAGTTTATAACAAATGATCACAGCATTTGTTGTTTGCCAATTCCGGAACTATCCAGAGTTGAAGGGTACTTCTAGGATGAGCTATTTTGGGTCTATATTTGCCCTTTAAGGACAAAAGAAAAATGATATACTGCTCAACTTTTGCAGAAATCGTCACTCTTTTCTTTTCCCTGTTTTTCCCATTGGCTCCTTCATTTTCTCCTTCCCTCCACTGTGAGTAGAATCATAAATAATCTTTCTGCTAGAAACATTGCTTTCCTGGCTCTTCCCTCTATCCCTCCCTAGAGAAAATGCACCTCTGCAGACTTGCTGGAGCCTGCACAGAGCCACGAGTTAACCCAGGATCCCTCAGCATCAATTTCTGCCTGAAAAATCAAGATCTACAAACATCTTCTCTGTAACAGTTATATGGGTAGAAAGTGATTTCCTTTCTTCTCTCCACCTCCTCTCCTCTCCTCTCCTCTTCTCTTCTCTTCTCTTCTCTTCTCTTCTCTTCTCTTCTCTTCTCTTCTCTTCTCTTCTCTTCTCTTCTCTTCTCTTCTCTTCTCTTCTCTCCTCTCCTCTCCTCTCCTCTCCTCTCCTCTCCTCTCCTCTCCTCTCTTCTCCTCTCCTCTCCTCCTCTCCCTTTCCCATCCCTCCTTCCCTCTCCTCCTTTCCTGTCCTGTCCTCTCCTCTCCTTTTCTCCCCTCTCTTCTTCTTTTCTTTTTTCTTCTCTTTTCTCTTTCTCTTCTACTTCTTTTCCCCCCTCACCGCACCCTCCTCTCCTTCTCTGCTGAATTGCTGACAGAAAGCTAGAACTTCACTCATCTTGTTTTCCTGAGACAAAACTAAACTTTATCATTTTTCCTTTCTGTTACTATCTTTCAAAGCATTTTTCAAAGACCCTGAGAATTTCTCTAAAACATCTTCCTCCTTCTCCAAAAACTAAAGCACTCAACAAACAAACAAACAAACAAACAAACCCAGCCTACTAACAAACAGTGAATGAATCAGAAGCATAAGGTTCATATTCCCCTTAAAGTGAATTGGGGGGCGGGGTGTTAAAAATTAAGCAGAAGATTATTGAGCAAAACATTTTTTTGCCAAATCCCAAATTTTTGAAAAATAGTTCAAGATGTTTGCTAAACCTGAAATAGGTCTGAGTTACCCATCCACATTTAATTCAAGCTAAAATAATTCTTACCAGCTGAATGCTGTAGTCAGTAGACTTGGTAAGAAAAAAAATCAATGACAATATAGAAGAAACTCTTTTAAACATATAATTGTTCAAATTGAAAACCAGTTGCCTTTGTGAAAGGCTTTGAAGGAAAATATGATGATTCCATTTCTGGCTTCCCAATCATCCAGGATGCACCTTAAATTGTGTTTGTATAACCTGTAAACTGACCCCCTGCCTTACTGTACTCTTCAGCTTAGCTCTTTTAGTAACATGGCAGGCAAAATATACTGCAGAGGGAATGACCATGTCAAGAGTTCCTTACTAGAAACAAAATTCTTGCCAGTAGTTTTCACCTTGAATGATGTTAACAGTTTCTATTTAATTCGTATGTTACCTGGACTTCCACTGTATCGGTTCGGTTACTCTTAAAGAAGAAGTAAATTTGTGGGCTGGGGAGGTGTTTCACTGCTTAGAGATCTTGACATAGAAAGGACATCTTAAGCTTGGCACAGTAATGTGCCCCTAAGGTAAAATAGCAAACCTTTGTAAGTTAACAAAACAGACCTTACCTTGAGGTAGAAGGTGAGGACTAGTGCCTGCAGCAATCTCTGGTGTCCATATTGGTACACATATGGCACATATGTGCAACTGTGCACATGTGTGCACATGCACAGAGGGGTTACTACACACAACATACACACGAGTCACACACATGTGTTTACATGTGGAACTACGTATAAATAATACGGTACCTCAAGTAAAGTTTGATGAAGTCAGATGGAAAAAAAAAAATGAATTGTGTGGTAGGGGAACCAGGGAGAGCTAGCTATCTGTATCCATTTGTTAGACCTGTGGTATGGGGGCCAGTTTCACTATCATTTTGAGCAGTTACTAGAGGGATCTGCCCTCTCCAAATGGAAAAGGACTTTGAAACTTATCAGGTCTATTGCATGAACCTTCTTGTTACTTCCAGATATTTTACTCTGTAGCTTTAGCTTAGAAATGTGCACAGTCACAGCACTATGCATTACTTTCTATTGCTTCTCAACCAATTATCACAAAAAAGGGGTGTCCTAAAATAACAGTTCTTGTCTTACAGTGGTGCACATAAGATGTCCAAAATAGACACTGCCACACAAATATCAAGACACCAGAAGGCAGTAGTAGAGTATCTTTGTAGATACTCACTAAATGCTGCTCATACTCCTTGGCTCACACCCTTTCCTCCAACTTCAGGGCTGAGTGCTATATCAGTCTGACCTTGGTTCTGACATCCTCTCCTCTCCTCTCCTCTCCTCTCCTCTCCTCTCCTCTCCTCTCCTCNCACACACACACACACACTTCCCTATTCTACACTTCTTCTTCCAATGGTTTTTGTGATTAATTAGGTCCATTTAGATAATCCAGGATAATCTATCTAGTATAAGGTCGGTTTATTATGAACCCGAACTCCATCTGCAACTTTAAGACTTTAATCCCTCTCTTTCATGGACTATGATGTAGCCATATCTCCTAGGGATTGGGATGTTGTCTTTGTTTCATTCTCTGTTGTTGTGACAAATTGCCCTGACCAAAACAACTTAAGAGAAAGGGTTTACATGTCTAACAACTTCAAGCTATAGCTCATCTCTGTAGGGAAGGCAAGAAGGTAGAAACTTAAAGACAACTGGGAACGTCCCTGAATTTTGTAAGTGATGTACACAGGTTTCTGCAGAGTCTTTACGCACCTTCCTCCTCCCCACCCATACCAGCTTTGCTTCCATCATTTTGGGGGCAGTGCATCTTCAGTCCTATTTGTGTATTTCCTCTTTTGAGAGATTTTTTTTTCTTTTAGAATGTAACTCTCATTTAACTCTCAAACATGTTTGTGGCTTTTCTAAAAGTTGCTTACAATTGCCTCGTTGCCAAAAGGTGTACAATAAGCCCTATACAGATGCACCCAACTGGACTGTTCGACATCTAACTATGGCTGTACGTGTCATTTTTCACATTGCTCTTTGTCATTTTTTGGGATGAAGTACAATCTCTTTAGTGAGAGATCATGCACGGTTTTTCACCCAGTACATGTTAGATAAGGTTGATTAACGTTGTCATGTCTCATCTCTTACAACTTCTTTGCACAGTTGGTTAGTGCCAGTTGCCGGGCTTCTTCATAGCACTACTGATTCAGTCTTTTCCCCTGCTGAACTAGTTCAGTCAGTCTTGTGATATGTTAGACTGCAGGTTCACTCCATGAGCTATCTTTCCTGCTCCCGTTCTTATCGCTGCACTGGGACAAGTTCTCCCCTTTGCTCCCACAGATTTCGTTACAGATGAACACAGGTCATACCACTAATGAGGTTTCCATAATGACCTGTCCCACCTTCTTTCCTCGTGGATTTGATAATTGCAAGGTGCAAATTTTAGAGTCTTGGCCTTGTGAAGATCTGTGGCTGCATGTGCCAGAGAGAGGTTCAGTGGGACTTGAAGGCAGACATTTCAATCTTTGTCCCCTGGCTCCCTCTTGTTACACCACGCTGTCTCTAATGCTGATCCTATCTACTTACATCTGAGTAAGTACTGCAATTTTGGTAGGACAGAAACAACTAGTTTGAAATGGTACATTTTCATGGTTTGATACCATACACAATAAGCAGAATTTTAAATGAAAATTGATTGATCTGGTAAAGTGTTCATATCCTGCCCACTATTTTCACAGTTCTGGGTCCAAAATCATTATAATAAAATTTCTATTCCAGCATTCGTCAAGACTATAAAAGAAACGTTGCCATTCATGGTCGTATTAGTGCAACAGGGCCCAATGCTGCTTTCAAAGACTATTTTCTTATACAGAGACATTTTATAGTCAGGCAATCATCTTGTTAAACATTCCCTATAAAATTTTAAAAATCATTACCTAGGAGTCTCTCACTGTGGCACTAATCACACCTCTACAATTAAGCTTATTTCAACCCTTCACTGTAATCCGTTTTCTTTAATCAAGGGTTTATTATTGGGCTGTTAATGTGAAAGTTGAAATAAGAAAAAAATGTCTCTGCTCAGAAATGAATTCTAATAGTAGCATTTATAGAAAACTGAAAAATTCCAATATTTTTCTATGAGATTTATGTTAGGGTATGAGTTTGATTTCTTCCTTCTTACCCTTGTTGAATGGTTTTTCTTTCATAGGAAGACAGCAGATTTTCTTTATGGATTTACAAATATCATTTATCTATCTATTGCATTTGGGTTTTCCTTAGTGTGACTAGAAAATCCCAATTATTTTATCAAGCTGGGAAACACAAATACAATTAGCACGGGAATATTTTTGCTGTATTCTGTTATATCAATAATTAAAATGTAGTGCTTTCTATTAAAAAAATCTGGAAATAGAGCTTTGATAAACAAACAAACAAACAAACTTTCTATTACTCAAGTGTTCCTCTATTAGAAAAGCTTTAAGTCCAAGGGGAAGATGTATTGTAATGTTTGTCAAAATTTAACCATACAATGCATAATTGGTACAAAACCTTATAATATAAATTCATACACATCACTACATTTTTGGCTTGTAGCGCTGCTGGGAATGATTATATAGGAGCTATTTCATATACCCCAGCTTTCCTAAAATGATCCATATTGGTTCAAGCCTCAGCTATTTCTCACATAGCCAATGTCTTCCAGATCACCATGTTAAAACAGTTCTTGCATCTCTAACCAATGTTCCCCATGACAACTTGGGAGAGAGATATTTTCAAGTGATAATAGGGCTTCTCACCTCACAGTGCTCAATGACTTTATTCAATTTTGTTATTCAAAATAGAGTACAATATCCTTTTGATGAAAAATCTATTTTTCTATTTGACTGACACTATATGTATCTCCTTTTAGCGTTCCCTTACCTGTCTCCTCCTGAGATGACAGTTGCTACACATGCAGCAACATCTGTCAAATGCGGCATTATTGGAAATCTGTATGATTCCAGGACAGAAATTATGTTTATTCTTTCATGTGGGATAGACAAACATATCTTTCTTGTCTTTTATATAGCAGTGATACCAAAGGCATCAATAGCCATCTTGTGGTAATGAGACTCTATGAAAAGGACCTCTGAGTTTAAAAGACAATATGCTAATCATGGAAAAAGGAAAAGTCTAGTCTCCAGTGGTATAAACTCTTAGCTGAAATTAAAGTCAGTGTGACTTTTAAGAATGTCTGTTAAGTGAGAAAAATGAAAGCCACATTCTCAGCCTTGCCCTGCTCTCCTGTACCTTAAAGTCAGAAGCCCCCCCCCCACCTCCCCAGCAGCAGCACACAGCTCTCAACTCCTTGTGCTGTTCTCAGAAGCCCCAAAATTACTAACATCCAGAGAGTGGCTCCAATGTTCTTCCCAACCCTGTGCTTGCTCAGTTGCACCTTCTAATTTCCCCACACTAAACATGTCATACATTTTACCCCTTTTGCCCTGTCAAATCTCATTTAAAATGTGTCTTTCTCCAAAACACTGTTAACGATCCCTGGATAGGATTTTCTTCTTCATCTTTGTACTCTGTTCAGAAATGATCACTTATTTGAGAGTGTCCACACATGCTTCTATCTAGAGGCAGATATGTATTTGAAAGTGAGGCCATTTGTCCACATCATAGTCCCTAGAGGTTCTCCAACCTCACTCTCCACCTACTCCTTTGAGTCAGGGTCTCTCCCTGAACCCAAGGCTTAGGTTCTTTTTAGGTGAGAAGCCAACTGGCTCTGGGGGTCCTCCTGTTTCTGAATCCCTTAAGGCTGGGTTATAGCCTTACATGAGATAACCCTGTACTCTTAACAACTGCTAGTCTCCTACTTACATACACTTTAACATCCAACAATTTTTTAGTATCATACACACACAATACTGATAATGTTGACTCATTTATATTAGTTCTCATTGGCATTGTATTTTCCAAGAAAGTATGGTATCCTTTATGGGGAAAAAAGCTACTAAGTTTTAGTAAAGATATGGCACTAAACAAGTCCTAATAGCTTCAAGAAGAGAATATGAAAAAAATGAAAGAAAAAGGAAGTAACTGAACAAAGTAAAGAGTAGAGATGGAGAGGTTTGATGAGAAGTCATCTCCAAATATGAACATTGATTTGGCCTCTCCTTTGACACTGTAGTCTCTATCTCATGTATACAAGAAAAACAATGAGTAATCTATTCCTCTCAAACTCAGTATGATGCTGTTACAGTGCACCTGATACAGAAATGTTCAACAAAACATCTTCCTTCAGTAATTTGGATTGCTTTTGCTTCATTTCATTTTGCCTTAATAGCAGTAGAATCCATGTGCTCTACTGATTGATTGATAGATGACTACCCATGCAGCCTTGCCAATGAGATAGGATGGGCAGCATTATCAAAGTACTAATACCATAACCAGACATTGGACTTCACATCCTTATATGTTGTAGTGACGAAGAGAAATGATTCTACGGTTCCTTATCTGAAATTGTATTCTAGAATTTGCATCTACATTATTCTAGTAAGAGTTTCAAAAGTTTAATTAATATTTTCAATAGAATTACAGTTTTAACATGAGATAAAGATTACAGCATTTAGATTAGAAAATATGGTGACAGCACTAGAAATAAGCAGTTTATACCCTCTTTGAAATATTAATTTGTTTACTCTCTGCATGGTTTGGTGAGACACATTTGCAGTATCAATAAAACTGTGGTGTAATCAGCTGTGTTTTATGCGTGCTCTAAAAATCACTTGATAATTAATTTGTTAACCTTTTTCTTTCAGCAACCTAACATTAAAACACTAATGTGTATTTGCTAGATCCCACATAAACTATTTCATATATCACCTAACTGTTTATTCTAACAAATCCTAAATTTCTTTTCTGCTTCCATTGAAAAGATAAAGTCCCTGAAAGCTTTTGATATTCATCATCAACATTTAAGGCTCAGTGTTGGATGGAAGTAAAAAATATTTTTAGTCTTTACAGAGAGTCCAATTCATGTAAATGATCTTTAGAAGGAATTGTGATTATGGCCAAAGACACAATCTGTAATAACAATAATCATTTCAGAATTTTAAAATTATCCTTAATGATTCCATCTGGATCATAACGATAACTTATAAACTGTGTAGAAGACAAAAAGGTTTCAGTCAGCAAGAGTTTCATGAGCAAGATGGAGAGGAAACAATCTGAATTCAAGGGACTGAAGAATCTAGCTTAACTGGGGCCTGGATGCCTGTTGAGAAGCCATGAGATAAGGCTGGGGCATTGGGTGCAACCTCATGGTCTTGAATGCTGAGCTAAAATGTTTGACCTTTGCTCGTAGATAATGAGAACCACTTGAGTTTTTGAGGTTGTAGGTGACATCACAAAACTGTTTTTAGTAAGATTGATTTGGTGCCAATGCACTGGATAGACTGGGAACAGGTTAGATGGGAGCAAATGTCCTGCTCCTCCCAGGAGGAGCATGGAGGGAAGAGAAGGAAGGTAAGGTAAACAAAGGTACTTGTGCCAAGGAAGGAAGGGATGGAAATCTACTCATTCTCATTGAATAATTGATTATACACACTAGGACAATGCATATTTTAAAAGAAGCTTTGCCCATTTGAAGGGGAGCCATGCAGAGGCAGACCTTCACCAATGGGTTGGAATACTGTGAAATTTCAGCATCTTATACAGCATCCTCAAGGCATCCCAAATCTACTCCATGTCACATTCTATTCTTGCTTAATTTCACCTTTATGTTCATTTTTTTTAAATCACATTTTTTCAACAAACTTGCTTTATAAGTTGTTGAATGCCTAGTACATATCTAATGTCAGAAATATAGCCATGGCCAGAGTGACAGGACTACTGGCTTCGTGAAGCTGATGTTCCACTGTTGATAAACAGTGGTCAAGTATCTAACCAAGAGCCGAAATCTAAAAGGCTAATGTGTCAAAGAATGCCTGGAGGGATTTAGGAAGATTGTAAATATGTTCGAGTGAGGAGGTGACATTAAGCAGAAACCTAAAAGATAAGAAGCTATGTGTATAGGACACAGTGAGAATGAGGTCTTCGGCAGAAATGATCCTGGCTTTCAAAAAAAGTAATTAGAAAACTATTAGGGGAGGCAGCCAGGGGCATTGAGGCATTCAAAGACTCTCTAAAATACTTAAACCTAGGGGCTTTAAGGTTCAGGGTAGAAGTAAAAGTTGTACTCAACAGAAATTTAGATATTGAGACAGTAAAAGGTATTTGGTTTATTGAGAAATAAATAGACAATTCTCATCAAAAACTTGCTCATGTGATTAAAAATGTGATTAAAAAATTTAATTTAATTTAATTTAAAAAGACCTTTATTCCTGGATTTACTATAAACATGTGGGAGGGAACTTGTCACAACGAAAGTCATTGGTCAATGTACACACAGTCCTAGACTTGCAAAAGTAAATCCCTGCGGTATTTCATTTCTCCTGGTGCTCTTCCCTGGTGTTTGTCCACAGATCTCAGTCTGAGGTTTTATTGAAAGGAGGATTCACCAGAAGGCTTCAAATGGGAAGCAATTAAACAAAGAGCCCACTGACAGACGCACAGTGTTCAGGGTCTTACATCAACTGCACCAAATAAGGAATGACCATGTCTAGGGAGCTGTGTTTTTCTGGGGACTTTTAGACAAGCATTTCCTGCTTTGTTTGGAGACTAAGGAAGAATGGAATGAATGTCTGCTTTGATTCTCACGGGTTGACCTATTTTGACTGTTTTCAGGAAAATAATCTTTAGAGTCCTCTTTGAACTTCAACCAAATTGCCTTTTTAAAACAAATATTAAGACAATTGACTTCATTTTCTTCCCAGATTATTTTGAAGCTGATCTGAGAAGAACATATATGTTTTCTCCAAATACATTGTGGAAATGGTTCACTGCGTGTTATGAAAGGCAAGTTTAGTCTCATTTCCTCGGCCGACTTTTCAACCTGACAGTGCTAAATGGCGAGAATTCTTTGGGATTATGGTGTGTGTTTTGAGAGAGATCCTGGAACAGCTGGTTATTTTCAGCCATTTTGTCACTGTGGCAAGGGACTGCTGCTGTGTGCAGGAGAGAGGGAGGACCTTTCTTTGAAAAAAAAAAATCAAGGTAAAAAGAAATCACATAAAATTCAGAAGAGAATCCAGTTTCTCAGACCAAGTATAGATATTTTACTATTCTCTTCAGAAAGCATGCATTTCAAAACTGTATTTTATATGAGAAGAATAATTCTCCCACTGAGAGATCTCCGGGAAAGACAATTTTTAAATATTGAAACGGGTAGAAAGTTTTGTCTTTCTGATCTTTCTGTTACTGAGAATCTGGACTTTTGTACGTCTTTCTTTAGCTTCCAGGCCATCGGATTGCATGAGGACTACAATATGAAATGCTAATTCCTGTATCAGGAGTTATGTGGATTCCCTGTGTGCTCTGCTCCCAGACCCTGAGAAACACATCCATCAGGCCTCGGTCTGACTGAACACAGGTAGATGGTTTATAGACTGTTAGCCCACGCTGCTGCTTTAGATTTGCGGGATTACTCCACAAGAACAAGGCAGGTTCTATTTTTGACATTTCAGCAAAGAGACCACTTGTACACTATGGCCCGAGTTGATTTACTGTAAGAAAATAAGAGTGCTGTAATTTGTAAGACATTTATTACATGAGTCCAATTTTTTTTTAAAGAAATGCTCAGTGTCTCTGTCCATCCCATCTGGTTTTATTTTAAACTTGCTCTAGTCACATATGAAATTTTGCTTAGCTGTCTTCATTTTCTTAGTCAATCTTGATTAATGGCCTTCAAAGTAAAAATAATTGGCCTGCATCAGGGTTGTTTTATAACTCTTGTTCGCAAAGAATGTGAGAGGCTGGAAAATGAGCCTAAACAGAAGGAATGCATTACGTTGGTCTTTGAGAAAGAGCAGTCCTTCGCTTGTGTTTCACTGTGTATTTTTATAACAGGCGCCTCATTGACCGTCCGCGATATGGCAGATATGCAGAGCCAGGACTTATGTATACTTCATCAAATCGGCCATGGCGGCTCAACTTCCCCACACACTACACATGTGAGGCTAGAACATCTCCAGGCCAGCCTGGTACGGCTGGGAAGCCTGAAAGTTAATCATCTAGCAAGGCCAGTCTGTGAGACGCAGAACTTAAAGCAGGGCAGGGGGCTAATTGTCACTGAAGTCTAAATGGCTTGTTTACAAAAGACTTCTCCAGCCTGGGCATTCCCCAGCCCCACTTTCCTCAAAAGTGTGTTCAACTTTAAAGGAGTTGAGGGAAATGTGCTCACCCTATGATCACTGTGGGCTGCTACTCAAGCTCTGTTTCCTTTCAAGATCTCCACTTCTGGGAGAGCCTGACAGTTACAGAAATAAATTTGAGTTCAAACACAGACAAACATAGACACAGACAAAAAAAACCACATAGACACACACACTCAAGATACACAGACATATAGGCACATAGAGACACAGACAAACACAGAGTCGCACGGATAAACACGGAGATACTCAAACACGACACACATACAGTCACACAGAGACACAGGCCCACACAGAGAAAAACACACAAAGACACAGACACACAGAGAGAAAAAGACTCAGAGAAACACAGAAAAAGATACACAAACATAGATACACACAGAAATTCATACATTCACACAAAGACATACATACATACATACATATTCACACAGACATACGAATACACACACAGACACATAAAGACATACATATATAGACACACAGGCATGGATATAAAAGAGAGACACAGATGGATTAATCTTTCTAAATAATATGCTATTGTATAAATAGATATTATATGGAGCTTAAATAGCCAATCATCCTATCATTAGTGTTAGAAAGTTAACCCAAAAGATTCAACTTCTCAAAAATCCTAATACAAGGTTCAATAACTTAGTGATTTGAATAAATTTTGAATGTCCTTATATTTGGTGTTTAAAACAAAAACACAATTAAAATTCCTTTAGGTTTCAATTGATGTTAAACATACATCGATTCACGGTAACTTATCCACACCAGCAGGCTCACGGCCCATAGCAGGCAGGCGACTGTTTGGGCAGTGCTCTGTGAGAGCCATTATTTCCTCTTGTTCAGAGCCCCAGGGTTGGCTGAGCCTTCGGGAGGTGAGGTACAAGATGGAAGGGGTGGAGAGCAGCTCCCTGATGCTGGTAAAAGCTTTTTGACAGTTCTACTAAGTAACTACAGTAGAGGCCTTGATTAAATAGCTATTATGCTCCATGTGTTTTCGTAAAAGGAAAATTAAGCTCATTCTCAGCAGGAAAGGAAGGATCCTTATGGTACCAGGTTGTGGCACAGGGGAAAATGCTGGATTGAGAATTTCAACCCACAAGGAAACATGAGGTTTCCTGGGCCTCTTCCTCTTCCTCAGGCTTCTACGGCACTGCCTCTTCCTAACCAGTTTGTTCTGCTCCTTCAGTCTCTAATTTCTCTCTTGGCTAATGAGCCCTGGAGTCTTTTTCATGCTTTTCTCCTGCCCTCTAAGTCTGCTGGATCCCAAACTCGAGGCTGGATATGGAGGGCATTATGTTAGGTACAGTAAGCCAGACCCAGAAAGACAAGCTTCTGTCTTTGCCTCTGTGTTCAGTCTAGAGTCTAGAGTCGTTTAGAAGTGAAGTTGAGTAAATATTATTTGGAAGAGGAAAAGAACAGTGAGGGAGGAACGGAGAGAGAGGAGACAGTAATAGGAGTGAATGTGTACAGAGTGCATGACATTCAATGTCACAATGAAACCTATTATTTTGTACAATTAATAGACATTAATGTTTTTAAAGAAATGAGATTTTTTTTCTGCCTGGGAAGGCACATTCTCTTCTTCCATGCATCTTACAATAGTTATACTTTCCAGAATAATGACAGAATCATGGATAATGTCCTACTCTCACAAGCATCCTACCTCCATTACTCCAGAACATTCACACATTACCCACATGAATTCATAATCTAGCATGGATGCTGCTAATCTGGGTAAGTTTGTTTACTTAGAAATGTATCAGTCTAGAGACCTGCGTTTGGTCAGTTCTTATTAGTATGTGTTCATGCACCCAGTTCAATGTATTATCTCAGTTTATTTTTATAACAGAACCAGACAATGCCATCCTCTGCTACATATGTGGCTGGAGCCATATGTACTGTTTGGTTGGTGGTTTAGTCTCTGGGAGCTCTAGGGGGTCTGGTTGGTTGATATTGTTGTTCTTGCTATGGGATTGCAACTTCAACTCCTTCAGTCCTTTCTCTAACTCCTCCATTGGGACCCCGTGCTAAGTCCAATGGTTGACTGCAAGTATCTGACTCTGTATTTGTCAGAGCCTCTCAGGAAACATCTATAACAGGCTCCTGTCAGCAAGCACTTCTTGGCATGCATGATAATGTTTGGGTTTTGTGTCTGTATATGGGATGGGTCCCCAGGTGGAACGGTCTCTAGATGTTCTTTCCTTCAGTCTCTGCTCCACACTTTGTCCCCATATTTCTTTTAGACAGGAGCCCTTCTGGGTTAAGAACTTGGAGATGAGTGGGTGGCCCCATCCCCCAACCAGGGGCCTTGCTTCACCTTTGGATAGGATCTCTTCAGGTTCTCCCTCCCCTTTGTTGGGCATTTCAGCTAATCTCATCCCTGTTGGGTCCTGGTAGCCTCTTGCTTTTCTGGTATTTGGGACTTGCTTGTAGCTATGCCCAGTTCCCCATGCCCCATTGCTACACACCTTTGTTTAATTTCCTAACCCTCAGTATATCATCCTTGTCTCCTCTCATACCAAATCCTGCCTCCCTTTCCCCTTCCCCCTCTGCTCTTTTTCCCAAGTCTCTCCCATTATCTAATCCCATTTATTCTCACTGTATGGATGAGAGGAATTAACTGTGACTAGGATTCAGGAATTCCCCTCAAGTAAGCACTCACTCTAAAGCCCATTTTCTTAACCATTATACAAAGATTTCTACACTTGGTCCTATTGGAACATGAATCTGAGAAGTCTTTGTTGTAGACTTTTTGTCTATCATAAGATTACTTTTGCATGTGTGCCTACATGTGTATGTGCAGGCATATTTACACATGTGTGCATATATGTGTGGAGCTCATAGAAAAACCTCAATTGTTATCCACAGAATGTCATCACCTTCCTTTGAGACAATGTCTTTCATTTGCTCAAACATTACTGATTGTGCTAGGTTGGCTTGATAACAAGCCCAGAAGATCTTCTCATCTCTGCCTGCCCCAGCTCTGGGACTAAAAACACATGCCACTTTTACATGGGTTAAGGTTATAAAACCTGGCTCATCTCTTGGGATAACACTTTATCATCTCAGCTGTCTCTTGAAGATGACATATAATGTTTAACAACATAGCCACCTTCTTCTGGGTAGATACCAATGTCACCTCCACTGACCACAAGTAATGTTAACCCATCATTTTTACAGACATGGCTAAGTATTCTGGAGCAGAGGTACACTGTTCTTGTTTCCACGGTCTGGGACTGTATTGATCTGCACAGATCTATCATGAATCCTCACCCCTTGTCCAGGAGTGACTCACTACACTTTTTAGCAATCTCAGGATAGCAGAGAGAGCACAAAGGTTTCCTCATGGGTCCTGGCAGAGAAACCCAGTTTGTGGATGACAGTCCTTCTTCCCCAGCTGTGCCAGGAACCAGGTGAGATTCCTCCAAAGAACAACCTCCATGAGCATTACAGACTTACTTTTAATAATGCACAGAAGATGGCAGGCTCCTGCTCACCTTTCCAAGGAAGGGGCAAAGCAATGCGTGGTATAGAAAGACACAAGTCTGTACTGGAGGGTGTGGTTCTTGAGATAATATCGACAAGTGGCTAGAGGCTCTGGTGCTCCATGGCTCAGCTCCCAGAGGGAGTGAGACTGTTGTTACAAAGGACTTGAACACCTCTTTCTCCCAATTCCTACTCATGCCATAACCAGACTCCACACTATCCCTTTTGTCAGCCATTGCAGCGATGCCATCTGTGGACCCCAAGCTCTTAATTTTAAGTCTTTCAGTATGCTTCTTGGATTTGCACAAATTTAAAAAACAAGCCCACTCTCTGTGTTTCATACTCTGAACTCAAATCAGAGGCACAAATGCTTCACTCACACAGCTGACTCTCCAGTTCATAACTACAAGTCATCAACATACATTAGAAAGAATTTCAAGTCTATGATGAGAGCATACAGAATGGATTTATGGCTTAACTTGAAACTGTTACCTAACTATACTTAACCTTACCTCCATAAGAGGTAGCCCTTCCAGGACAGCCTGTTTGATCTGATTGATTATTAGTGCTATACTCTGAATTGTGTCCCATTAAGATTTGTATGTTGACACTGTCAAAACAATGTTCTTTAATTTGGAGATAATTGAGGTCAAATAAAGTCCTAAATTAGTGATCTGGTGAGACTCAACTGCTGTCTTAATAAGTGGAAGAGATACCAGAGAAGAGATATCTAGATATTTTTCTCTCTTTTTTAATCTGTAAAAGTATAGAAAAGGGGCCATGTGAGAACAAGGGAGAAAGGAGAAAAGGATCACTTCCATGTCAGAAAGAGAGGTCTTACCAGACACCAACATTGCTGGCATCTCTTGGCCTTTTTCTAGACTCCAAAACTATAGGAGAATAAAGTTGACTGTCTGAGCCACCCAATCTCTGGTGTTTTGAAAACAGAAGTCTGTAGCAAATTTGAGAGAGAAAGAAGAGGGAGAGAGAGAGAGAGAGAGAGAGAGAGAGAGAGAGAGAGAGAGAGAGAGAAAATCAGGTTGGGCACTGGAAGGGAGAAGAAACAACAGGCAGAACAATTGGAGTGAAGAATAGTTCTGTCCAGAAAGACCCAACAAAGTATTGTGCTGGTCCACAGGGAGAACATTCCTGCTTTATCTCGCAGCCAGCTCCACTGTTTAAACTGTGCCTGCCAGCAATCTGATGATGGAATAGAAATGGCCATTCTTGGGTTAAAACAGAAGTTCTGCTCTGCATGTTAAATATCTGCTTATCTCAATGCCAGGGTAGATATGTTTCTAGCCTAGTAGTGCATTATGCATAACTAAAATTGAATAGGACATTTCAAATCAGAAGGCTTCACACAAAGCAGGTGCTTAACAAAAGGTGTGGCGGACAAATGAAAAATAGCACCTAATTCACTCTCTAAATCAGAACCTAGTGCTAATGCATTTTAAACCTATAGACATTGAATCTTTAAGCAATTTATGCTGTCTTATCAGATTAACAACGAGTCAAGCAGCATTCTCCTTAAGAATGTGAAACAAAATAGTGACACCATTATTTAAACAAAGGGGAAAAACATCATTTGATCATTTGTTTTGTTGCTTTAGACATCATAGCTTACTGATTCTATAAAAACAAAGAACCACATCCTTTCATTAATGACCTAACCCTTTCATTATAGGAAAATCAGACAGACAAAAAAATAGTGATAAGTCCAGTAATTTGGACCACAGACTATGATGATTAAAAACTTCCAAATCTACTTCTTACAATAGATTTTGTTTTAAGAGCCCAAGTAGACTAAATGATATACCAAGCCTTTCATCTTTTTTTCTGCCAATTCTTTCTCTTCTGTCTTCCCATCCCTACTAAAGAAATCTCTGCTGATCTTTTCATGCAAGATGCAGCTATGTGCTCCTTCTTGCATAAACATTTGCAATTCACTAAGGAGGATGTACGATGCATCTTGCATGCTTATCAAGTGCCGTGAGAACTTTATAGATTACTGCCTGCCTCAGGATTCTGGTTCCCTGGTGCTTATGCATAAGCAATGGATTTATGCAAACATTGTAACATTTCCAAACAGACTGTGACATGAGTTGTTCCTAGTTCATATAAGGTTCAGACACACAGCCTATTTTATGTTAGTGCTAGATCAAGTCATCTCATGGAGTTTAAATGTATCATTTCAACTTATAATGTTGTCAGTATAAAATGTCATAATGTGGTACTCAATTTGAACAGTAAAGTGGATACTAATCTCAGGCTTCCGCACATTGCTGTGGTGGAATTGAACAATGGGAAGCAGCCTCAGTCTGTTTGGTAGTCTCTGCATCCAGTGTCTGTGCATATGTGGGAAACGTCTTGTTATATACAGTCTACTTATTCCCCATGATCTAGAGGGCTTATAAAGCCCTGGTGGTATAATATGCATTATGACTGAAATTAGATAATATGTGTAGTTGGGGGGGTTACCAAGAACAACATCATTGAATTATAATGATAACATGCCTATTTACATAATGATAATGCACATATTAACTGCCAAACATGTTTGCTTTGCATTAGTGTTTATAGCAGGGCATGGGGAATTTAAAAATTATGAAAGGGTGTTTTTCTAGTTTCCATTACTATAGTAGAGAGATTATTGAAGAAAGAAAATGGAAAAAACCTCATACTTCTGTGAGTGACATTAATGAAGCCTGCTCTTTGTTTTATTTGTGTGTTTTATGAGTTCAAGCAGGCATGTACAAAATGCACCCTGCTCTTTGATTTATTTTTCCTAATTCTGGGACATGCTGTCCCCTTAAAACAAGTAAAAACTCTTGCGTGGATTTGTTTATTTCTTTTTTTGGCAGCCAGCATCAAGAATGAAACCCATACGAATGATCCCTGTTGGTTGCGTGTCTTCTTCACAAACCCTTGCTTGAGGAAAGTCTCCATTGGAATCTCTTACCCTGAGATGTGAAAATCTACATATCACAAACTGTGAATTTTATTTGTATGTCGACAAAAAGCCAAAAGTTGGGAGATGTTATTTCATGAGCTGTCATATGTTTCCTGAACTTTTTAGAATAGAAGGGAGCCATGGCAGGGCCCTTTCCCTCGCTCCTGTAACAAAGGCATGTCCCAGTTTATTTAAAAAAAAAAAAATCATACACAACAACGCTGCTTGCCAGGTTTTAGAGTCCTAATGAAAATTTGGTCCAGAGCACAAAAATTTTCTGGAAAAATGCCTGAAATTTCCCTGTCGCAGATGTTTCGACAGAAGGTGCTTGCATGCCATTCGTTAATACTGCGCCATACGGGACTCAGTGTGGCCACCGCAATATAAGCAGTAAGTAACTCACGCAGCGTGCACGCAGCTCCGCCAAAGTCCCCGTCTGTTGTGTGGGACTCGTATCCCATGGATTGAGACGTACCTTGATGAAACTGCATTGTCATGGAATGATAATATTTGCAGATCACCGTGCACAGAAGCACACTGTGGAGAACGTGGGAGGTCTGTTGGCTTCAGCGCACTTTTTGGCAGAGGAACTTAGCTGAGCTTGCATTTGATTCTTAGTGTTTGTGGTCCTCTTCGCCTCCCCTGCCCCTCATCTGCCAAACTACAGGAATAACTCTGTGTATAGAAAATTGTCTTCTGGAGAATGTTGGGGGGGGGTGTGTGATATAAATAAAAGGTCATTTGGAAGTTGTTCATAGGTATGGAAGGCACATACAGGCTGCTTTCACTTGTTAATGACTTCCAAACATAAAGGAGAGAAGTGACTTCCTGTCCATTCTCTTTGAAGAATTCCTTCATAGTGGAGGAAGCCCATCAACTTCAGAGACACATCTCTAGTGCTGCTCACTCACACTGGATTTTCCTGTGAATCTAGAGAATTCTTGCTGCATAAGATTATCTGCAAGAGAGCTTTTACTCATTTTGAGCAGCAGACTCACTGCTATGAATATTCCATAGACAAACATGGTTGCTGTGTCATAGAAATGATTACCTGTAACGTGTGCACTTTAGGGAGAGGACACTGCCAGAGACTCATCATGCAGCAGAGCTTGGCAACCCCCACTTGAGGAAGAGATGCATACACAGTATCAGGGTATCTCTTAAAGTATTGTTTTGGTCATTTTAAGGAATTACAACATTCCAAGGTTTGTGTAGCTTCTTATTAGTGCTTTTACTTTCTTCAGTATCTCAGAAAGCCTTAGAAACCAAGAGTGAACAAAGCACTTGCTAACGTTATCATGGCCTTCAAAACAATGCTGGGATTAAGATACTTCTTTTATTTTATAATTGTTTTATGGGGAAGATGTTTGCAAATATTTTCTTTCAAGGTTGTCTTGATCTATATATTTTACTACTTCATATTAATTTCATTGACTAATAGGTATCATCTTTGAGTAGTTGGAAATGCGTATATAACTGTTTCATGTATTTTAACAAACTGAAATTAGTGTCTTCATAAATGAGAAAGATTTAGTAGTCAACTGCAATTATTAAGATTCCTTACATTCTTTCTTCTCTTTAACAAAGATTTTGATAATGTCACACTAAGGTTTGGTTTTGTTTTTTCCAAAATGGACTGAGAAAAGGAATTATTCTTCCAGTCACTATTCTTAGATAAAAGAAAATATTGCTTATTGTTAGTGATTAAAATGGTTATTACCTTATTGTGTTCATACTATGAAAATACTTTCTATATATTGTCTCTTGATCTTTCCAACAATATATGAATGCCTTTGTCAAATACCAGTAAAAATTTGAGGCTCCACATTACTAAGAAACGTGTCTAGAAGCATACATTTGATTCCTTATATGTAGTTCTTTGATGTAGGCTCTCTAACTCAAATTTTGGGTTCTTTTTATTACCATATACAGAGATTCAAGTAAACCCCCAAATTAATTAAATATCAAGCATAACCAATCAGCAGCTCTCGACCACAAAATCAGTGATTTTCCCTGAGTCTTCTCAAATGACATTACAAAACTTTAGTGTCATTACCTTATGGGGAACATTGGATGTTGTTGTCTGAAGTATCTAGCACATTAATATAATATGTGGAAGATATATATATATATATATATACATATATATATATATATATATATATATACATTGATTTTTTATAAAGTACATTTATAAAAAACTGTTCTTTAAGTTATTTCACTATTATACATTTAAGTATATGCTTTTCCATATTTGTATATATATTTTATAATTTGTCTTTTTCAAATGAAGTCTCACATAGCCAAGGCTTCCCTTCAGCTCACTATGTAGCCAAGACTGATCTTGAACTTTTGATTCTCTTGTCTCTTTGTCCAGAGTGCAGTATTCCAGCTGTGCACCATGATACCTGCTTTCATCTGTGCTGGACATTAAACCCTGGGCTTTGCACATGCTCCAAGGACTACTCACTGAATTATATTCCCAGCATTTAAACGATATAGATATCAACGTATTATACAAGTCTTCTGAATTCATGAGTTATGCCCATGATGTACAAGAGTTTGCTTTTCATTGGCTAAACAGAAGTAAATTAAGAAAACAACTAAATGTTGATTTGAGTCACGAAAATCTGGCCCCTGGACTCACACAGCTGTTTCTCTTATATAGACTCATGTTATGTGTTTACCTCTTTTAAAGATAAGAAAAGTGTTTGGGGGTTATTTTGTTTTTGTGTGTCTTTTGATTGTTTTTGTTTTGTGTTGTTTGTTGGGTTTGTATTGTTGTTTTGTTTTGTTTTTAAACCATAAACTTATGTTCATTTGAAAATTGCCCTAGTTGAACATGGTAGCTTATACCTGTAGTATCAATAGGTGAAAGGCTAAGAATGCCAGGTTAATTTGGGCTATAGACTGAGACCCTATGTGAAGACAGTAAGAGAAAAAATAGGGAAAAGAGAGAAGGAGGAAAGAAAGAAGGAAAGAAAAGGCTTCTGATCATTTCTCAGTCACTGAAAAGTTAAACTGGTACATTTTAGTATTCCAGGAGGGAAAAGAACTAAGCTCTCTGTTATTTTGTAGTAAGCGGTATTGTATACCATTCCCTGAGAGGACATATCACTATGGTATCTTCAGAAACCACTGGCTGGTGATAGCAAATTGTTCATTGGAGATGGTTAATAAAACCAACTTGAAAAGTTAGGGTACAATCATTTCACCAGAGGAGAGGAAGAAGTCTCTGTTTGCCTGGTGAGCATATCTGCTAGAAAATATGCTCTTGCAGCCAGCCACCAAGCTAATTCTTAATTAACTCAGAGTGGCATGTTCTTTGAAACTATGCTACAATCAATCACTTGATATCGTTTTAATGTGTTTTTACTAATCTCCAGAATTCAGCTTGATCTATGTTGGTTTTTTTCTTCTTCTTTTCGGTAGATTAAATATTCCAATCTGCTGGTTCCCTGGAAGATTTCTTAATATTTCTAATCCTTCCCAGGAACAATTGGTCAATGTTACACAATATTGAGAATCTGCAAGTCATTCTGTGCAGTAATGCCCACCGGCTGAGCCCTGAAATAAGCCAAGCTGCCCACAGTATCACGGAGAGATGAGATGCATTGCATGCTCTTATTCCTAAACAGTTCCTTTCGATATTTTGCATTTCTATGATGATAAGTTTTATGTTGTGTTCTGTCTTCAATTTGTGTCTCCCATCCCCCCCTCAGCCCCTCTTCCCAGCTCCTCTTTCATCACTATGAACTGTAGAGTCTGCCTCATAGTGTTCTTTCTGTGTCATTGAGGAAAGAATTGACTTAGCCTGTACAGGCAAATGCAGGATATCACCCAGCTCCCAAAACATTCCAGAGTGCCTGTCAATCACTGTCTTCTAATTGGAAAACTTAGAGAGAGGCCCTGCTGCCGGTAACTCCCATCAGTTCACACAAGGTGGGAAAAATAGCCTTAAATTTGTAAAGTTGCCTTATGTGCTTCAGTTTGCTTGTCTGAGACAAAAGTTAGGAATGTTCACTGTGACTCTTCCTACATTTGTGCATAGGTAATCTAGCATACCCTGCAGTATGAAAAGAAAAGAAACCTAAGGGTCAAAATTTTACTTGAGAATATCCCAACCTTCCATGTCATTGTTGCGAAGGCTGAAGCATAAAGCATAGAGTGGGTTCTCTCATGACTGCAGTGTCAGTAAGAGGGCCCAACCTCAGATGCATCCTAATCCATTGTTCTGAAAGAATACCTTCTGGAATCTGCTACTGCCAAATAGCAGCTCCTCTCATACAAAGGACATCCCTGTGTACAAAGCACCTTCAGGCATAACCTCTCGTGCTGCCAGCCACCTTTCCTCAAAATGAATAGCTTTTGAAGGCCTAGCTAACTCTAAGATATGTCCAACATACAACAGTGAGTGAAAGAAAATGGTTGTGTTTGCAGAAAAGTCTAAAGAATATTTAAAATGAGGCCCCCAACACATATACAGCAGAGGATGGCTGGATCTGGGTTCAGTCAGAAATCATGCACCTAGCCCTCAAGAGACTGGAGGCCCCAGGGAGTTTAGAAGTCTGATAGCATGGGGACATCCCAGTGGAGACAGGGGCAGGGAGAAGGTATGGGATGTGGAAGAGTTGAAGGGTGGACATGGAGGGGAATAAAATCTGGAGTGTAAACAAACAAACAAACAAACAAGTGATTAAAAAGGGAAAAAAAAAGAAGACTAGACTAGGATTAGGGCAAAACAAAGAAAGCCTGCAAAAATAGCAAAGAAAAATCAATTGATGCCATAAAAGGAGGATGGGGAACTGCAGAAGGATACATTTTTTGACAGAATGTCGTGACTGTTCATGAGGAGAGAGAGAGAGAGAGAGAGAGAGAGAGAGAGAGAGAGAGAGAGAGAGAACCATTAAATCATAAACACTTAGGAAATATCCTTTATAAAGCAAAATTTTCTTCATTGACAGGGAAGTGTTCTACAGGCTCATTTTATTCTTTCTGTAACAGTTGAATGGCAGTCCTTCAATCTGTGCATGTGTAAATAGCTACCTTCTGGAATCAGGTGCTTCTAAAGGCAGAAGCTTAGCTGCTCTGCTCATACAAGCCATCCTGGGAATAGCATGAGGATGGGGACTTCTTACCACTTTATCCCTCATTTTTCTGTATGATTTAAATTTGTTACTCAAGTATCCCTCCAAGTTTGTCAACAATGACGGCAACATATCTTCATAATTATAACCCTACACATAAGACTTCAGGCTGATTGGCATGCACATACTTTTGCCTGAACTGAAAGATCATGTGTTTCAGTTGGAATCTCATATTTGAAATTTACACTAAGCATTACATGTTGTGTGCCCTCTTTATGACTCAAAATACATGACTATCATACGGGAATGCAGTAAATGAAATATTGTGATATTTTAAAAGGGAGCCCATGATATTAACACTCAATATATATTTGACTGTACTAAAAATAACCATGAAAATATACCTCTGTGTGAATGTAGATGTGGGTGTTTAACTAAAGAAAGACCCAGCCTGAACATGGCCAGGATTGTTCTATGAACCCATAATCCTAGATTGAATAAAAATACAAAAAGTGAGTATGTAGAATTCATTTTTCTCTGTATTTGTTGGTTTTCAGTTTGTAACTATTGAAACAGTGTGACTAGAAACTTTCCTGTCATGATGAACTCAATCTTCTCATTTTGAACTATCAATTAAAAGAAAACCATCATCCTATAAGTTGCTTTTTGCGAGATATATTTTTTACAACAACAAAAGTAACAAGCAGTACCAAGGGTAGGATAGATGCATTAATAAACCTGGCCATATATTTTTCAGGTCTTCCTAGCTAATCTGAAGAAAGAATGTGGTAATGTTTAGACTTTAGACTATGAGGCCCATAATGGTGTATTCCAAGCTTATGGAATTATTCTGCTGGCAGTTTGCAAGAGCAGAACGCTGAAAAACAATGATTTCAT
The DNA here is from genome assembly GCA_902729485.2 of Mus minutoides. Taxonomy (NCBI): domain Eukaryota; kingdom Metazoa; phylum Chordata; class Mammalia; order Rodentia; family Muridae; genus Mus; species Mus minutoides. Next base: position 1,265,538 of record LR753320.1, on the reverse strand, counting down.
GAAATTCGTAGGCAAATGGACGGATCTGGAGGATATCATCCTGAGTGAGGTAACCCAATCACAAAGGATCACACGTGATATGCACTCACTGATAAGCAGTTATTATCCCAGATACTTAGAATATCCAAGATACAATTTGCAAGACACATGAAACCCAAGAAGAAGGAAGACCAAAGTGTGGATACTTCACTCCTTCTTATAATGGGGAACAAAATACCCATTGAAGGAGTTACAGAGACAAAGTTCAGTGCTGAGACTGAAGAAAAGACCATCCAGAGACTGCCCCACCTGAAAATCCATCCCATATACAAACCAAACTCAGACACTTTTGCATATGCCAGAAAGATTTTGCTGACAAGACCCTGACATAGCTTTCTCTTGTGAGGCTATGCCAATGCCTGTCAAATACAGAAGTGGGTGCAGTTGATCACAGCAACTAGAAAGAGCAACTAATATAGATATGAATGGACAAATCTACAAGGATGAGGATCCCAAGACCTATGGGTCTAGATGACTCCATCATGTGCCCCAAATATCAAACAGAGCTTCATGGTATAGTGTTTGTTGTGCTAGGTTCTAAACTTTTTGGTCATTTTTTGTGGAACAGAAATATTTATTTTGTGCTTTACATCCTGGAAGTATATAGCTTGATTTATTACATAAGTTCCCACACTTAGAAGATTGCCTTGAACAACACATGAGACTTTGGGCTTTTGAACATGGTTAGAAATATTAAAGACCATATAACTTTTGGAGATGGATTACATGCTTTTTGCACTGTCTGATGCAAATAGTTTAGAGGTCATGGAATGGCATGTTTTAAAATATTGTGTTTGGGCATCAAATTGATGAATTCTCAAGTTGGTATGTTTAATCTTCATTGATAACTAGAGTAAGATACAAAGTTACTTTTCTAGAAATGAGTATTTCTAGATATGTTTAACCTGAGAGAGAAAAATTGCCCTAAATATAGGCCTCATCATTTCCATAGCTAAAGCTCTGAAACAAACACAAGTGTGGGGAGCTGGTGCAGCTGCATAGGTCAAAGATGGCTCCTGGCTCCATGCTAAGCCCCGTGACCTCTCTTGTTTATCCCAGTCTCAGTCATGTGCAATAAAAGCAGCGTGTGTAACTCATTGGAGAGATTAACGCAACATCTCTCGATACCATTCTATCAGCCAATCCTGCATGCTGCCTTGGACGTGTGTGCTTATGATTGGGTGGTGTGAGGCGGCATGAGTGAATGGGAGTATAAATTGAGGGCAGCCCCAGATGAGGAGACCAGCGTAGCAGAGAGAGACCAGCATAGCAGAGAGAGAGCAGATGAGAGACCAGATGAGGAGACCGGACCAGTGTTAGAGAGTGCCAGTGTAGAAGCGCGCCAGCAGTATTAGGCCAGAGAGCAGCAGATGAGGAGAGCAGCACCAGCAATAGAGAGCAGCGTAAGAGAGAGCAGAGTGAGTGAATGGCTGCAGCTGTGTGAAACCTGAGCGAGAGAAGCAGAATAAAGCAGAAGCTGCAAAGGCAAGCTGCTCTGAACCCACCTTGGCATCCTGTATCGTTTATTCCCACCGTTTATTCCCACCCTCTGCTGGTCAGAGATGTGTGGGCGCGCGACAACAAGAAGAAAGCAAATTGAGCTCCAATATTCATCTGTCCATACTCACCACATAAGTCGCCATCCTGTCTTCCTTGCATGATGAAATAAGGAACTAAGCCAAAGAAAACCTTTCTTGCTTTGAGTCTCTACTATTAGGTATTTGAACATAACGCTGTGAAAAGTAGCTCTATTTCCATGTCTCCATATCAAGAAATAGGAAAATGATCACTCTTGTTTTAATCCTCATGAGTGGGTGGTAACTCAGGAATCTGGGGCTTTTATTGGTGGTTAAATTTCACTAAAAAGATTCTCCGGAGACTCGCTCATAATCGAGTCTTCATCTTACCTTAGTAACATTTGCATCAACTTTTGGTGGCTATTTTAGAGTGAGAACCCACTGCTAAATAGTTGTGACATCTTTGTGAAAAAAATGTGTTGGTTTAAAATATAGTATTTGAGATAGGCTTAATTTTGCTTTTCCTTTCTTTGTTACTGTATTTTAATTTAACTTTAATTTTATTTTCTTTCTCTTGTGATCTTTGTAAATACAGTTGCTATAAAATGGCTCATTAGAATTACCACATATAGTGTCCATGGAGATCAGTTTTTTAGCAAAGGTGGTTTAATTCCTTAACCCTTTCATTTTGATCACATCAACAATAAGGTAGAACAACTCCATAAATGTTAATGAATAAATAATTATGGACGAGTACTAGAGAACTTGCCCAGTGTCATTTTGATATGAAATATTAGGTTTCAGATTTCATGCTGGCTCAAGAGATGATCATTTGAGTGATAGAGAAATGACCAAGGACTTGATCTTTTCTCCATTCTCATAAATTATGACACTGAATCATTAGAAGTTCTCAGGAATTTTCTACTTACTGTTTTAGTTAAGATAGTATACTTTGTATCTCTGCAAATTTAGTTGTGAAGCCCAGCTTTGTCATTCACCAGCTCAGATATGCTGGTGAGATCCCTATTGATAGTATGATAAACACCTCACATGTTTTATGTATAGTAAAATCACGAGAAAATAAACTCTAGAATCTTAGGCACAAAAACTATTGTTTCATAGTACTACATGCTCACTTTGCATATCATCTTATATATCCTTCTGTTCTTATATAGAATATCAATTGAGATGAGAGATTATGACAGAAAGTGAGAGACATACCTTAAGCTTATGGATAAAAAGTATTTTCCAGGATCTAGAAAATTGTCACTGAGCCTTTAACATTTGTAGAATAAAGAATGTTATGGCAATGTTCAGCCAGTCAGGTACCTGCTATATAAGCATGAGAACTTGAGTTCAGATCCCTAGCACCCATCCTTAAAAAAAAAAAGCCAAAGGTTGGGATGAGGAACGTGCAGAAACAGGCAGATCCCTAGAGCTCATTGCACAACCACTATAGCTAATCAGTGAGTTCTAGATTCAGTGAAAGGCTCTAATTGAGAAGAAAAAGTGGAGAATGTCTGAATTATTATCCAGAAAGCACCTGACATCAAACTCTGGGCTCCATATGCATGAGCACACATGTAGTTCCAAAGCAGCCATATGATGCATTCACACATACAAGCACAGAGCTTAGCAATAATACTAATAATAGTTTCATTTACTAACTTTTTTGTATTTTAAGGAATCGTTTATTTACAATATTTTTTCCAAGCAACTCTGATAATATTGGTGTTCCATTTGCAGATGAGGGTACTGAAGTAAGGGTCAAGCTGAGGAATTGTTCCAGATGTGGAGGACAGAAGCTCATAAACATAAGGCCACTAACAATCTGTCTTACTATTAAATGTGCTTCAAAGTCAGCTGTTCTGGCCACCTGACCCCAGAAATGCTTTCTAAATCCCCTTCAGGAATTTTAATACCAGTTCAAGACCAGCCCATAGACATTCCAACTCAGATTCTATGACTGTCAGAACCGTCCATCCCTACTGATGGATGGTAGCATTTGGTGGATGGGGTTGAGAGTAGATAAAAGATCTATAATATCTATATCCTTGTTATTTAATTATCCTCATTTTATAGATTTTTGGACTGCAGCCAATAGAATAAGTTATCCCATGTCTTAAAACCTTGTGTGATTTATCCTATGTCTTCAGTTCACAGAAATACTTCATTTTCCTCATAACAGGTAGTCAGTCATAGACTCTGCATTGGCCAAACTAAAAACTTTATGATTGTTATTCTTGGAAAACAATGGTCAAGTGCAGAACTACAATTGCCTGCCAGGTAACCTGGCTTAGTGTGTGTGTGTGTGTGTGTGTGTGTGCACGCACACACACACACACACACACACACACACGCATGCACATGCACTTGCCTTATTAACATCACATTTTTTTGTATCAGAATTCAACAGGCTTGGTGCCATCAGAGTATAGCTACAATAAAATGCTATCAGTATCAATTATTGTAGAACGGAGGCAGAAAGCTGAAAACCAAGAGAACTTCCTAATAAGCTATAAATGAAGTCATAATGAACACACGCCTGGCATATTCAATGTGTGAATGTGGCTTTTACTTTTTTTGTTTCTTTTGGCTTAGATATTTTCATCTCAATACCAAAGGATTTTGCTAATATTAGTAACTTTTCCTTGGGTTTCCCAGCATTTTTTGAAGTAAAATTCAATGACTATTTTGTCTATAAAAGTATAAAATATTTAATTCTTTGTCAAGAACAGAATCTTAATTACAAACTACTCTAGTGCTAAGGCATATTTTATATTGTACTTGTTTTTTAAATTAAGCATCTAAGAAGATGACAACAGTTATGTGAATCATAAATATAATACAGTTAAGTATATTATTCAAGTGTAAACAAAGAATGTACAAGAAATCATTCTTTTAAAATATTGGCAGTGCCATGAAATAATAATGTAAGAGATGTGGAAACTTCCATCATTGAGACCAACTTTTCCTTCTGAGTGAGGACTATCAGACATATAAAGAATAACCACTTAAGTGAATAAGATAACAATCTCTCTCTTCTCCTCTCTCTCTCTCTCTCTCTCTCTCTCTCTCTCTCTCTCTCTCTCTCTCTCTCCATACTCTAGAGATAATCAAAAGTACTAAGAATTACAGGGTATTATGAGATTTTATTGACTTACCACATATTCTACTAGATGCCTATCCCTATTCTTTACAAAGTGAAAGTCATTATGGAGTAGAGAAGGAGAGGTAAACAGAAAGGATAAGAGACCTGAAAAGAGATGTAAAATAGTATAGCCCACTTCACACAGCCCTCTGGTGCCTGAACACATGTCCCAGGGTGCAAGTGACAGGACAGGCTGGTTTTACTTGGCCTTTGTCATTCTGCGGCTGCTTTTCATAATATGGGCACCTGATGGTGCAGGAGTGTGATTCTAGTGTTTAAAGATACTTATTTTTCATGCAACATGGTCCCTCAATGCAAGCCAACTGCTTCATCTGGAGCTCAACCAAAGAAACAGAGATTCTGTTCCAATCACAGAACAAAAAAGAAATCTTTGGACTTATTGAGAAACGGTATGTTGGTATTGCATGTGGCGCTTCCTAAGATATTTTTAAGAGTGATTTTAACTGTAGGCAATCTTCATTTTACATATTGATCTGAGAGCCTGATCTCCATGAAAGATGTTAATCCCATTCTAATTGAGGTACATAGTTTTTCCAGTGCTATATGGTATAGATTCTTGAAGGCGTCGTTATGTTCATATTCTCCTTTTCTTAATTCCTTTTGGTTTTATTGCTTTTATTTGTCTTCATCATCACACCAGATAAAGTGATATTTAAATATTTGAGAGTCTGCCACAGAACTTTAAATAAATGGGAGGCAATTTGAAGACACAAATAGATTCAGATATAGTGAAGATTTGGCTACTTAGGACTAATATCTTGGAAGAATAAGAGAGTAATTGCATGTGTTATGGCATCTCAGAGGGAAAGAAATCAGAAGCAATGAGATAACTATCTATAAACAGTAAGCAGAGGAGCTGCACAGTGGTAGCACTTCTGCATAACTAAATGATGGAATATGAGGTTTCTGGAAGTGCTTGAAGGAAATGTAAATCTCAAACAAAGAAATTCCCAGAAATTAATTTCTAGTACATTGTAAGATACTCTTCCATGGGGTGTGGTAGGAACTAAGTAGCTCCAGTCATTAAAAAGTAAACTAATGAAATATTCAAGCAAATACTATAGGGAATTGTCCTGTCTGGCAAGGAGAAAGGCCAATGAATCTAAATGACCTTGTTCTGCATAATTATTTTGAAGGTTTTCACAACGTAACTTCTGCTGAATGATTCATTTACCTTAGAATAGTGCTGGGCAAGAAAGCCACTGCTAAAAAGGAATGTCAGTTGTGATGACGATGTCTAAAGATGACTGCAGTTATTTAACTGCATTTTAACATGTACTATTTATTGTTTGACCATAGCTCTTTGAGTTCAACCCAATTATTGTTCCATTTTTACATAGTATCTAGCTGAATGCTTTTGTCTTCAAAAATGTTTAGTAGTATTGCTTATAACCCCATTTCTATGTTTCAGAAAACTGAGTCACTGAAATATTAGGTCAGTCATCAGAGTCACAAAGTCCACATAATGACTGGTGCACCCTTTAGCCTATGTACCTTCTCCATAGTCATTAAAGGCTACTGAAAGTACCATTGGCTAAGAGACAGGTGAGTCACATGAGTTTCTAAGATAGATACTTCTTTGACTAGAGATATGTACCGCAGTGCATAGCTGCACACTTTTGCAATTGAATGGGAAGAATATTCAACGCAGAGAGACAACTGTGGAGTTAGAAAGACTAGACTCACACGGAGACCTAAGTCACAGGTAAGGTGGTGCCAATTAGGAAGAGACTGGTTTTCTGTGACTGTGCAAGAGGAAGTCCTGTCACAGGAATAACTTGCTTTGTAAGATAGTAAGGGCCAGATGGGAGATGGGAGAGGCTCTGGGTGGGGAGTGGGGATGCGAAAGCTGTAACAGGAGTCATAGAGGGGGGTAAGATGGAAGGAAGATCTAAAAGCTCCCTTTAGCAGGTCTTAACAATGCTGAGTATTTCTCAAGTGAATTACCTGACAGGGCATGAATTTCAGTTCTAAAATCAGCATACATGACTGGTTGTAGAAACACAGACTTCTTTTGAGTTGTTCAAAAAGAGATTTGTCAGGACACTGCCCTGTTGATTTGAGAGCCAAGAGAAAATGACATAGGAGTGAGGGGAAGAGGAGAGAAGAGGAAAGAGGAGGAAAGAAGGGAGGAGAGGGGAAGGGAGGGTGGGGGAAGGGAAAGAGAGGGGAGGAGAGAGGAGTAGAGGAGAGGAGAAGGGTGGGGGAAAGAATCTAGTCTACATTTGAAGTCTGTCAGAGAGGTTTGAGAGTGAGGAGGCACAGGGCTGGCAGACTCCCACTAAGTCTAAAGCAGTCCTATTTATTTGACATAAGCAAACATAGCTGATGGGGAAATGGTAGTATTTAAAATGTTTCCTTTGCACCTTCTACCTCACTCCATGAGTGGAAAGAGATGAGCACACTCATGCACCACCACCAACTTTGCTAAAGCCTTCTTGGTCTACATTCAACTTAGAAAACGAATGCTTCCAAGAGCTGTAGAGGAAGACTCCTGGGAGCAGAGAACCCACAATACTTTCAAGAGCCCATTTGGTCTATCTCTTTGCCAGAGGGGGCATTTCCTAAATCATCCAAAGAAGAAAATTGTCAATTCTATTTTTGAAATATCTCCACAGATGGCATTCCATAAGCTCCCCTGCTAATTTGCACCAGTGTTTAATCAGCCTGACTCAAAAAAAAAAAAAAAAGTTCATCCTTACAGCTAACTCAGTGCTCTCTTGTTAGAACTTAGAAGCGTTTGCTTTCCCATAGGTAGGAGTGCAAAACAACCTAAGAACTCAATAAAACTCCAATTCAGATGTTCTCAATTTCTGAAAAACACATGTGACATTTCTAAAATAAATTCTCAATAGTATATAATTTTTTCTTGTAAGAAAGAAGAGCCCTCATGTCAACTACAGAGACTGAGTCAATAAACACTCAAATGTCCCTTTATTCTGAGCAGGAATAATATATAAAGAAGTGACTTAGAATTACTCTGAAAACTCTTTCCAGAAAAAGGAAGGACCCATTAAAGTTAACACTAACTCATGAGAGCAATACTCAGCCTTTCACATATACTGCGTACTATTGTTCAAAATCTCCAAATGTACACAGGTTATTTGTTTATGAAAAGTATATATTTTTTTCGATTATTCACCGACTTACATAATGCTGTGGGATAATTAGTTATTACTCAAGCCAGATTTCTACAAGTGACTCTTTTCCAATGACATGTGGCTGTGCGAAACAGGATCGGCTGAAGGACCTGAAAGCAAGCAGGGCAGCAAGGCAGGACATGAGTTTATTGTTAATGTTGACTTGGGGCTAATCTTGTGTCTCCAAACTGGGTAATATTTCATTATTCATGATGGTGTTGCAAAAATAGATGCAGACACAAAAGTTACAGGGTAACCATTAAAATGGTAAGTCTGGTTCCCATTGTTGCGTAAGGTACTCTTAGTAGCTTTGTGGAAGTTGTCTTGTCTTGGGCCCTTAAGATCACCAGGTCTAAGGAGAGGCATCCATGACAAAATTAAGAGATTTAACATCCAAGGAAGAATAACATTACCTTCCATCTAAGCTACCAATGAACCAGAAAGAATAAGCACCAAAATCAAAATGTTAGTTCCAAAATAGATGCCAATTTCTATATGTTTTCAGAACTGTGAAGAACACAACAGTAAATGTGGTCAAGCATCTATCCATCCCTCAAGCAAAACACACCAGCAATCAACAGAACAAGAAGAAAATCCTGACTATGGGATGGATCCCCGGGTGGGGTAGGCTCTGGATGGTCCATCCTTTCAGAGTGGGGGGAGGGTATAGGGAACTTTCGGGATAGCATTTGAAATGTAAATAAAGAAAATATCTAATAATAAAAAAGAAGAAGAAGAAAATCCTGTCTCTTCATCCATCTGATCTCATGATGGATAGACACTGTTGGCTTACAGGCAGTGTTGCCAGGCTGCTCCCAGGAACCTAGCCATTACCTGCCAGCATGTATGGGCAGTGTATAAGAGGACTGCACTACCACCCCAGTGCTCTCTGTGTTACCAAGTATTCCATTATACTTCACAACAGACACACTATGCTATAATTTTTTAAAATGTCCACTCCCTAAAAAACATGTTCTTCTTACAGCATAGTCTCCATCCCTTGAGCTTGGTTCCTTGAGCTTATAAAGAGCTGACAGGAGAAAGTTCTTTATGCTTTTGTTCACAGTGTGAGCTTCTCCTGTTTGTGATGCTTCTTATCTGAAGATAAGTCACATACTTTACTTTTTTCCCTTCTTTCTCTCTTTTCTACTCAGAGTTAATGCAATAGCAGGGCAGGACTTTCATTGTTATACCCAAAGACTAGCATGTCACCTTGGTAAATGAGAATCCACAGCATGGAAATCAGATGAATGCTTAAGTGCCAACCAGTGTCATCTCTGTTACTGTTTGTCTTATTATTGTTGTTTATTGCCTTCATAATTGGGCCTTCCTAATATAATGAGCAGATTATTCCAACATGTATACTAAGAACCTCAGAGATATTAAGGTTAGATCCAGCTGGGATCTCACGTCCTCACATCGGAAGTACATAGTTTCTTCAACAGTAGGAACTTATCTTCAACCTCTGAGAGGAAAACAAGGGCAACAGCAATAGCAATAGAACATATTGTTTTGGGAGATATATGTATATATGTATATGTGTGTGTGTATGTGTATATATATATATGAATTAAGGTCACATAAGTAATAATTTAGCCGATAAAACACAATAGCAATGTAACTGCATGATGTAAGGTATAGAAGAATACATAATATATGCAAGGTAACATTTTCAACTCAGAAGCACATTTATTAGAATTTTCATGCATCCACTGGCTAGTTTTATCTCAACTTGACATATCTAACTTGAGTCCTCTGAGAAGAGGGAAAGGACTTCCCTCTTGATCCCTTGTGATCAGGCTGTAGAAACCCTGTAGAGAATTTTCTTAGTTAATGATTGATGGGGGGGGGGGGCAGACCATTGTGCATGGTCTCACTTTGTCTAGTTGTATGATAGAGCAGGCTGAGCAAACCATGAGAAGCTAGCCTGGAAGTAGCACTCTGCTGTGGCCTCTACGTCAGTTCCAGCCTCCAGGTTCCTGCCCTGCCCACCTTCCATAAAACTGTATGTAATAAAGAGTGAGTGAAACACACTCACACAAGTTGCTTTTTGTCATGGTGTTTTATCACAGTGACAGTAACTGTAACTAAGAAGCACAACATTGGGGGACGTCTTATTTGAGAAATAAGCAATCTAAAGGCAAATAAGATGGTATCATGGGACAAGAAAAGCTTAAAGACAAAAAGATTGTTTAGTCAACAGAGAAGTCTGAGCTAGGAGTCTCTCTCTGAGAAGCCTTGTTTCAATGTCTGAAGATTCCCTAAGACACAAATTTAAATTCCTGCTTTGTTGAGCACCAGCTACATCCTGCAGATAAGCCTCAATGTTCTCATCTAGGAGGATGGTAAACGGGGGTGGGGGGTGGGGTGCGGGCGGGCGGCCATTTATGGTGACCGCGTGGGAAAAGACATTTACGAGGCTTGGAATCAAGTCTGTGAAGAAGGCATTAGATTAGAAGATGCTGCAGCCCCCATGGAGATTACAGGAAGAGAAACATGTGCCTGGGACAAGCTTTAGGCTGCTGTCAAAATTCCCTCAAAGCCAGAATGCAGAAGAGCTTGACAGGAAGAATGTGGGAGCTATCCTGGCAACTAGCCATTCCAGTGTCCCCAGTAGGTCTTTCCTCGTTCCCCTGCCACTTCTCCCACTGCACACCTTTCAGCTTCTCCTCCAACTTTTATGTTAATAAAGTCAGTAATTGCCTTTTCTGGCAGTTCATAGAGAAATGCTACTCCTGACCTCCTAGCCTGCTCCTCAGAAAGGAAAATGCCCTTTGGTTCTCAGAGACTTAGCACCCAGCCTCTGAACAAGATGCCTCTCTCTTAGCAGATCTTTTCACATGTGATAAGCTTGGCAAGTTGCCCTGGTAAGTGTCAAGCCCTGAATGTTTTTGTTTTTGCCCCGGTGGTCCTGGGGAGTTACTGGAATACTTCTGGAGATCTGTTTTGTATCAAGTGCTCAGCCCGTGGTGACACTGAGAAGAAGCAGGTAGAGACTGAGAGGGGCTCTGGACTTCATCGTGTTTAATTCTGATAGCCGACTCCCTGTCTACCCTGTACGCCTTAAAGTTCCCTTCAATCTTTCTCTGGCCCCTTTCCTGTGGGCGCTTCTGTATTATAGGTCAATCTTTCTCTCTCTCTCTCTCTCTCTCTCTCTCTCTCTCTCTCTCTCTCTCTCTCTCTCGTGTGTGTGTGTGTGTGTGTGTGTGTGTGTGTGTTCTCCCTTTTGTTCCCCTGAGAGGGTTGCCAAAACTCCTTATCTGTTGATGAATGAAAGAAATTTCTCTTGGGCGGGCTAGACTTGCTTAATGCAGCCCTGGTCAGAACTGGTGGACATTGAGTTAAAGGAGCATCAAAGCACACTGAAATATCATAGTTGCCTGTTGTGCCAGGAAGTGCCATGGGCTGACATTTTTCTCCAGGAGGGGTGGAGGGAAGGGCGTGTGAGGCTAATGGAAGCAGTCTGGCATTCTTTCCCTGACATGGAGACACCCAGTACCAGGTAGTTTTGTCCTTGGCGTCTGCATTAATTCCACTTTTTTTCCCTTAAGCCATGCTGAAGAGTTCAGCTGTGTTTTAATTTAGTCAAATATCAATCAGTGCAAATTCTTTTTTATATGGACTTTTAACATATTTGAAGTGAGATTCATTTTCTTAAGTTCCTTAAACCTCAACCATCCAAATTCTTAACTTTTCAAATTAATTTTGAATAACCATCAGCACAAAGTAATATAAAAGAGGTATTTCTATTGGTGTAACTACTCCATGATGCAACTTATATTTCTCACTGTCTCTTACAGTGTTATCTGTAATATTCATACTCACTTAATATGGAATAAATGATGTAAGTCAAGAGTCAAAGAAGGGCCCTCGTCCAGAATCTCAAGTGACCATTGTTCACAAAAATCAGGAAGAGGAAACTGCTAAAGAAACAAGGAAAGAAAATGATCTAGTTTCAGAAGATGAGGCTGGAGATGGCAGGGAGATGGGAGGGCAGGGAGATGCCAGGTGGTCACCTAGCAACTGCCAAGAGACTCATTATGTCACAGTCTCATCATTAATTTACTAAGTACTTACAAGTTGCTAATGTACAAAGAGTACACTCTTCTCACCATCTGGGGAAGAATGCTGGGATAACAGTTAACAACCCACTGTAGGTCAGTGAGGCTGAGTTTAAACCCCAGCCTCATCTGTTGCTTTGTGTGACCAGTTTCAACTTATTCCATGACTTCAAACCTTTATGTGCCCACCTGGAAAAGGGACATAGCAACAATAGCTACTTACTTGTATAAACAGAGTCTTTTTTTATTGTGAATTTATCTTTAAAAGTGTGTCAATCTAAGCATCTGTCATTCATTTTCCAGAAAGACTTATAGCCCATATGTGTCTGATATAAATAATACATACATACATACATACATACATACATACATACATACAAGCTGCAGAATGAGGTAGTTCTCACCTGTTCAGCACTTGGAGGCCGAGGCAAGATGTTTGCCCCAAAGAAGAGGCCAGACTTTTCTCAATAATTACACATACCCACATACACATAAGTGGTTTGTTCATTTATTTTAAAAACAAAAATGGTTCAATAAAATTAAAATAAACTCCTAGAATACATAAAGTTTACAAGTTTTCCCTTCAAGAGTTAGGAAGTCCTTTGCAAGGATTCTGCTTGTTTACAAAGAGCTGTTTTCTGAAACTTACAAGTTATAGTCAACGCATTGTCTGCTATAGAACGGAGGGAATATAATTTTATTCCTTGTACCTGATATTATAGATTTATCAATGAACTAGCAATCTAGTAGGAGGAAGCCTACAAATGTCTTAGAAAGAAGAAATATGCAGCCATTTCTGCCTGTGGCATTCAAGAACGATTTTGAAGTTTTCTGTCTTCGGGACTACAAAGACTAAGGATTCGGACTCATGCCTCATTCCACAGTACACATACATAAATAAATCCACCTCTGCCTGCCTGGCAGATCTAGGAGTTGCCTAGCTCCCTGCCTAGTTGGTGGTTAGCTCATGATCTGAGAAAATAATCTTACTGGAGCTAAAACAAAAAACCCACTTCTCCATTTCCTGCTCTTTTGTTTTGCTTTTGTTTTGTTTTAATTCTGAATTTTAAAGTTTCTCTTTTTTTTCTTTTTTCTTTTTTCTTTTTCTCTCCTTCTTTAACTTTCTCTGTGAAGTCCTGAATATTATCCCGTATTTTTGGTCATTATTTGTGGAGTCTCACAAAGAGCTTGTGTAACACGGCCCCGTGTCACTTCACACGGAACAGTCCCTGTGCTCTTGCTGCTTCCTGTCCTCCCAAGAGGGCCTGGCTATGAGCCCAGACACAGGTAGGTATGTGTGGCACTCTGGATCGCTGCCTCTTCCTTTTATGACCCAGCTGATCATTTAATGTGTTGAGGGTCAAAGTGCTCAAGACACACTATGTAACACAGAAAACCTATTCTGTGGTAAGTAACCCCAATGAACCTACGCATACCAAACAGGACAATGTCTAATGTCTGCAGGGCCCTGATGTTTATGCTGAAAGAGACTTTACAGATCCCATCTACCTCACTTGGCAAACAAAGAAACTGAACTCTAAGGAAAGGAAGGTCCTGACAGGGCTTGAAGATAAGAGTTATTTATGCCCTTTAAATGTAAATTTGGGGCTTAAAATACCAATTTGAGACAAAACAGACTTTTTAAAAGGAAAGGGAACAAGAAGAAATCAAGAAAATTCAGATGCCTAAGACTGATATCAGGAAGAAATCAGAAATACATTGTGCTGGGATTGGGAGAAAACATAGTTTATTGAGAGAGGACGTTCATTAGAGAAGAATACTAAGCTGGGGATATCAGTTCAGGAAAGGGAACCGAGGTCAGAAACTGTATAAAGAGAACTTCAGAAAGCCAGGATAAGAGGACATTTCTAGGAATAAGCCAGAGAAAGCACAAGAGGGAAAGTCAGTGATAAAGATTGCTTCCATGGAACAGAATCGAGCAAAATATTGGAAATGGTTGATCTTTCCATAAGTCAGTTAGAAGAATTCAAGGCAGAACATGACCTCCTGCAGAAATGGTGGAGAGTTGGCCTTAATAAAACTCCTTTATACAAATGAGATTACTATAGATTTATGGTCCTGAATCCTGCAAGCCATGTGAAACCCATGTCTCCACACTCCAGGATAAAGAAATTTTACATCCTAAAGAACTGGCTAAACATATTCCAAAGATGATGCTTGTCAACTGGACTGTTTGTGAATGTTGGTTGGTAATGATCATGTCTGTCAGTTGAACTGTTTGGAGATGTTAGTTGGTTCGTTTGTTTTGCTGTGCTTCCATTACTTTCAATTATTTGGAATTGGCAGTTTTGATGAGACATTTGAGATCAATTGTTGTGGATTGGCCTGGTGCTGTTCTTGTGAACTAATCCCCTAATGAATAAAGGAGCCAATCACTGGGCGAGTAGGCAGGACATCCAGGTTGGATGGAGGAAGAGAGGAAGCAGGATCCAATTAGGTCTCTTTTTGGCTGGGACAGCTTGGTAAGATGTAGCTTCTAGAGTTTCCCAGTATCATGGCAGCTATGAAAGGATTTACCACCGAAGGAATCAGATTTTAATAAGGCTTACAAGACAAGGTTTTAGTTGTTGCACCCAGAGATTGAGTTCTCATTATTTCTGAACTTAGTTTGTGCTGCGTTTTTCTTCACACTGCAGCTCATCTGGGTTCAAGAGAGAAAGGTATGGCGGCAAAGCATAGGTTTGCCAGATGTGCACCACAAAAATAAATAAATATTTAAAAAAAAAATTGAGGCATGGGATTGGCAGTGTAAAGACCCAAAAGTGGGAACTTATCGAGCTGGGTGGAGAGATTATGGAGTTCTGAGTCAGAGCCTCCATAAGATAAAAACAGGTCGGCCATTGCCAGCCAGCGCATGGTGGGCCAGGCTGCTGTGGTAGAGGCACAAGTGCGGGAGCGTGACAGATCAATTTTTTAAAAAATATTTCCCACAACTATCAATCATGTTGACTAGTGCTCACTTTAGAAAAGGTCACCGAGCAAAAACAAAAGTAAGGATGTGTGGTCCAAAATCTACTTCTCATGATGACTAGTGGTCATGGCAGCTTCAAGACCATGGCAGTAATGCTGATCTCCATTCTGTTTCCCATGATGCATGAGTACTGGTGGAAACGTACAGAAATCCGTTATGCTTTTCATTGTTGCATGGTTATAAAACCCTCTCAAGAGTGAGGCATGCTATGAAACACATGTTTACTATCATGAAAATATTCAATAACTATTTATGGAGCCCTTACTTAGAATAAAAGGCCATAAAATACACGAAAATACTTAAGTAAAAGTGGTTAAATTTACAACCTCTGGTTTGGTTTATACATTTCTAACAATACATAACAAACAGCAGTTATTTAGAGTGTAGAACTTGCCTTTGTTTTGCTTCAAAGCTTTAGGAAATTTTGGTTGTACTTTGGTCACCAGGTAGGTGAGGTTGCTAACTTAATTCCTTAATTCAAATGAAAAGCGGGGACTGAAATGAAATGATTTTAAGAAAATAAAATAGTACCATACAAATTACAGACATAAATAGTAATTTTTTAAAAATGTTATCCATACTAACTATGGTACTATTTCTACATAAAGTCAGCAAAACAAGGGGTAAAAAAAATAAATGAGAGTTAAGATGAATTATTCAGATCCACCAAGTGTCACTCAAGCTGTTCTGTTTTGAAGATTCGCTCATTAATTTATTCCTGTGGATAATCTTACGAAACAGCTACAAGACACTTAATAGTACAAAATGGTAGGATGCTGTGTTTAGCCCCATAAAAGCTAAAAAGTCTGGTGGTGCTGAAAAAAAAATCTCTCAACATAAATTTCTCTGGTGGAATCCATACTGCAACTAAAGTTGTAATCAATGTGGAGAAGCAGGAAGAAATGTAGGAGCCATCTCCTAAAGTGGTGACATCTAAATAAGACCCAGCAAAACCCAGAGCAGCTGTGAGACAACAGAGCAGATACGGGACATTGTGGCCGGACAGAGAGGATAACCTGCATTAAATAATACAGATGTTAAATAACACAGATGTTATAATGTGTCTCCAACTCAAATATACAGGAAGGAAACCTAAAAAATAAGTCATCAACTGTTAATGATGCTGCTGAAAAATTATTTATGTTTGTGAACAGGCAAAATCAGATTTCACCCCTTACTTCACACTAACCTCTATCAGAAGGTGAGCTCCAGATTGACAAAATATATATAAACCTTAGGAAAAAAATAAAAGGATTCTGTTTATAAACTCAATAATGTAAACACTTGACAAGTTCATTCCTAATCGAAGAAAATAATTATTTTTCAAACTATGTTCAAACAGTATTAGGCCAAAAGTTACCACAAAGGGACAACTCAACACCTGGGAATGGTTTTTGTTATGAATACAACAAAATATTATCCGGAAGTTTTGAGAAATGTCTTTGTGTCGATAAGGATACACACACACACACACACACACACACACACACAGCTCAATACAAAAATGGAAGATTTAAACACATAAAGTTCACAGAGAGGGAGATTTCCCTTAATTTGGCTGTTTGGCTGTTGTCCTCCTAGGTGACTGTCAACATATGGATAGATAAATAAAATGAATATTTACACACAGAATTATTCAACCATAAAGAAAATGAAAGTATGTTGTTTTATTGAAAATGGATACAACGGGAGATCACAGAAGTGAGTTAAATAAACCAGATTTGGATAAATATTTTTCTCTCATTTGTAGATTCTAGATTGTATATTGATGCTTCAACCCACACATATACACCAAGCACATTGTGCCCACATACACTCACACATATGCACACATCACACTCACACGCATACACACATACACACCACATATATACCATAAAGCAGAAGGAGACCAGAAGAAGGAAGGAGACTAACTGGAAGAAGGAAGAGGAAAGAGGAAGAAAATAAAGGGCATGGGAAGTGAGCAGTGTCAAAGTGAATCGCATCCTTGAAAGAAGTTGTTTATCGAATCCCTCACTCTGTTCAGTGGATAGATACCAGAATTTTCATAACAATTACTGTTCCGTAATACATAGACTGTTGCTTATATGAAAGATTGCTTAGCTGCCTTAGTAATTTGAGAAAATCAAAATTAGACAGAATTTAAGATTTATGAGTTTGCCAAAACATAAAATGTTTAAAAATAGCAGATGAAACAAGATAGAATAATGACATGTTTGTCTTATCCTACCAAGTTAAACTTCTAAGTATATGATATAGTGAACTCTCCTAAACGTGAAATGAAGCATTTTTCTCCTTTTGAGTGTGAAAACCCAAATAACAAGAACAAAATCCACACTACTCTCCATTATCAACAGCAAATTTAGCCACGAGCAATAAGCTAGCCCTATGTGTACCAACATAAATAAGTCTTAAAACTGTAACAGTAACTGCTAAGTTTCACACTGATACCATGCATAAATTCTGGAAAGATGCAAAATGGTATAAAATGTAACATAAAATAAGGTGCACAAAGTAGAAAATCCTGCACATCTGAAACTTACAAATACTAAATTCATGATCATAGCATGTGCCTACATTTGATAAGTTGGTGTTCCCCAATTTTATGTGTGTTCTCCTGATCATAATAGGGAGTTGATATTTTCCATTAGTTTTCTGAACCTTGAGAACCATCCAAGAGTAGTTCTTTTCAAAAAACTAAAAATGGGGGGGGTGGGGTGGGGTTTAAACTGATCTCAGGGAGGATCATTTTCTGTCAGCTCTTTGTCTTTTCTTTTCTTTCTTTTTTTTGGTGCTAGACTTTTAATGTGGAAGCCAGTGGCTTCCATCTCCAGCCATGGTTGAGTTCTTTATTTAATGTTTAAATTATATGTCCGTGTGTGTAGACATGAGGGCAGGGGTGTGCAGAGGCCAGAAGAGGTCATTGAAATGACTGGAGCTGGAGTTACAGGTAGTGGCACCTGACATGGGTGTTGGGAAGCAGACTTGGCTTCTCTTCAAGAGCACTATGTACTCTTAACAGCTAAGTCATCTCTCCTGCCCCTCCTCCTTTTTTTTTGTTTGTTTTGTTTTGTTTTGTTTTCCTGATCTATCATTTTAACAAAAAGACATTTGGCTATCAGGTGGTTTAGCTTTTTAAGTATCCTCATGGTGTTCTGGTGTCCCGTTCTTAAAAATAGTCTGACATTTTGATAAGACTTTTAAAAAGTCTTATGTTCCAGAGAGATTTCCCAGTGTGAAAATGTACATGCTGCCAAGCCTGCTGACCTGCACTAAATCCTCAGGACCCGCACAGTGGGAGGGTTAAGCTAAGACTCACTGTTTTTTATGAGCAGGAGATGCAGCTATTAAACATTAATTCTACTGGTGATTTTTTTTACTGATCTCATGAGAATATGAAATCAAGTAAGAAACAACCTCAATTGCTTGCTTGCTTGTTTGTTTGTGTATATAGTCAGTCTGCTTTTCTACAGTTTCCCCATTTTGGTTCTTCACATACCTTCTAGCAAACAGTGCTGGCTGATGCTGGAGACCTCAGTTGAGGATGTCAGTTAAGTGACTTGACAGTATAATGATTATATTAGTTTTCTATCACTGCTTTGAAAAATCGCCACAAGTATAGTGGCTGAAAACTATGCAAATAAATTATCTTTTACTTCTTGTAGGCCAGAAGTCTGACACCCGTCCTTCTGGGCCAAAGTCCATTTACTGGCACGCTGCTTTCCTTTCTGAATGAAGGCTCAAGAGAGACTCCATTTCCGTTTATTCATTTCCAGAGACTGCCCACATTCCTGGGCTCATGGCCCACATCCTTTGTCTCCAGTAGCCTCTCTGCTCTCCTTCCACTTCAATATCTCTTTCTGGCTTTAAACATTCCACTTCTCTTCCAATTTTAAAGACCTTTGTGAATATATTGGGCAAGCCAGATATTTTATATTAATGTCCCCATATTAAGGATGATACTTTAATGATGCTTGCCAAGTTTTTAAAATGTAGGTTATATCATCATTCACAGCTTCCTGGGTAAAGACGTCAATATGTCTCAGGCAAACATTACTCTCTACCTTCCACAGTGACTGGGACATAAGGACGAGCTTCCTGAGGCAGCAAGCCATGTATAGGCTACGTCATTTCTTATGGCCCAGCCTTCAAAAACACCATCAAGCTGTGGTTTTTCATGATAGTCAAAATGCCCACAAGGCATGTATGGGGATTAGGCAGCACATCAAAATGTAGGTACATAATCCTAGCAAATACATAAGAACAAGACTACAATTATAGCCAATTTATAAAATGCATTTTCTGAATGAAAGTTTCAGCTGATGTAAAAGTCAGATTCTACTTCTTGGTGTGGGAGTGGGCCGTTGAGGAAATTAATGTTCTGAATTTTTCCCAATTTCAAGTTTTATATGCATAAAGAAGGATTGTAATAATGTAATACTAAAAATATAATTATAGGCATTAAGTGAGATAACTGATAAATAATATCTAGCAGAAGGGAATGGAGATATGCCCCAGTTGAAAAAGTGATGGATCTGTGAGCAGAAAGACCTGAGTTCAGATACTCACCCAGCTTCTGGGACACATCTTTAGTCCTAGTGCTGGAAGACAGAAACAGACAGAGCCCTGAAGCTCACCAGCAAGCCAGCCAAGTTAGTGAGCCCAGGTCCACTGTGAGAACTTATCTTGGAAAACACAGTGGAAAACAGTAGAGTGAGATACTCAACATTGACTTCTGAGAGACACACACACACACACATACACATACATACACACACACACGCACACACAAATGTTCACACACACTCACATACTCACATATACATGTTCACACACACGTTCACACACACTCACACATAGTCACACACTCACACACACATTTGCAGATGAACATAAATGAACATATGTACCACACACATAAAAAGACTAGCTAGAACTCCATAAATATTGCTACCTAGTAGATATATGAATTCAGGCAAAGCAATCATTCTCAAACTAAATTTCTTATATGTAAAATAGTGATAAGTGTTCTGAAGATTAAGTTTAAGTATAGTTGGCAAGTGGTAAGCATTTGACAATTATATGTATAACTATAATTGCATATAACTGCACCTATAATTATAATACTTAAATGTGATGGATTAGTCCTAACCATCACCCATAGAAAGCGATACCATACTATAAAAAATGAATCAAAACTGAGGCCATATGTTCAAATCTATGAAAAAGTTGTTAAATTAGCTTTTCATTAGGTTTTTTCAATTGTGCCACAATGAAAATTATTAGCAGAAATGTATTGTTCATGTTATAGAGTATGTATGTGTGAACTAATTCACCATAGGGCAAAGACACTGGGACTGGCTAAGTATAATTTGAACAGTTCTGATAAAGAAATGGAGGGAAATGATCACTGGGAGACAATAAGTTTACTATCACAGTCCAGTTTATCAAGGACTCACATAATTATATTATCTAGTCTCACTGAGCCTGTCTGAGGCTGCCAGGGTACTATGCCTTAATCATACTCTGAGCAGAAAGGCACTGATGAGAAACACACTCCAAATTAAGGCACCTTTGTTCTGCAAATTTGCCTAGCTTTGCTGTGAATGATTTGCATAAGTCTAGCAACTAAAGTTGTATTGCTTTATGAACTTCCAAAGGGCTTATCTTCCTCATTTTAGTAGGTAGAACGTGATTCTTAATGTTGCATGCAAGTTTGTGTAGGCAGAGTCATACAGCATTTCCAAGGCTGGAATCCCAGATGCTGGGATTTCACCAGCAAAGCCATGTCTGATCATTATCAGCTTCACCAACATATCCAGCCTAGAGGCTGGGACCCTGACCTGAATGGAGCTGGAGTGCAGGCTCCATGCTCCATCATTATCATTGCAAAGGCATTCATAATGTTATCTTTCCATTTGGCTGCTACAAATAAAATCTAATGGGATTTCAAATCTGCTGTGATTTTCCAGTTGGAGCTTGAAGACTGAATTAAAGGCTTAGCTAGCATGAGCAACATCATCTACTGCAATCCCATTTCTTTAGGGCAGATAATGGGGTGAACATCTCCCATTTAGATCTTGAGTATCCCCATACTCACCTTTCAATACTCATATAGTCCTACTCCCGTCAACAGAGGCAGCATCAGGTCAACTGAAGAGCCCCACCTTTTGTGACTGCCCTGCATGGACAGTGAGAGACAGAGTTTTTTACGATGCACCTGCATATTGCAGAAGCTCAGGGGACTTTTTATGACAGTGTCAGCAATACCACAGGACTCTGGCTGGGTAAGTTTGGAGCAAAGACTGTACTTTTGTACTCTTACTCCTAATCAAGGCACTGATACATTTCCCCAAATGGAGCCTGGAATCTCATAGGGCCACTCATCTGTCACAGCTTGGGCAGCATGCTGGGGATGGGGGTGGAGACAGGTGTCGAAGAGAATGGGGCACACTGACATGTTGACTTGGCAGCTCAGATGCTTCTAAGTATCTGCACTCACCTGTGCATATTCATAAGCTTGAGGATATGTAACAAAAGGGTGAAAAAACAACAATGACAAAAAACAAACAAAAAAACCATGAAGGTCACCAGAGAGGTCTTAGAAGATACAGTTGTTTAGGACTCACATGAAAACCAAGCTGCACATCTGTTACAAATGTGCAGGGAGGTCTAAGCCCAGCCCCTATATGTTCTATGGTTGTTGCTTCAGTCTCTGAGAGCCCCAAGGGTCCAGGTTAGTGGACTCTGTTGGTCTTCCTGTTGAGTTCCTATCCCCTTTGGAACCTATAATCCTTTCTCCTTTTCTTCCATAAGAGTCCCTGAGTTGGCTGCCTTGTCTAGCCTCAGTGGAAGAGGATGCACCTAGCCTCACAGAGACTGGATGTACCAGAGGGGGATACCCAGGGGAGACTCCATTTGGTCAGAGAAGAAGTGGAGGGGGGATGAGGGAAAGGTTGTGGGAGGGGATGACTGGAAGGGAGGCAGTGATTGGGATGGGATGTGAAGTAAATAAGTAAAAAAAAAGATATAGATAGATAGATAGATAGATAGATAGATAGATAGATAGAGAAAGAAGAAAGAAAAGGAAGGGAAAGGAAGAAGGGAAAGGAAAGGAAAGGAAAGGAAAGGAAAGGAAAGGAAAGGAAAGGAAAGGAAAGGAAAGGAAAGGAAAGGAAAGGAAAGGAAAGGAAACTATGGTCCTTGCATCAACACCTCATTTCCATGTTTTGAACAGAGTTTTGTTTTGGATTTAGATGTGCAAGTTTCAGTTAGCCCTTCTTTGATCAAATGGTTGGGTTTTCTTAAAAGAGAGGGACATTAGATGAAATGCCTTACCATGGGGAGCAGGAACTTGTAGAGCCCATGTCTAAGAGAAAGACAGGGCATCAAGTGAGGGATGGGGTTGCCATCCCACAGTCAAAAACTCTGACCCAGAATTGTTCCTGTCTGAAAGAACTGCAGGGACAAAAATAGAGAAGAGCCTGAAGAAAAGGAGGTCCAGTGACAGGCCCAAAGTTGGATCCAGCTCAAGGGAAGGCCCTTAAGGCCTGACACTATTACTGAGGTTATGGAATGCTCACAAAAGGGATCTATCATGACTACCCACTGAAGGACCCAAAAAGCAGCTGAAAGAGTCAGATGCAGATATTTACACCCAACCAAACGACAGAAGCAGCTCACCCCTATGGTTGAATTAGGGAAAAGCTGGAAGAAGCTGAGGAAAGCGACCCTATAGGAGGACCAGCAGTCTCAATTAACCTGGATCCCTGGGATCTCTCAGGCTCTGAGCCACCAACCAAGCAGTATACACCATCTGATATGAGGCCCTCAACACATATACATCAGAGGAATGCCGGGTCTGGGTTCAGTCAGAGTAGATGTACTTGACCCTCAAGAGACTGGCCCCAGGGAGTGGGGAGTTCTAATGTGTGTGTATGGGGGAGAATTCGCGAAAAGATGGGGGAGGATGTATGGGATGTGGAACAGTCAGAGGGTGGACTGGGAGAGGGATAAAATCTGGAATGTAAAAAAATAAATAAATAAAATTAAAAAAGGTTTTTTTTTAATTCTAAGCAGTAGTGGGAACAAGTGAAAAATGTAGGCTTGGAATTGTTGAGTCTCCCACAGAGGAGGTAATTCTAGTGGTCTGAGTGACAACAAATGCAAGAACAAATAAAAGTTTTCAATACTGAGCCCAGCTAGCTGTCATAACTTTCCAATCGGCCAGTGACCCTTAGTCTCCAAACCAACCAACTCTCATTCGAAATCATTTCTGTGCTTGGCTATTGCCAGGTGTCTTTAATGAAAAGCAGAGCAGACTTGTAATTGGTTAAAACTTGAGAGTAATTTTATGGAGTTTTAAGATTACTATTGACTTTTGTCTGTGTTCTTCCCCCTTTTAAATGGGTTTTGTCCATCTTGCTATAACAATATTGAGAAACTCCATGGAATAAGTTAGTAGCTGCCCCAGACTCCTCTGGCATCCCTCTATGAAGCACTTGGATGTTTGCATTATATGTTCTTTGATAGTTTCACTAGCCTCTTCTTTTGAACTT